>JAPZDV010000002.1:16853373-16882704 GCA_029814665.1 Acanthurus lineatus | reverse complement strand
ACATAAAAACTGCAGAGAAGTTTTCACATTTTCCATCACAGTTTAATCACAGCATAAAAACTATAAGCAGAATGTCATTCTGTTTAGAAAAGTACATATCTGTGTACAGTACATGGGTGGGTTTTTTTTTTCAATCAGAAAAGTCATACTCTTTGAAATGAAATGAAATATATTATAGGAATTTACAACAACACATATTTAAAATCCAAACTGGACACAACAGCCGTAATGTATTTGCCATTTCTCTTCGACGGCTGTTCTCTGCAAAGTTCCTGCCTGGTTTCTGACGTCTCCGAGCCTGCCAGTCAGTTTCAGCTGCTGGTTAGGACAGAGTGTACTACCTGAGAAATGGAATTTTGTATTAGAAGGGATTTGGCATTTGGGAGTATCCCTGTATATATACACACACACACATATATACAGACAGCAGTTCTTGTTACTGAGCACACGGAAGTTACAGTTCCATGTGTTGGCAGTGACCGTGGACTTTTATTGGGAAACACCAGTACGTGTCTTCCCTTTGGGTATAATACGGGCAGTATGGGTACATACAATAAACCTTTGTAATCTGGCTGTATCAGGACAATCTCTTGGTTTATTGTTCCTGGGTTTGAAATTTTTGGCAGAAATTGGTGTGAATTTACATTAGCAACAATTTTAAAGCCAGTGTCATGTTCTTTCCAGTATCTCGCAGCTCTGCTTCGGCTCCACAACACACCCCACCTAACTGACACCGTCTCTTATTCCTCTCCTGCATTTGCCCACTTGTCTCCCTTGATCTTCCATTTTCTACCTTGTACTCGCAAACCACACCATTATCTGTCTGCAGCAGTGACATCACTAAGCTCATCTGGTTTAAAGGGCATCTGCCCCCCGGTCCCCACTTCCTCTTCAGATGAAGGGTCAGGGGTTAAGGAGGGCCGGAGCCGTGAAGGACCAATTACTGTCCAGCTCCAGTCACACTCAGCCACTAGAAGACTTACAGAACTGGGACAGAGGAGATGGACAGAGAGAAAGAGAAAATGACACCACCCAACCCCCATCTGAGCTGCTACTGGTCTATTGTTTTAGCTGGCTTTGTCTTGTTCGGCACATCCCCTCCATCTGCACTGATCTGACAGCACTGACTGAAGGTAATCATGTCAGACTGATGGCCGAGGACAAGCTTTTACATGTCCGGAGGAGTGCGATCTGTGATATGGCTCCCTTGCTTCTCTTTTTTCCTTGAGTTACAGTTTAAAGAAATGTAACTGCAATTTTTTTTTTTATTATTATTATATAATCCATTGAGGTTTCAGCTAATTTTAAATGTTTATGGAGAAGCGCTGCCACTGGTAACAGAAATAATCTGATTTGGGACTTCATTCGGCTCTCATGCTGCAGTTCTACAAAGCTCCTGCAGGTGGTGTGGTTGTGTGTGCAGTGAGACAAGGTGAGCCTGGCAGACACGGACTGAGTGTCTGAGTGTCTTTGTGCCCATAATGCAGGGGTGGACACAAAGATAAAGATCTCTCTGTCTAAAAAAGGAGCGAAGAGTTTAGTCAGACTAGTGACTGGCGACAGAGAGCCAGACAAGTGGTTTAGGATGGGAGCCCCCCCACCTCCTACAGCCCCCTTTCCTCCACAGACACCACAGCGGATGGGAGCCCCCCACCTCCTACCACCCCCTTTCCTCAACAGACACCACAGCGGAAAGTAAATCACCTGTTCATGGGTCCGATCAGGGCACACTCAGAATATTTACAACCCTAAAGATTTTTAAAAAAATTGTTCTACATAGCATTTCGGTTGGTTAAAACAGAAAAGCTTTGCATAGCAGTTTAACGTTGTTGACGTGTAAACTATCAATTAATGTTAAATAACCTGTTAAAAAATAACAGTTACATAAAATTTAACAAGTTGTAAAAAAAAGAGGAGTTTTTAATTTATTTAGGATCATGTCAACAGACATTTGATGTTAAAAGAATCTCTTCTTTTCTCAGTGCAATGACACCGCAGTGTATTTTTGGCATAAACATACAACATGTGAGGATATGCTACTAATTCATGGGTATGTGTGCACACAAGCCTGCAGCCTCTAGATCCACTCTCAGTTTTCCACATTGATACTGAGATTATGATTGTCAACTTTCATCTCTTGAGGAAGCCGCCACATTGAATCTAAAACCCCCACCCCACCCTGAGATATTTCCATCCCAGTGCTGCCCCCCAGCACAGCTCCTGGCACTGACCCCACCTGGCAGCACACTTTAACATGTGTCGCCAGGTTTTTCTGGGTGCTAAAAGCCTTGGCACAGGCAGGGCAGGTGTGCCCTCTCTCTTTGGAGTGCACGGAGGACAGGTGCCTGTGCAGGTCTGTGCGGTCTCTGAAGTGTTTCAGACAGTACACACACTGCATCTGCTTCTTCTTGAAGTGGATGGTCTTTTCATGTCGGTCTGCGTTGGATTTGAGGGTGAAGCTGGCGGGGCACTGGGAGCAGAGGTAGCGTCCCGGGGCAGGTTCGGCCACTGCAGGGCGGTAGAGAGACTGATGGAGGTGAAGAGGCTGGGATTGTTGTTGCTGGTGATGGGGCTGGGCGGGTTGTCGGTGCAGACCCTGCATGCTCGGCCAGTCCAGGGACATGGCCATCAGAGACAGGGTGTGGCGGTACTCATGTTCTCTGAGATGCTCCAAGCTGCTGAACAGCCGTTTGCACAGGGAGCAGGCGAACCCCTGTGAGGGCCAGGCACCGGGCTCTGGCAGGAATCTTTTCCCTGACCCAACCTCTTCGCCCAGCACTCTCAGCCCTTTAGTCCCTCTGCCAGCCACGGACACTGACGCAGGCACAATCAAGCCACCAGCACAGCGCTCTTCGCCCATCTGATCCCTCACGACAGGAGACTGGTCACCTTCCAAGGCCGACATAGCGAGAAGGAGAGCAAGAGTGAAAGTGAGAGAGAGACAGATAAGCCACACAAAAGCTACTCTCTTTTAGGTTGTCTGCACACAAGAACTTTTAAAGCCTTACACCATACCTGTGCTGTAGTCTTTCATGTCTTCTTTGTCTTTTGCGCCCTCCTGTAAACACAAAACAACCTGTTATGTCACACACACACTCGCACACACCACACACATTTATATGGTCTGTATGGAATGTTGTCTGGGCATGCAGGAGGTAGGCAGGTGAGACAAGCTGTGAAGACAACCTCTTTTCACACGTGAGAAACACAGAAACAGAGACACAGAAAACAGAAAAAGTATTTAAAAAAAAAAGGAGAGAAACGACAGATCAGAATGATTTAAAGACACAGATAAATTGTTAGAGATTAGCAAGCAAACACAGAAAATCTAGTGTAAATAGATGACAGTTCCTGGATGCTAGAGCTGTCCTGTGAGACACTGAACGAGCAGTTAGGTTGATCTACCGTCTTCATTATATCATTCGCTTGATGCTCATACACTCAACCCCCTTTGGGTGCTGGCAACATGCACCAAACACCTGTCCCCTCTCTTTTCACTCAGCTACATCCCATCTTCTCACTGTCTTTTCCCTCCATCTACTCCATGCTCCTGCCATTCCTTCACCCCCACCCATTTCCTCGGCCCTTACACTCCACCACCTCCTCCTCCTCCTCCTCCTCCTCCTCCTCCTCTCTAAGAACAGAACACCATGCACTGGGCAAACAGATGGCTTGTCCGTAGAGATAGGGAGGCTTGTTGGGAGGCAGGTCCACTGAAATCAAATGCTGCTCCTGCAGTAAACGCTCACCAGCATACACACAAGAACTGGCGCAAAACTCACATCCACACATGCTCATACTGCCATGCTCACACACACGCCCACACTCACACACACACACACACACACATGCACACACACACACGGAACAGAACAAACAATTTCCTGGGCTGCGAGAGCAAACCTCTCATTGTCTACTTGTATTGATTCTACTCAGTCTCATCTCACTACCTTGCCCGTTATCTGACATCTCTAAGCACACACACTGCCATTGTGACTAGATGTGTCATCTCTAATGTAACCGCTATAAACTACATTACCGCTAATGCTCAGCCCAAGACTCTTGACTTGACGGTGAATCGGGTCTAGCTATATTAAAAAAGATTATATGAAAAAGGAGACAAGAGTGAAGAATTGGAAATCTGAAAGGAAGAAAAAGCAAACAAAGCATACAGAAAAGAAAGACAAACAAACAAAAAAAAAACAGCATTTCTTCTGCAGTGTGGAAGGAAATATGCCAAATTCCACACAGAGAATGAGACACAGTGAGGGCTTGTGGGATGATGAGCTTTTGAGCACAAAAGACTTTCCAATGATGAAAAATAACCCCATTAACCTCCACTTCTCCTCATAAAAACCCATAGCCCCACCCTCCCGCCACAACACCGTCCACCCTCTGTGCTCCATCACCTCAAACCCCCTCGGTGTGTTTGCAGAAACAGGGTAAAGCTGCCCCCTGGATGCTCATCTCCTCTCACTCTTATAAAGTTTTATCTGACTGGAGGAGCGGTACCCAGAGAACAGCCTCCGCCCTGGAGATGAGCCAGGCTCTGTGTGCTTACCTCAGGCAGGGTGGAGGGCTCAGGGCCCTCAGGGGCCTCTTCCACTTCCATGTCCAAACCTTCTGAGTGCAGCGGGGGTGCCCCAGCCCGCAGTCCGGGGGACTCCAGGGGCCGAGGCTCAGAGGGGTGCAGTGGCGTGGGTGGAGTGGGTGGGCAGTATGCTGATGTTGATGATGGTGGTAGTAGTGGTGGTGGTGGTGGTGGTGGTGGTGGTGATGGTGGAAGATGAGGAGGAAGAAGAGGAAGAGGAGGAAGAGAGGAGCCAGCCCCCTGTTTGTTATGAAAAGTGGCCCCCGTGGCCCCTGGCCGGAGCAAGCTGCAGTAGTTGTTGGAGCGGAGCCCTGAGGAGCACAGGAAACGAGTCTCACCCACCCACTCACGTACAACTGCAACTCTGCTAGCAGCTGGCCACCAGAACACAACGGGAGAGAGTGGGCAGGGGGGCACACAGAGGCTGCCAGTGCTACACTATCAAACACTATGGAGAGGGGGAGGAAGAAAAACTCTGAAGTTTCACTTTCCACCAGCCGAGGGGAAAGGGTTAGGGCTTCTCTTCTCTCTTTCTCTCTCTTTTTCTTTCGCTCCTCTGCTCTCCTTCTCCTTCCACCCACATGCGTGCGCAGAGGATGGCAGCGTGTGTGTGTGTTTTTTTTTGTGAGAGAGTGTGCATGTGCTGTGTGAGCGAGTAAAATGCATATAAGGAGAGGGCTCGAGGATCCTCTGTAGCGTGGAGGGATATTGTTTTGGAGAGGAGCCATCTTGCAGCTTGAGTGAAGACTTTTTGTGCACGCAGGGTAAAGGACGGCTACATCGACCATGTAAGATGTTTACCAGCAACAAGTTAAGGCACGCTAGATAAAGAATTTAAAGTTTCTTACAAAGCCTTTCACTCGACACAACCATAACTAAGAAGCCTTTTTCCTGCACACTAATATCACCATACGCTTGTACTGAGAGTGCATCTCTTTTTCTTAAGTGCATATAAATCAAAGCATAATGTGCAGGTTATTCTGGATAATGTGTGCGAGTATTTGCGAGTGTGGGCAGCGTTTTTGGGGAATGTCTCCAGAGTTATGCAGTGGGTTCAGCCATTCATTGCCCTCCTCTGCACAACGGACAGAATCACACAACCATGAGGCTCGACCGTGGACGGATTCCTGGAATGTTAAACTACCGCGCCCGACACTCCCCACTCCCACTTACTGAGAACTCACACAGATGCTTAACTCCCCATCTCTTCTTCCCCAACCCCCCTGCCCCGGCAGTGACGGGTGGAAATGGAGGAGGAGAGTGAAGGGATGAACTACAGGTGAGAGGGAGCAGCTCATTAACAAATGGCGTTCTGGCAGTGGACGCTTCTTAGTAAAAGGACTATCATGAAATAACTTTGTCGACTGGGGTCAAACGGCCTCGGTTCAAGCCTCTTGAAGAATTCCAACATAGTACTGTATTTTTTTGCAATCTTGTCTCATGGAATTTAATATTGCAGTCATGTCTGTCAGGTTGTAAAGAATACAAATAACAGCAGGCTGACTCACTGCGCAGCGACAAGAGTAAGAGGAATAGAAAGAAGGAAAAATACATGAATTACCTAAAGACAGAATAACTGTAGAGGAACTAAAATACAACCTGCATCCTATAATGATGTCAAAACCTATTACTGTAGTTCTGTTTAAGCTCTCGGTAAGCATTTACTGTAAGGTGATTGACCAGTTGCCAGCAGCTAATCAACTAAAACTTTGTAAGTCTGTTATGTGGGAAAAAGCTGGATAGGATTGGTGTGATTCCACAGAGGAAATGCCTTGTTGACAATAGTTTATATATTAAGTGGATTAGGTGACCTTTAATGGAAAATCTCACCACCAGATTGAAAGTTATCACAATCTCCAATATCCATAACTTGTCCTGTGCGTCAAATTCAAAAAATATGTGTCACAATCGTAAACAAAAATCATTATGACCTCAGGAGAGGAGCTGCGGAGCCACTGGGAGCTACAGTACAGATTGAGTCAATTTTCAAAAGTAGATGTGAAGTGATGAGAGCAGGCAGTGGAGAGAAAAGTTCAATAATGTCAGTATGATCCCTATAGTTAATTGGATGTTCTTTACAGCCGGTACGCGGTGGCAGTGTGGACAGGTGCGCGGGGATGGTCCGGCAAAATCCATTGTCTGGCATTGATTGTCTGACGCACAAAAGGGGTAGCAGGGGCCAAATCCCAATGATCTTAATTGGATTCGGAAAGCTGATTGACATACAGACTGCCTCCACTGTATTTTGGCATTCAACATGCTAGGAGGATGTAGCCCGTGACCCATGCAAAGATAGCAAAGAGAGGAGCCGCGCATTTAAATCTCGAGCCCTGACAACAAGGTGCGGGTCGGTCAGAATCACTGAATGTAAACAGAGAGAGAGGTATTCAGTAGTTAAACTGTAGAACATTGATTCTCAGTTTGGGCCGATTTTGGACGCATGAATATTTAGAGGAAGCATGTTTTATTAAACAGTCAATTATACAGAAAAGAGAGACTGAGAGAAAGAGGAGGAGGGAGGAAGGGAGGGGGGGAGACACATGCTCTAAGTCAAGGCCTTTAGATGATACTCGGTGGTCTCTCTTGAATTGGGCCAGGTGACCTTGCTCTACCTCCTCCCCGCGAAGATCAATACTTTCCCAGGATTTTAAACCAACATACTTTGATGCTCCACAGCTGAAGTAAAAGAGGGGGAAAGAGACAGAAGTGAGACAAACAAGGAGGAGCTGCAGGAGCCGGCCAGAAGGGGAGGGAGCGACGGAGAGTGTGAGGGATGAGTGTTAAGGAGGGGTGAAGGAGAAATAGATGGAGGAGAGGAGGGAGGGATGGATGGATGGCGTGAGGGGGAGTACAGGAGGGGAGAAAAGGACAGGAAGGATGTTAAGCAGGGGTGAAGGAGAAGTAGGGAGGAGAACAGGAGGAGGGGGAAATAGGGCTGAATGAGGGGAGGGAGGGAGGGAGGGAGGGAGGGAGGCAGGGAGCAGCGATCTGTCAAACCATGCAGACTTATCCTCC
This sequence comes from Acanthurus lineatus, assembly GCA_029814665.1. Classification (NCBI taxonomy): domain Eukaryota; kingdom Metazoa; phylum Chordata; class Actinopteri; order Acanthuriformes; family Acanthuridae; genus Acanthurus; species Acanthurus lineatus. Next base: position 16,875,098 of record JAPZDV010000002.1, on the reverse strand, counting down.
GCCCAGTAATCTGAGGTACAGTGTTTGTTTATTTTCTGTCCTCATTTAGACACAGGGACAGACCCGGGGAGGGAGGGGAGGTTGTTGGCCACCTCGACAAGCCAATTTCCTCAACCCCTATTGTGTAGGGAATTCAAAATAGGGTTTGGCTAACCAAAAACCACCTCCTCTGTGTCAACTGAAATAAGCTATAAGACCCATTTAAAAGTGTTCTTTCTGTGCCGGGAGCAAATGATTAACATTCTCTGAATTCTCCTAAATATCCTATTCATATACTCAAGGCTGGGTGTTTCTGTAAAGTTTGAGTTTGTATCAAAAAGCCTCTTCTTCTCTCTGGAGCCTGTGAAGCTGTCTATCTGTGCTGTGACAGCATCTGATTCTCCTCTTTAAGCCAACAGAAACATCTCAATCCCACACACTTAACACTTGCACAAAAGGGGTGATGTGATGTGACGTGCGCTTGCGAGCGCGAATGTGCAACTGCGAACGTGTGTTTTGGTCTATTCAGTCTCGGCGCTGTCTTTTATTTTGAAGGTGAGTGGGGCTCAACTGAAAAGGCACGGCTATGCTTGGAGTTGTACCCTTCCTTTGCTTTTCTTCCGCGCACAAAGGCAGGCAGAACTCGGGACAAAAGATCCAATTACTAGCCAGTAAAAGCAAAGAAACACAAACACAGGAGTTGCACGCACAGACACACACACACTCACTCACTCACTCACTCACACACACACACAAAAATGTGCCCACGCGGACATGGATTCAAGCAAATATACGCTCACGCTGGCGCACACACACACAAACACAGACACACTGACAGTTTAACACCCTCACTGAAGGCAAAAAAAAAAAAAACTGACTGAAAGAAGAAAAAATATCTTGTTAACGTGGGCAAATTAAGCACAAATATGGATGTTTAATATTGATATTAGAAAATGTTGTACTTAAAGGAAGTATGAGGCTTTTAGTGGAATTTTTTGCAGGTGTAAGAGTTATTGTACTACTTAATATGGTGAGATACTCAGTCATTGAAAGAAGGCAGGACAGTTTTTGAATATTTAACACATACAAGTTAAACATTCATGCATAACCATACTTAAAAATACAATTTGATGGCAAACAAACACTTGGATAAAGCTCATTTTTATATATTTCATTTTAATTTAATTTATCTAAAGATTTCTTTATCACAATTTAATGTTTCACTGTTTTGCTTTTTACAATAATACTTATTTTGAAGGTGCTTGAACAGGATGCTGATGAGATTTGTGCCGTTGTGTCGTCGAGTACGGCAAACTGCTTCATTGTTACTGACGCTGAACTACAGTAAGGAAATAATCTGAACAGTTGCTGCAGTTCTGTTGTGTTATTTTGCTGCTGTGAAATGCAGCCGTAGACCCACTAATACACACAAAGAAACTGTCACATAAAAACCAAACAAATTTTTCTCACGACTGCGAGAGCGATCCCAGCAAAATGTTCTCTCACTGAGTCACCGCTGACTAGTCATCACTGGCACTGCCACACAAACCCTTTACACACTCAAGTGGCACCACACGCGCGTGTGCATACACACAAGCGTGCAAACACATACGCACACACACACACTCATGCATGCATTCACAGTTATCCAAATACAGTGGCTGATGAGGGAAAATACTCTGCAGAGGAAGAGGATACTCATGTCAAAAGCGGTCAAGCCTGTATGTTTTATGTCTCATAGGTGACCACATGAGCAGGTACTCCAAAATACACTAGTAGATGCGAAGCAGTTGGTGTATACCTGAGTTGTAAGTTATAATGAGGCATGTGGCTGGCTGGGTGTGTGCGTGTAACAATCAGTGTTGAGCACAGTGTTAGTAAATAGTGACTTACAAGACAGGGAGTGTCCTCCTTTGGGCAGGTACTCGTACAGCAAGGGGTTATCATCTCCCATCATCTCTGCCCGCAGTGACAGCAGGCTGTTCTTGCTCATCAGTGCCGCCTTCAGATTGGCCACAGATGAGATTGTTCCGCCTCCGGCTCCTCCACCGGCCTCCTCAGATTCGTTGGGACCCAGGTAGCTGGGCTCTGTGGTGAGGGGATCTTCCTGTTTGAGGAAGAAGTCGAGGCGTTCGCCGCGGCTGTCTGAGCTGTTGGGTTCGGTCACGTCTGCCCCTGAATAGAGATAAAGTATAACAGAGCACGTTCAGGCTCTTCTGCAGTCATCTTTGACTGACATTAAAATGCTTTTTTTATATAAATAACACAAACCAAAGCAGATAGTTTCAAGTAGGAGATGAAGGACAATGCCTAAAAACATTTTACACAGCGTTGTAATAATTTAATTTGAGGAATTACATGCTTCTCTATAAGCTGAAAATACTGCCGCTCTTGGATTTGTGAAAGCTTTTCAAAGAGGATGAGAGGGGAAGGTGTTCAAACTAAAAACACTAACATTGTACTTGGATAGTTTTGTCGATTTAAAGATTTAACCCCGCAGTGATAACAGCTTGAGTGAAAATACAAAAAACCACGGTATTAAACCAATTCTCTCCTGTCAGCCGAGTCATCGCTTACACCCAGTGTTTTCTACCAACACGTCACCGCTCTGAATCATCTCTCTCTCTCCTCAACTCCCTAACACACCTCATCATCACCAGTCAACAAAAATACAGGGAGATCATAAGGAGAAACTAAGACGGAAAGGCAGACACAGACGTGGTTGTGTGTGCGTTATGTCTGCATGTGTGTGTGTATGTGTGTGTGTGTGTGTGAGTGTGCTTAGCCGTCAGTGTCGTTGAAAGCAGAGTGTGTGCGGAGAGGCTGTCAGCAGTAGACATGTCGCTGGAGGTTCCACTGTAGATCTACAAGACTGTCAGACCACACTGCTGACGACAGCTCCACTCAACACACACATACAAACACACGCAGGCAAATACAGACACGAAAAACACACTTTCATTGCCTCCTAATTGACATTTAACTGATGACAGGCTGCTTTCTCTAACAAAGACTTAGACAAAAATACACACCACGCACATCACAGGCTTAGAGACTTTGAAAGAATGGCTTGTCTACACCTAAAACAAACACACGCAGACTTCTGAGTACTAATGCAGACTTGTGAGTTGCCTTAAGGGGTGTGTGTGCATAATTATGTCTGATTGTTCCGGACACAAACCTTCTGACATCCTAATATATAAGTCTACTGTTCCACGTAGCCCGTGCAGTGACAGCTTACATCAGAGTGAAAGCTAATAGGGAACAAACAAAAAGTGAGGACAAGAAAAGGGGTTGAAAGGGAAAGAAAAGCAAAGGAGAACAGCTCTGTTGTCCATTTTAACTACACTCAGGTGGTGCTAAGTGTTTCCTGTACAGCCCTGCGCTCATCTGCTGCAGGGGGAGTCAAGGTGACAGAGACAGTAGTTTGCCTCCACGTCTGGAATACCGATGGGTATGCAGCCTCTTCACAGCCTACTGGGTCAATGTTGACCACTCTGTCTCACCCACCCACACACGCACGCACAAACACACACACACACTGTCAGTCATTTTTCATGCTCAGTATAGATAAATGATCACAGATCAGATGGATGGATACACACTCTGTATGCACGGTTGCACATAGACGCATGGATCTGAGAGGTGTAGAGATTGGAGTAAGATACCGAGGACGGAGGAAGGAGATGGGGCACGGCAGATAAGAAGGACATACATACAAAGTAATCAGTGGCCATCAAACTACTAGCTGAGGCAAAGGAAGATTTTAAAAGAGGAGATAAAGTGGGAGGAATGAAGAAAAAAGAGAGGAGGCAAGGACAGAAAGAGAGAGAGAGAAAAAGAAAAAGAAAAAAGGCAGAGGAGTGTAGAAGCGGGGGTGTTGAGCTGTGGAGGAAGATACACAAAAAAAACCCACACACACACACACACACACACACACACACGCACGCATGAATCCACACACACCCCCGCCCCACCCGCGCACACACAAACACACACACAAAGTTAATTAAGGAGGGGGTGTAGGTGTTGGCGCAAGGGGCACGAGGTGCAGGAATTCATTAGAGCTCTGCCCCCTCCTTCAGTGGGCAGCCCAGCAGCCACAGGAGTCAATCAATAACATAGATCTGCTGTGGGCCCACAACAAACACACACACACATGCCCAAATACACACACGCACGCAAACACACACGCACACAGACACATGTGCACGTATATGAAGAAAGGAGAGGCAGACAAATGGAAGAAGAGGAAGCGGAGGGGAGAGAGAGAAAAGAGGGTCACCTCTGACCCCCATCTCCCTCCACTCATCTGTTCATTGGACGAGTGAATGACCCCTGACCACTTTTCCCAGCATCCCCTGTACATGTGCATCTACAGATGGAACATGTCCGCCCTCCTCACAGTCATACAGTAACAATGCTTCAGTCACACACTGCAGATTAAACGGCAGAGTTACGGAAGAGCGGCTGCTGTATGATTTTCCCCGCACATCGCACACAAAATTCAGAGCTCAGATGTGTGAAATTAATATCTGTGTTTTACACATTTGCAAAAGGACTGTGTCCTGCTGACACACTCTGCTGTGCAACATACAGTATCCTGCCATCTGAGGATTTATCCACATCTCTGAGATTACGTGTGAGATATTAGAAATTAGTATTCAGCTAACCACAAACTGGCTTCCACGCCAAATAATCGGAATATACTACATAATCCTCCTTCACTTATGTAAGCTTTATCGGGCCCTGCATAGATGGTGTGTTACTTAAACCTCATCCTGTTCCGACAGATAAAATCATTTACCACACCAGAAACAGTCGCACCTAATCCCATGCACTCAGCTTATGACTTTCATCATACGTGCGCAGGGTTTTGCTGAGGATTTGTAGACACACATATTGTGGTGTCTTTCAAAGGCAATAGGTTTATCTGGAGTTTTAGAGACACTGTGGTTACATCATTCCTTTGTGCACATATGCTGAGTGTTAATGTACTGTTTGTCATGAGACAACCTATGAATTTCAATGGCACGGGATATGGCTTTGAACCGCATGGTCACATACAAAAAACAATAGCATTTTCCTCATCTTTTTTTTTTTTTTGCTCCTTTCTTCTGCCTTTACAGTGCAGTGGTCTCTTTACAGTGGAGGGAATTTTCATTTTCCCCTTCATAAAAGAGTCCGAATAATTTAGATTTCTGCTTTCTGAAGAGATCCTCCGTTTAATTTGGTTGCCATGGTAGCCGGGCACCCTTGGCTTCAACATTTATGCTAAATAAAACCCCCTTTTAAAAGGAGAGACAAATATGTGGAAATGGTGGTTCTCTTTGTTCATGTGTGTGTTTGCAATTGTGTGTGTGTTTGTGTGTGTGTGTGTATGCGTGTGTGTGTGCGTGTGCACGCGTTAGCTATGCTGCAAGCTATGTGGGGGCTTGAGTGGGAAAAAGCAAAGGCGGAATAAGACTTGCCGTGGAATAAAAGATGTGTGTGTTGAACTATACTTCAAATGCGTTGTGAGGGATACTGCATTTATCATCCATTGAGAGAGTTACAGCTAATGGATAGAAGATACAGTTTTATGTGCTGTGGTTGGAGGCTGCACTGTATATCTGAGTGAAGTGTGTGAGTGTGTGAGTGTGTGTGTGTGTGTGTGTGTCACAAGGGGAGTTGTGTTATTAGAGAGCGCACTTTGACGCAGTAAAGAGGAGGAGGAGAGAAGGCCTGAAAAGGGAGGGAAGGGTCAGTTGACCCGGTTTGACCTCTGATCTTCTGTTCTGATTGTGCGCAAGGAGTGTGTGTGTATGCGTGTGTACGTGTATGTACGTGTGTGTGAGTGAGTGTGTGTCTCAAAAAAATGCCTTCTCCCCCTCTTAATGAACCCAAACACTGTTGCGTGAGGGAGCTTCCATTTATAACAAACAAAAACATAGGTTTTTTTAATAAAAAAAATGGATGGATAAACATAAATTGACATGGACACGCTGCTTGCGTACACACACATGACCTGGCTGTTGATGGATGCGCTCCTTTAACACCTCCAGTCACACACACACACACACCACCACGCCTTCAAATCAACAGAGACAGTAGCCAAACACAATGGAGAGAAAAAGTCCAGGGTGGTTAAGCAACGACTTACTGAGGCTTGTCGACCACAAGAGAGCTGTCAGAGAAGAAAGTAGGGCTTGTGTGCATGTTTGAGTATGGGAGTGCAAACAAAAGAGAAAGACTCCCTCACTGTGTATCTTTGTGTGTATATGTCTGTGTGTGTGTGTGTGTGTGCGTGTGTGTGTGTGAGACAGAGGAAGACACAGAAAGACGCCTTGCCCCAAGTCGTCCCGGTTAATGGCTCGACCAGCCTGGGGTTGAAAAGGACGAGGCATTACAAGAGCTGTGTTGTCACAAGACTCGGTCTACGCGACATTGCAACGACATGTTCAGAACGAGTAAACTCAAGTCGTCCCCCCCACTTGCCACCACCACCACCACCACCACCACCAACGTCACCTTTTTTTTTTTTGCACAAACAGCTCCACACACACTATACATGCGATTAATGTGTGTGTTTGTCCTGGAGTGGACAAAGAGGGGAGGGAAGGTGGAACTTGCTTCCTCAGCATGCCAGAGTTTGAGAGGGTAAAAAAGTAATTTCAGCCGAGAAGGGGGAGTGAGGCACTAAAACAGCTCAAGAATTCAGAGGCAATTTAAAAAGCAGTGTGGGAGAGGGGAATGAAAAAAATGCTGGGTTAAAAAGGAGGGAGGATGGAAAGTAAAAGAGGTTGTTATTCTCCCTCTCTCTCTCCTTTTCCCTCTTTCTCTCTGTCTTCCTCGCTCTCTCTGTTGTTTTTAGGGACTAGCCGGGCCACAACCTCCAGGAGAGATAGGGAAAGGTGGGTGGGTGGATGGGTGGGTGGTGGGGTGTGTGTGTGGATAGGGAGGGCAAGCATAAATCAAGTAGAGCCTGAAGGCTTTAGAGGAGGGAGGGACAGAGGGAAGAGAGTGGTAAAAGACATGGAAGAGAGAGAAAGAGCGGGAGAGATATGATGGTGCTGGTGGTGATGGTGGTACTGCTGGGGGCTTGGAGAAAAAGAGAGAGTGTGGGTGGAGGGGAGGAGAGGAGAGAAGAGAAGAGGAGCACAGCGATTGCAAGAGTGGTGGGGTGAGAGGTGGACGATGGGGTGATGGAGTGTGGGTGGGTGGGTGAGGGAAGGGGGAGTGAGGAGAGGTGAGGGTGAGGTTACAGAGGCTGGAGGAGGGGGGGGGGGTGGCTAGTTATGGTGGGGGTGAGCAAGCGAGTGTGGAAGAGTGTGTCTACAATAAACCAACAAAATCTGAAAATTCATGCATGTTTTTGTGCTTGTTGTGGCTCATTGTAAACGCCACGCTGTTGTTTCTGACACGTAGAAACAAGTGCAAAAGCAGTCTCGGTGCAGTTATTGTCTGCACACTCACAAATTACCTCTAAGGGTCTGAAAGATACATATAAAACACAATAGCAGTTAAGACATTAGGCCTTTATTAAACCCTTGTTGCAGCTGTCACCTTTATTTTAAAGTTACAGAATCATAACTAGTCGCCATGTTTCCTTAAGTTCACATTTTCCCCCTTTGGAAAGAGTTAATAGTTGATTTGGCCCTCATCTTCTTCCCGGCACTGAAGTGTAACCATAGTCTCCTGTGTAAAGACCTGGTGACAACAGGAAGTGGCCACAGTGTGAAGCTGACTAACTGTTATCATGGCTAGCTACCCTGGCTAGCGCTAGTTAGCCACAATGTCTCAATCATATAATTGTTTCTATCTTTATACTGGGTCATTATCCACTTTAGGATTGTACACGATTTAATCAAATAAAGAGTTACAGAGTGGGTAGAAAAGGTTTTTGAATTAGATTACTAACTGCAGGTTAGCATGCTTGCTAACTGCTGGTTAGTAAGTGGTTTTGCCTAGTCATAACAGGAAAACAAGTACATACAGTTTGTTGAAATTACGTGTTTTTTGTCTTAAGTTGACTTAGAACAGTCTGCAAGCCATTTCTCTTTTGAGAGTAGTTTATAATTTGGCAGAGACAGTGAGATCAAATTGGACTCTCATTCAATTTCCTGTTTTAGTGTCATATAACACTATCACACAATATGTCATCTCAGCACATCTGGCTAGCTTTGATGACCGGCAATCAAATTGCTATTTTACGCTCAGTCTGACAACAGAAACAGAAAAATATTCGAAGGAGAACAATTAAATTATGAGTTGTGCTGTATTAAAACACAGTGATCAAGCAGAGCAGGAGGTGACACACCACAGGCTTATTGTGTCTGTGTTTGTCCCACTGTTAACCAGATGTTGGCAGTGATGCACGGTAAAAAGGACAGCAAAGAACAGATCTATCAAGTTTCATATCTAAGTGTTTCAACGTGGATGGCAGTTTTTACCAAGAAAATGCTTGTGGTCACAAATTCTATTCAAATGTAGACTGTGTTTTGAAAATTAGCCACCTTATTGAGGACGTAGTCTGAGTGGGCAAGTGAATGAGTGAAGGAAGGGAGGGAAAGAGGGAGCGGTGAGTGCGTGGGGGATGGAGGATTGCAGGGCTCAAGGTAATCTGGGGAGTTAATGCAGCTTAGAGGGACTGAGAGGAGTGGGAGGGAGGTAGAGAGAGAGAGAGAGAGAGGGAGAGAGAGAGGGAGAGAGGAGGAGTGATGGCACAGGGAGAGAGAATATAAAAATAATAGGGTCAGCAGGGAAAGAGAGGGAGAGAGGAATAAATGAAGATGTATCAGAAACAAAAGCCGAAGCAACTGAGGGGGGAGAATGAGAGAAAAAGAGAGAGAGAGAGAGAGTACAGGAGTGTAAAAGCTGGCGAGATAGGAGAATGGAGGGTGGAGAGAGCGAGCCTGAGTGAGTGTGTGAGCTAATGAAAGGTAGGGTGAGGCTAAGCGAGTTGGCGGGTAGGAGGGAAGTAGACAGAGAGGGAGAGAGAGCTGGGGAGAGGTCTGCATGGGGAAAGAATGCTGGGTGGGGAAGGAAGGCAGACACGCAGGGCTTTGTGCTAAAAGCAAAGAGAGAGAGAGAGAGATGGAGAGATTGGGAGAGAGGTTATGTCTTGGCTTTTTGCACAGGGGAGGAACTGGTGAGCGGGCACGTGCCCAAAAGCCCTGTCCAACCCCTGTCCAGGGTCGTTTTTGAAGGCTGAGGTGGCAGAGAAAGAGAGAGAGAGGTTGAGAGGAAGGATAATGGAAAGTGGAGGAGGGAAACGACAAAGACGCTGGGTGGGGATGCTGTTCAGAGCTTGTGGGTTATTGCTGTGTGGGTTAACACACTCTGCGATTCACACTGACCGGCTCAGAAGCTCCAGGCAACTAACCTGCCATAATTACTTCTTTACTGCTCCCTGGAAATGAATTTGTGGGGTGTTTAACAACCAAACAAAGTTGGCAAAATCAACTTATTTCCAGTTGGACATTTTGGAGGGAATCTCAAGGCACCGTAAACCCAAACTGTAGTTTTCACATTTGCATGGCCACAAGGAAATGTGTCATCGTCATCTGCTCGTGTTATACTCATAAAAAAAAAAGTTTGATTACATGGTTTGCGTGCTTCTTCAAACGCCCGACTGCATGTGATGAACATGTCAGGGGAACACGGACCCGATGGAGGATGTATAAGCCTTTCTTTTCTGTTTGTTTCATTAAAGCCTCAGTCTTATTTTTGCAAAAATTGCTGGACCAAGGTGTCCTGAAAGTCAGTGTTTACGGTGCATTCAGCAATGTCCACAGTTTGATTCCAGCTGCTAATTCCTCATCTTTGTCCCCTTGTGTCCTATCTTCCACTGTAAAAATTTCTCTTGAATAAAGGCAAAAATATTAAATATGTTAAACTTAAACTTGCGTTGAGAATCATTATAAATGACATTGGCGTTGGCCCTCAGTGTGAAGAGGCTTTTCCTTTACACATTCAAATCTGTTTGCATTCCGACAGAATTAGTCAGATCAGCGCACCAGAATTTAGTAAAAAATGCACTCGTTTTAAGAAAACAGGATCATTTGTGTTGGGAATGGGATGGGACTTTGTTGCCAGGTCAGAATAATCCTTTGATTGTTTAACTTTATCAGACTTTTGTTAAGACAAACGCCTGGAAGACGAGCGCGCCCAATCAGATGGCTGCCTGACAAATGTACAAAAACATGACACATGAAGACGTGAACCGCGTTCGTGTAGTGGCCACAACAGGCGAACACAGAGCAGATGACCAGGACATGAGGTTTCTGCACAAACAGTCAATGTCACTGTGCTCCGTCCACAGGGCGGGGGGCAGAGGGTGTCTGGTGTTCTCTATAGAGCATTAGTGTGTTGTCGGGCTTCCCAATGACCAGAGAGTACGAGATCTATTGCCCCTCTCCCCTCTCTCTGCTCATCTCTCCCATCTTATAACATTAAGACTGTGCCTCTCTGTGCTTGTATCCTTGGCAACCTGCCTCCAACAATGGAGAGCGCTCTGGCCTCAGCATGGGAGGAGTACGGTGCCATGGAGAGGAAAAGCAAGGGCGAGGGAGATAGAGGGAGATGGAAAACTGGCAGACAGGCTGAGCAGAAAAAAAAGGAGAGTAAAGGAACGAGTCGCGGCGTTTGTCGTGCACAGACGTATAGGTCGAAGTGAGGTAAAAGAGCAAAAGGGTTAAACGGGGGAAGGAAGCGAGACAGATGAGACGTGGATGAGGGAGCCAAACCTGTTCAAGTTGTGAGCTTAGTGTTAGTGGATCAGTGGAGATCTGTGTCACTCCTAAGCTGAAAAAAGTTGGACGGATCTTAAGATCAAGGCACGACGGATCTGGACGTTGAACCTCACACCACTCCCCCAAGCCTCTCAGCAATCCAAAGCCTGTGAAGATGCCACGGAAATAGAATATGGCCTTGTTTGACACAGCTCTAATTCCATAATCAGAGTTCTGGCACTGCAGCCAACATGGAGCTGATTGTGAGTGCTGATCATGTAATTCCAAGTTTGATTTTAAGAGATTTTTTTTTCCATTTTTTTTTCTACTAAATGTAAAAACTTTACAAATCCTTACAAGTGAGTGATATGTTTCATGTTTTCATGACTCATTTGAACCTTTTCAGACTGTCTGAAATTTTTTATGAAGAGATGGAGATCTTAAAACAATATTTGTCTGCAAAATCAAACTATAATAGGGAAATTACACCGTCCTACAGGAGGAAATCATGAGGGACAAGATACACAAAATTACCACAGCTTCCTCCATGACTATGATACAAATAAAAGGGGTGAGAACAGCAGAAATCACACTGTGTGGACAGAGGGGAAAACCAGAGCGAGGGACGCTTGCATGTAGAGGACTGCGTTCATCTTCTCTTCCCCCACTGCAGCTGAGCTTAGCCATTGAGATTAATTGCTTATGATCAAATCAGCAGAAGCTGTGCAAATTAAAGAGCGGGCCCCAGCCCCAACCCTCCTCCCTCACCTCCACAACATCTCCCACCCACCCACCCCCGAGTCAGGCCCAGTGGACAGTGCGTGTGACGAGCCCCGGCGCTTATTCGAGGCTACAAACGTGTCATTTCCTCTTTCCCCAGAGAGGAACGTAGAGCTCAGAAAAGGGCTCCAAATGAAGCAAGGGGTCAGTCAAATAGTGCAGGCGTGTGCACACACACATACAGTTCACACAGCCTCACATGGACACGCATGCACGCACACGCATGCACGCAGTCAGTGCCCTAAGCAGAACTGCTGATATCTCACCCCCGCTTCACAAAACTGCTCCTCTCCCTGCTTCTCTCCCCCCTTCTGACTCTCTCATTAAGAAGCCATTAGAGAGAAGGGCAGCGTGAGACCACATGACCCCTTCCTAACCCCTGTTACACACACTCCTTGAAAGGAGGGAGGGATAGGATGAGGGAAGAAGAGAAAGGGGTAAAAGATATAAACTGAGTGGGATAGTGACAGGGGATGTGGAGGAAAGAGGGCAAAACAAGTGGGTGAAAGGGAGAGATGGGGTAAAAGGGAAAAGTTGAGAGTATAGTGGAGAGTTTGGGCAATAAGTGAAAAATTGAAAAATGGTGCATTGTGAAAGCTCACACACACGAACACACACACACACACACACACACACAAACAAAGCCACAGGGACAGAGAGAGAGAGATGAGAAAAATTTTAAATTATATTTTTGAATTAAATTTTCCCTAAAATATCTCATCTTCCCCATATATTATCTAACTGTATAATGAGTGCATTCCACTGCTCTCAGTGCAGTTTCTAATGTCTTTCTTACCACTAACAAGCTGTACAAGACATGCTTGAAATCATGTATTTGCAATGCAATAAAGTGACATTATGCCTATGTACTTGTAATACATAGATCTGTTTCACTAATAGAACATTTTACGACCCGCTACTAGATGTTTGATGTGCTGTGAGCTGAGTGCTGAGTGGAAGGATAGCGAGGACGAAAACATGGTACATCTGAGATGTATGCATGAGTCAGAATGGAAGAGAGAGGTAGAGAGGCGTGTGATAAGTATGCAGTGACTTTAGGAGAAGGGGATAATTTGGGAGTGGAGGGGAAGACGGCTCGGCTGCTTCCTTAGTCGGACACAGGAATGCAGAGCGGGCGGATCCCAGTGCGCGTGTGTGTTTCTATGTGTACGTGTGTGTTTGTGCCAGACAGGAATCCCTAACCCCCACAGACTCCGGCTCCACTTATCAAGGCCTGAACAGAGGGGTATGCAGGGAGAGAGGGTGGAGAGGGGTCTGGGTGTCCTGTGCTATCAAATCCACCTCTAACCCCCATCGCTCCCTTGCTCCTCTCCTGCCAACACACACACACACACACATACACAAACACAAACACACACACATGTCTACACACAGAGACGCACTCTAAACCTTGAAGCTGGATGTCTCTGAGGCCAGAGGAACTATGGGAAGGCCAAACAGTCTAACCACAAAAAGAAAAAAAAAATGCCAGGGTCATAGAGAATTACACCACATACACATGCAAACACAGACACACACACGCTGTCTTTCCACTTCTCTATCTGTCTCACATGCTTTCCCACACTCACACACGCTCTCAGAACAAACTCTGAAACGCCTCTTTTACTTTTGTCAACAGCCGTCACCTTCCAGCACTGATGTAGTCTTACGCTGACTCTCAAGTCACCCGAGGGCCCCTGGAAGTGTTTTTTTCCACATTTTTTTCACAGGTCAGCTGCAGTCTGAACTTGGGAAAAAGTGTTAGTAAAGAAAAAAAAACTACGGGTGTCCCTACTGTGGGAGGTCCCACCTGAAACGAGCCCATGAACCATTTTAGATTCAGAGATACTGAAATTACGAGGAATAGAGATGGGGGCAGAGGAGAGAGGGAGAGGGTGGAAAGGAGATGAAGATAAGATGAAGTTATTTTTTTTTCATGCAGCTGCTGGTGTGTGAGGGTAGAAAGAGTTGCAAAAGAGAGAGGGGGAGGACAGTAGGAACAATGAGAGGTAGAGGCAGGCAGGTGATCTGGGGCTAAGGTGTTGAGGGGGAAGAGGAGGGGGGCAGAGGGAACAAAGGAAAGTTTGACCTCTTTTTGCAAAACTAGCATCATATATAAAAACGACAAGCTGAGGATAAAGAGTCAAATTCTTGGATTAATTACTAGCAGGCTGCTGTTCAACAATCTTTTAAAACTCAATCAATCCCTCACTGAGTGCGACTTTTATCTGAAATGATGACGTTTCTAAGATTAAGCTCATTGAACTTGTAGCTGCTGCAATAAGAATTTGAATGAATCGCAATTTTAACTGAACAATTTTAGTAGTTTGCATTTGAGATACTTTTCCTGTGTGACAATGTGGATATTTTGCATCATCATAACTGTGTCCCCCTAACCCTTTTTTTCCCCCTAATTAACTCTTTCTGTGCTGTTTGGATCACATTTAAATGTAAAAAAAGGATCTTTTTAGATACTTGGGTTCAGCAAAAAAAGTTGTATGCACAATATTGACCTTTTATGTATCATCTTTTTTGTCGTAATGGCAAACTTGCTAGCAAACAGTTGCTGATTTTACACATCTGGCAGATATGAAGCAACATTAGCAGTCATTTAAAGATGTGTTTAATGTGTCTTAGCCAATGTAAGTCAAATATTACACTCTTTTATCTCTGTTTTTGCCCCCTTATTAACTCATGAGAAACATAGTCTATTTGGCTCTTTAGATGCTAAATTCTCCAAAATGTTCTGCAGCTAGTCGCTAACTTTATCTTCAGTTTTTTTTTTTGCTGGCAGGTAAAGTAGAGTGGGTTTTTACAACTTTTTTCATTGCAAACAGCTGATGAGACTGTAATAAGAATGAGCCAAAACAGTACAGGCTGTGGGCGGGAAAAATAAAAAACCAAAACAATGAGCTGATAGATGCTAAAAAGTTCCACAACGCTGTTGGGAACTGAGGCATTGGGTGATATTTTTCTGAGTTTTTTTTCTGTGGGCGACCCCTTTTTTTTTTTTTTTTAAATTACGCACAGATAACAGAACCTGGAAGTTCCGTTTTACACAAGCAAACAAACAGACACAGAAGTTCACAGATCCTACTGAAGAGGAGGAAGTGTGACCCACAGCCGGGCCTTTATTTGAAGCCCACAAACTCAAATGTGAAAAGCAAACACACACGCGCACACATACTGTACTAAAGCGGCAGCCATAGCTCCAGTGTACGAGATGAGTTAAAATAGAAATGACAGTGTGAATTGATGAGATGGAAGGGAAGGTCCAAACAGACGGGGGGAAGGAGGGATAGAGGAGACAAGGAGGGGACAAATAGTTGTGAGGGACAGATCTTTGCTTCCAGGACTGTCTTCGACGCCTGTATAACTACCAAACCCAAAAAGAGCCACGCACATGTACACACAAACACACACATACACAAACTTGTATGTACACAGCCCAAGCCATAATTGTCCCCTGTGGTGATTTTGGCCTCTCCCTCCTCGTTTCTCATTGCTGTTGGCCAACTCTTCTGTATCTTTAACACTTTCTTTTTTTCCTCTTTTCAAAGGGAGGAGGGGCGATTTTGTCACAAGAGAAGAAACAAGGGATGAAGGAGAAAGAGAGGTCTAAAGGAAGGAGGTGTGGAGGGGTGTGACGGCGGAAAAGAGGGGGGAATGAAGGGAAAGGAGGGGAAAGGAGAGAATGAATGTGTAAGAGGAAGGGAGACTTTGCCCTCCAGCGGGAACACTCCCACGATTGTGTGTACGTGTGTATGTGCACACATGTGTGTGTGTGTGTCTGTGTGTGTGCGTGCATGTGCGTGCATGTGTGTGTGTGTGTGTTTGTGTGCGAGTTGCGCCTCGGCCAAACCGACACACCCACAGGCTGTAGACCTCTATATCCTGTTCGGGTTGTCCGTTTGTCCAAACATCATGCACCCCTCCTCCCCTCCCCTCCCCTCCCCTCCCCTCCCCTCCCTTACCTCCCTCCCTCCCTCCCTCCTTTCCTCAGCTCCCCCCTTTTCTAACTGGTCTGACAGGGGTAGAGGCCGCCGAGGGAGTGGGTACAGTAAATAGAACAAAGCCACCTTTCTAAAATAAACAGACCGGGAAAGAGGAACTTCAGGTTGACTGAAAATGAGAGAACGACAACTCAAATCCAACCACTGGTTTACTGTAAAGCACTTTTTTTAAACTCTTCATGAAAGTTACAGTTTCGGCTTCTTCCTGTCAATCGGTCCGCCAGTGTATAAATCTGCCTCTCTTTCTCTCTCACACACACACACTCGCTCATACACTTTACTAGTTTCAATATCCCGGCTGCTTGCGCTCGACTAACTCTCGGTGAATGCTGGGTACAGTGTGACACATAAGCCACAGTGAGCGGTGCTGCCAGGCTCACGGCTACAGGGCCCATTACTGGCTATCAGATCACTGGAGGAGAGAGGAGAGAGGCATCCCAGCTCACATCACATCACATCTCCATCTCATATCTCCGAAAGAGGAGCCTTGTCACGGCTCTCTCATCGAAAGAGGAGGAAGAGGCCTTGCTCATATGTAACACTCAGAGTTTTTGTTTTAAACAGATCTTCAATAAAAAAAAAAGGAGAGCAGTTTTAAACATTTTTTTAAGTGGTTTTAGGCTCCAAGGCACCGGAGTCCAAATGTTTCTTGCTTCAAGTGGACACATCATCACTACAGTGAATATTTTCTTCTTGTGACAGCTTGAGATCAGAGGTTCCCAACCATTCAGGCTTGTCACCACTTGAAAGAAAGCTATATATATATATATGTATATACAGTATATATATATATTTGCTACTGTTTGTCACAGGTCGCATGTCAATGAGTTGCAATCAGTCAACAACTGAGTAATTTCAGATGACTTAAAGATTAATATAGTAAGTCACAAGCAAAAAGGCAAAACAAGACTAAATCCAATTTTGCATATCCTTTCCTGTTGATCACCTCGACCTCTACAGCATGATCGCTCAGAGGGGCTTTTGACAAGAGGTTTTTTACACTGTGAGAGGAAGAAAATCGGGTAAAAAACCCACTCCTTATTACTTTTGAGCCTGAGAATCACCATGTTTTCTTTAGTTTCAAAGTAAGCAAGTGATAGTTGTCTGTACATCCACGGGTACCCTGCAAACAGGAACTGCTAATTGCTAATTTGGCATACTTTTAATGATGCCAGTTTGGCAAAATGTAGAAGATACAGGCAATGAAACACGGCTAAATATGTAGCCCACAGCTAATTAACTGCCTCCATGGCAACACTATATTTCCTATTCACAGCCCCCGGCAGTTTGGGAACCGAAGTTAAAAAAGTTTAAGGATGATTATCGCAAAAATCAAAGTAAGACAAAGCCTAATAATAGGAGCGACAACATCCATTACTATGAACTTTTTTTATTGTTTCACTAGCAATGGTTTTTAGAGTAGAGTAGTGAGAAATGTTTTGGAGGGGCTTGGTTATCTCAGGTTTATCTGGGAGGGGTGGGGGGTGGGGGGGATCAGCTTCGCAATGCTTCCAGTAGCAGAGAGCAGGAGAAAACACACAAATACCCTGCTGATCATTTACCTATTTATTACTCAAAGCATCTAAATGAGTACAATTATTATGGCCGAATGGTTGTATTAAAGTGTTTAAAAGGCAAATGGTGTTTTTTTTTTTTTAAATCTGTTTTTGCCAAAATTTGGCATTTATTGATTTTTTTTTCCAACACAAAAAATAATTAGACACAAATAGAATGAAATCATACAGTTTTTTCTTTCTGGGTAGGAACAGAAAAGTGTGTTTTGGAAAGTGAGCAGAGGGAAGTGATCCAAAAGTCCCTCAGGTATCATCAAGACCGAATCGAGTTTTAGAATAAATAACTCAGCTGTTTAACTAAGAATGTTAAGTGTGTGATCTACAAAGTTAACCGCAGCCTTAATATAGTTCATAGTCATGTGGGGGTATGTGATGGATTTAAATTGTGTGTTTGTGTGTTGATGTGTGAGAGCTGGAGTTTAGTTGTGGGGGTAATGCTGCTGTAAATGTTCAACCACAGAAACCTTCTGTCCCACCCACCCCCTGCACCATGCCAACAGGACATCCTGTCAGGATGCATTCTGGGTAGTCTAATTCTTAGACCTGAGTTATCAATGCCAAAAGATGTGTTTGTGTGAGCAGACAGACTTTTACCACACGCATTCTGAAACAAAATGTCGGGATTATTTTTGTATTTTACAGGACTTTCGAATGAATGCGTGTGTTTATATACTTGCGTTCAAGTTAGTGAGTGAGTGTGTACAGTGCATGTGTGGGCCGCGACTGACTAAAGCACACACATGGGCCCAACCCAGGTGCACTCAGGGTGGGATGGCTAATCTTTAACCCCCCACACACACAGGCACACGCACACACACACACACTCCTCCTCCTCTTCTCTGCCCAGCAATTCTTCTCCTGCCTGTTCCAGGGGCAGGAGGTGGAGAGGTGGGGGGTGCTGACGTTTTGGAAATAAGCCACGGTCAGAAGTGGGGAGGGGGGCAGCTTCCTGTCCAAAATGGCTCTTTTAAAGCCAGAGAATTATAAATAGAGCAGGTGTCAGTATTGAGAACTGAGAGAGAGAGAGCGAGTGCTGTGAGAGAAAAAGACAGACAGCAAGAGTGTGAAAATTTGTGTGAATGTGTGTGTGGTTTGGTGTGATGGCGTGGTGGAGTAGGAGAAGGGGCTTTTAGCTGGTGGACTGCCCATAACGTCCAGCAGGATGTGAGGTCATATGACAAGGATGGCTGGTGGGTGGTGAGAAACGATTGGTTACCACAGTGATAATGGAACTTTTTTTTTTTTTTTTTTTAAATGTAAGCGAGGACCAAGCAGGAGGCAGAAAGACAGAAAGAGGAAAAGGGGGAAAAGGGCAGTATTTTTGTCACCCCCCTAACCCTTCTCAAAAGAACACACACACAAAAAACATTCAACCCTCTAACACACAACTGGTAGATGAGGGGGAAATATGTGTGTGTGTGTGTGTGTGTGTGTGTGTGGTAGCAGGGTACAAAAGGGGGAAGGAGAGGATGGAGGGAGTAGGGGAAGCTGTAGAAGGTGGGGTGAGAAGGCCACAAAAGTCAATAGGGTGGGAGGAAAGGGCTGAAATCATCTGTGCAGTTGCAAAGGACAAAGAGGCAGCAAATCGGGGGTGGGGGGGAGACAGAGCGAGACACAGAGAAAGTACAATGACGGCAAGAGACAGAACTGATAACAGACTGACTGTGGAAAAAGTGAGAAAGATGAACCAGGGGCAACAAAAACGAGAGAAATAGAGGAGAAAATACAGCAGGAAGAGGCCTCAAATGATGTAGTTGTCTAACCCATTGTGTGTCAAGCACCAAGCCACAAAGAAAAGGGGTTAAGAATTAAGTCACCAGTCTGAAATATTAAATCTATTTTCGTTTTTTAATGAAGGAGGAGTGAATGGAAGAAAATGAGAGTAGATTATAAAACCGAGAAAGAGGAGGAGGGAGAGGAGAGAAAAAGTGGAGAGGTGTGCGAGGGGTGAGGGGGTTGAAATCTGTTCAGGTGTTTTAAATATTAAACCTATTTCAAGTTTAATGAAGTGCAAATACTATGGGGAGAGTCTTAACTGGAATACAGAGAGGAAGGGGGCGAAAGGGGGATCCGATTCATTATTTCAAGTGTTCACCTTTAGACTGCCGAGACTTGGGGAGACGAGTGCAGAGAGAGAGAGAGAGAGAGAGGGAGAGAGAGAGAGAGAGACAGAGAAAGAGAAAAAAAAGAGAGAAAGTTTACAAGGAAGTGCAAACTAGAGGGCAGTACTGCGAGCGGCCGTCTGCAGGCCCCAGGTGAGTCCAGGAGGCACCAGAGCTCCAGAGGATGAAGGTCTAAACTCGAACAAGCCAAAACATGCAGCGCTAACTTCGACACTCCCGAGCTTGCAGGAACAAACAGGAAAAGGTTCTACGGAAAAATGATTTCACTTTTTTTTCTGTGCATGTGTGTGTGCCTCCGTGGGCATGTGTTTATATGTCAGTGTGTGTGTGCGTGTGTGTGTGTGTTTGTATCAGTGGTTGAGGAGGGGAACTCTGAGGCCACAGAGAGGAGAGGAAGAGAGTCAGATAAAGATGTTGGATTTCAAAAAAGGTTCTCGATGTAATCAATGTGCAACAGCTAGAGGGAAATGGAAAGAACAGCCCACGTGTGATTGAACTGTTCACGTCTACATAATCAGATGCTCTAAGCTGTGTGTGTGTGCGTGTGTGTGTGCATGTGAGTGTGTGTGTATACATCACACCGGCCATGTACCGGATTGCCAAAATCCCCCAAGCTGCCACTAAAGGTCACCATTTGTGTGTGCGTGTGTGTGTTCTTTTTAATACCAGCAGAGAGAGAGAAAAAAACAAAAACAAACGAAAAGTATTTCCAGTGCTGTTATTATGTGGGATAAAGATCAAGTTGGTGTTTGCCCCAAGTATAAAGGAAGTAAGAAAGAAATCAATCGTTAACTCATGTTTTCACCAGCTCGGGCTTCTTCTCATCCTGAGAGCGAACGAGTTTTACCTCCATAACAACACATCGTTTGAACAGGTGACATTTTTTTTCTTTAATTTCAAAAAATAACAGCATTGGAAGGAAAGAAGATACTGAAAATGTTCAAATAACTGTAAAGCTTTTGTGGAAAAAAAAATGGCCCATTTACAGACGGAAAAATGTTTGTTTTGGAAATACTCAGTCATGATGTTCCGTGATTTGCTGCGATTATTGCTTTTTATTTTAGTCAATCGCTCCATTCTTTACTCAATTAAACATCAGAAATCACTAAAAATTAAAAAACAAATGTAAAAAAAAATTTAAAAAAATGCTCATTCTCTCATTTGAGAAGCTGGAACTGGCAAATGTTTGACATTCTGCTTGAGAAATGATCAATCATGAAACTTTTTTAAAATAAATTTCCGTGGAACAACTAATGAATCAATCAATTCATCATTTCAGCCCTACATAGATTATAAGAAGAGAGGCTGACACGAGGCATCAAAGAAAAATAATGAATTATATCAAAAAGCCTGATGGTGGAAAACAGTCCGTCTTTGATTCAGAGAAGGTTTTTTTTTTTTTACAAGTGGAAGCAGCGTAGGGCCAAACTAAAAATAATATCAGATAATTATTTAAAGTGCTTACGACATAAGCAGGAGAAGCAGACTATTTAAAACCCCTCTCCTCAAAAATTGTCACCTTTAATATAGTATTGTGCAGAATAAATGTACGCACATGATCAGATCAGTTGCAATGCAAGCGGGGCTGATTTCTTTTTCCTCATTCACGTGTAAGATTTCAAATATTTGTGTCAGCAGAGAAGGTGAGCGGAAGAAAGAGCGAGATCAAGCGTTAGCGAGTGAGAGAAAAGGGAAGCTGGGTTGCTTAGTGGCCTCAATAATGGCATCAAGTAAACACAGCAGATGTTTGCAAGGGATGAGGATCTGAAGAAAACAAATCCTAATTCCTGCAGCTGTTTAAGTTAACACACACACACACCTGACATTTTCATGCAAACCCACTGAAACAGTTCTGCGCTAATTCACTGAGCCTGTACACAGCCATATATTATCCTTATATTACAGAATAATCCAGGGAAAATCCTCAGTCAAGCAGTCGCTGTCCTGTATTGTACTATTAGCGTTTCTAATAGTAGAGCATGAACACTGATCACATATGAATGAGAGTGTGTGTTTGTGTGTGTGTCTGTGTGTGTGTTAAGGCACTTCTCATCAATAAAGAATGAAGCAATTAAGCTAATCTTATACTGAAGGTGCCCTTTGTCTTTTATACCTACCATATTCCTTCATCGAAACCAACAACTGGACTTCATGGAACAACAGTCCGATAACACACACACAAATGCACACACGCAGAACACATATTTTTGTTACAAATCCCTAAGCCGTCAACTTATCCCTGAACATAAAGAATTTATGCCCATATCTTGACTTGTCATAGCAGGAAACACACAGAGTTGTAATTAATGACTCTAATGTTGGCTGCGCTTTGGTGTGTCACATTCAGGGTCTTCACGTCGTTCCTGCTGCATGATTGTCACGTGCTAATGGAACACAGACAGTGTTAGTTAGGGTGTTTTTAACAACACCTGTTCCTTTCCCGTTGTAATGAGTCAAAGGGCTCTATTTTCGTGGCGCAGCGCAAGGTGGCGCAGGCTGGCGGAGCGTGGCGAACCCCGCGCAGTGGTAATTTCGTCCAGCGCA
>JAPZDV010000002.1:16810003-16853296 GCA_029814665.1 Acanthurus lineatus | reverse complement strand
AACACAGACAGTGTTAGTTAGGGTGTTTTTAACAACACCTGTTCCTTTCCCGTTGTAATGAGTCAAAAGCTCTGCAGCGACAACGGCATATTACACAATCACCAAAAAATTCAATTAATGATTTCGCTTAACGATAAATCGTTTAAGTCATTTATCATTAAGGAAACATTACTTAAGATGCTGAAATTTTTGCCGTTTTCTCTCTTTTAAACTTTTGCAAACTGAATAATTTTCTTTTTGCTCGCTTGCATTGAACTTGTCCCACACATCAGTGAAAGTAGTCAAGTAATGAATGAATTAATGTGTAATTACTTTGATGTATCTTATTGCTTGACAAACACAATAGCAGACCTGCCATGGCATACAGCATCAAAACAATGCTGCGTAGGCCTGCTATTTGGAGGGATAATCCATCAATCACAGTAATATTGGCCAGCTCTACAAAACATTTTAAACACTATTAAATTAATATTGATTTATCTTAGCTGATTTAAGTGATTACTCATTGGAAAGGTTTTGTTCTATGCACCATGAATAGCAAAAACACAAATGAAGAATTTGGTAGCTACTTGTTTGTACTTTTCTAACAATGCATCTCTGCGCAAGTGGAAACTTAAAAAAAAAAAACCTACACTACTTCTAATTTCTTAACATTATCTCATGTCTGCACATCTGATTTCTGGTGACAAAATCTGGACTGAAGGAGCCTTTAGACTTTAGAAGTTCATAATATACTTGTTAGTGGCATGGTCAAAAACAAACAAAAAATCAATACCCTTTAGAGGTTTTTTACTGCGAGAACTTACAGGCATTACAGCGACAGCAGTAGACTCCTACAACCAAAACATCATACCGTGTCACATACAGACGCCATCAATGACCTCAATAAACCTGTTCAGCAATCCCCCAAAACCTTTACTCAACACACAGAAACCACCTCCTGCAAACTGACTCAACACACAGCAGTGAAACACATCCTGCTTGTCATACGCTACCACTCTAAAACTCTTCCACATCAAGCCCACAGGTAACATGATATTTTACTTTCTAAATGGCGAGGCCAGCCCTCTGAAGGAGACCCAAATAGTTGATAACCTCATGATAACTCAATTCCTCCTTTACCCACTTTTCTCCTTTGTAAGCTCAGTCCTGAAACCCTGCTGAAAGCTGAGATAAATGGTTGTCTTTTGGCTAACACCAGGAGAGTCTACACCAGCAGCAACACTACACTTCCTCTAACCTTTAGGTGAGAAAACACCTCTCTCGGTAATGGCGACTTCACCATAGCCAGACTTAAACTCTACCCTCTACCACAACGCAGGAACAGGGATCTGGCCAACGGGCTTAAAAGCAGCATTTACTTTGTTGGTGTATGTGGAAATGCGTGTGTGTGTGTGCAACTCTGAAGCTCAAGACAAGATGTACTTGGGCACCCTAATCAGGTCTGACTGCAGGTCACAAAATCTGGGACTTAGGACACTTAGATCTAAGCAGACAAACCCTCATAAGCCCATACGGATGCTCTGTCTTCTCTGGCTTTTTCTTTTTCTTTTTTTTGCCGCTGTTTCTCTTCTCACTCTCATTACCCCTCTCAATCTTCCACTTTCTCTCCCTTTTCCCTCCTTTTGCCCTTTCCAGAAGGTCCTTCCCTAAACCCCAGAGAGAGGGGGAGGAGCCTTGGATGGCGAGGACGCGCTGGTAATCCGTGCAGTGACCCAGGTCAATTCAATTATCCTGTTTTCTTTCGCTGCGCGACGTGTGTGCCCATTTCACAGCCAACTCCCTTAATGCGCCCAGGATTAGCTTCTCTTACTTTTAATGATCTACCTATCGACGCCTTGGGCCCACCAGTGCGCGCACACACACACACACACACACAGACGCATAAACACACACAGAGTTAAGTGTTTTTCATGTATTGGTTTTAAGTGTAAAGGAATTCACTAAACAATTCTGCAAGGATGAGGATCAAGAGATGCTTTCTCGAAATACATGTGTGTGCTCGAGTGTGTTGTCTTGTGTTTGCATTTGCCTGTTTATGTGGGAGTGTGTGTTACATAAACTGAGGTAAGAAGAGGATTGTATTATCCATCTGCATTTACCCAGGCTTCACCTCACACCTCCAAGATTTGAGATAATCATCTTAGGCCTAACACGTTAGTGTAGAAGCTCGCTAATCTCGACCCGGAGGAGGAAAAGAGGTCATTTTTTACCAGTAAACTGTGCGTAGGGCTGACATGCATTGAAATATCCACGCAGGATTCAGAGTATTAAGTGAATATGTGCTGCGAAGCATCACGAACACTCTGTTGAACTTGAGTTTAGCAAAAGTCAACAGAACAGTTCGAGCTCTTGCACGCAACTGCTGCCCCACTGGTTAGAGAGCGACTTTTAAAAGAGAAGCACAGATAAATTAGATTCTACTGTAGCTGGGTGTTGAGACAAAACTCTCACCTAATTATTGAACCTAATCTTATTATCTCACCAGTCATTCACTACTTACATGGCTGGATAACTAATTAAGCAGGTGCAAACATTACAAAAATGCTGCAACTCTGGGAAACTCCAAAGCATCAAAGTCATCAAATCTGCACTGCGGAGTGTAGGTGTGCTTTCTTTTGGCCTGCGTCCATCCTTTCAATTTTATGAGCAAGTCCAAGTTAATTCCACCTGTTGCTGTGACACTGCGCTAATAATATAACCAACAAATCC
Organism: Acanthurus lineatus; assembly: GCA_029814665.1. Classification (NCBI taxonomy): domain Eukaryota; kingdom Metazoa; phylum Chordata; class Actinopteri; order Acanthuriformes; family Acanthuridae; genus Acanthurus; species Acanthurus lineatus. The sequence continues at coordinate 16,850,584 of JAPZDV010000002.1, read as the reverse complement.
ACTATGAAAAACAGTGTTTGGACCTGAAAATGCATGACTTGCTTTCATTATTGCTGTAAGATGACCCAGATCTACTGCACTGAGAGGTTTTTTTATATTCCATAAAAATATGCAGTAGCACTTTCCAAAGACTGGAGACAGTGAATAATCTAAAAAACAGTGTTGTCTCACTTACCTGGGATTTCCTGTCCGTTGTAGTTCCATCCAGCCACGGCCAGCATGGAGGGCAGAGGAGATCCAGGCCGACTGTCCCGGTCTCTCTCCCTGTCCCGCTCTCTGTCCCAGTTCCTCTCAGCCTGCTGGGTAATATGTCTGACTGTGTCCTTGTTCTTCCTGTTCTTTCTCCGCCCTGACCCTGATAGGGGTTGCCAGGGCCCCTCTCCACCCCCTCCAGGAGCCCCTTGTTCCCCCTGGCTCTGGGCTGCACCCCTGGGAGTGTCCCTGGGATGAGAGGAGGAGGCAGGAGACACCTGTTCCTCTTTGACAGTGACAGGCCTGTAGTCATGTGGCCAGGCGGGCTGGGAGTCATGGCAGGCTTCCTCCTGGCTCTCATGGCTCTTGGGGGGTTCTTGGTCCTCCTTGCCATACGTGCTGCCTCCCTCGTGGCAGCTGGCGATGGCCGAGTCCCCAGAAGAGTTGGCTGGGCTGGTGCGGCGCGCCAGCCAAGGGGAGGTGCTGCGACCAGACATGATGGAGGCCAGAGCTTCAGAAGCCATGCCCACTATTCCTCCTCCTCCTCCCAAACCAGCTCCCGCAACACCTCCCGCCCCTGCTATACCCACTCCCCCACCACCTCCTCCACCCCCGCCTATGCCAGCGGCAGCGACGGCTCCCATCTCAAAGTCGGCCAGCTCGTCAGCCATCTCAGAGCGGATGCTGATGTCCAGCGCGGCCTTGATGAAGCTGTGGCAGGCCTGGACAATGTCTGTCATCTGCAGGTAGCTGGCAGCCGACATGACCTCGATCACGTTCTTACTGGTGAGGGCGAGGTGGGCCGAGTACATGAAGTCCAGGATGGCTTTGAAGCCTGTCGCTGTGACGATGTCCAGGTGAGTGACAGTAGTCTGGTGGTGAGGCTCTGCCCCTTTTTTAACCTGATGGGTGAGAAAGAACATTCACGTCTGTGTTTTTTTTTTTTTTATGTTTATTTTCCCACGCAGGATCACACAACTTCATCTCTCAAACAGCCGAAAAAATTGGAAGGAAAACTATTATGATTAGAGAGCGAAAAAAAAAGTACTTAACAGACTCCCTTGGCCTAACTTCCCAATTGTAGCAGTCCCTTACCTGGCAGTAAAGAGTCTTGAAGTAGCGTGAGGAGCCCAGGAGGACGTTCTTATGGGCCTTGAAGATCTTCCCGTCCACAATGACACAGGCGTCGCAGAGGATGCCGTGCTGCCTCTGCTCATTGAGCTCTCTGAGGAGCTGACGGTAGTGAGAGGCGATCTCCATGTCCTCCTTCCTGTTGTTCATCTGTGTAGCTGAACAAAAGCCTCTCCTCTAAACGTCTGCCGAGAAACAAGCAAAGACATGTAAGGATTAAATGCCAGGTGTCCCATCAGGGAATATCAAAATATCACAAATACACAGTATGTTGTAACGTTTAATGAACGCTATGTAAATTTCACTACATAACGTGCAAAAGATAAAGTATGGGAGCAATGAAATCCAAGCCATAATTTTATATTTTTAGGAGAAAAAGATTTTTTGGACAAGATTTCTTGCAGCATATTCAGCTTTTTCATCCCAGTCTATGTACAGTATTTTGTTATAGAAGAACGTACTAAGAACGTCAGTTTCGTTTTTATTCAAGGGGGTAAAAATAATCAAATATAGCTGAACCACTCCTTTAAAGACGAGCCAGGGTGAGGATATCTCAGTAATGACTGTGACATAAAAACAATCACATCAATAGAAACTGCATCTCAACTGCTCCAGTTTGATGTCTAAAAACAGCCCAGTAACAAATAGTCAAAAATCTGTGTTTAAACAATGTCTGACAGGTTCGTGCGTGTGTGTGTGTATAAGAGAGAGGGTGTGTGTGTGTGTGCGTGTGTGTGTGTGTGTGTGTGTGTGAGAGAGCGAGAGAGTGTGTGAGCTCGTTAAAAATGTCAGTTAAAAAGCGTAACACTTTCACAAAACAGTTGAGAAGGAGAAAAACACCTCATTTAGTACAGACCACTTTACCATTAAATTTATCAATAAACACAGTCTCAGTTCCTTGTTATTTTTTTTTTCCATCGCTCCTTCGACTGTGAATATTCAATCAACCGTCTAGTTAAGACGAAAATTCACTCTTGAACCTTCACCCCGCTGTTTCTGATCTTGCACAGTTCAGTCTCGGTTGTGAACAAAAAGTTCTTCTCAAAAACTACAGAGAGAAAAGCCTTAATGACAATTTGTGGAGCTGCTCAACTGTCAGTGAATGAAAATCCAACTTTTTCAGGATTAATTGACAAGATTCGTGATAGTGTGACAGGGACAGTGGAGTATCTTAAAACATTAAAGCCACAGACAAGCTCAAGATCTGAATTTTTTTACAATCTATTAGCCCACAAAGAGTCTTCTGGTTTTGGGGGTCCAAGGTCATCATTGTTATTTTATTTAATATTAGTTTTAACTTTTAGTTTAGTTTCAGTGTTTTTTTTTAAGAAAGGTTTTGTTTTTCTTTTTTGTATGTGATCTGAGTTTTTATGAAGTTTTAGCTTGTTTTTTAAGAGCAGTTTTAATATAACATATGTATGTAGCTATATATACATATAAAGTACAGGGATTTGAATTAAGTGCAGTGGACTTTGAGATGATCAGTGCCCACTGATCATCCAGCAAGACCAGTCGAACGAAGCTACGCAGCCAATTCCTGACTAATGTGCAGTCACAGGGGAAAAAAAACGAAAAGATAAAATCAGACAGAGTGACAGGAAATCAAAGACAGTTGTACCAACATCCTTACAGAGACCTCAGGTCATCAAAACTCAGATCGAGGTATTGCTCTCAACAAGCCTCCACTCCATCGTCCAACTCTGACAGAACACAGGACTCAGACTCGAAAGTGGACTCGACCAATGATGCTTGAAGCTCAAAGGCAGTCAAAGATGATAGAAATGACTCACAGATGTTCAGTTTTTAATGTTAAGGTGCAAACAATATTATCTGCCAGGGGAATTCACAAGGGTTTTTGTTGCTACTCTTTACTTTCCCCCAGATGCTGTTTCAGAATAAATGTATAAAGCACAGCAAATGCTTTTAATTCAAACATCTGTATGTATGTTGTATGTATGTGTAGAAGAATGGGGCAAAAACTCTGATTTCAAAGTGCAACTTCTGGTTGCAAAAGTCACTAAAAGACCCTGATATTGATGATTTGATCTGATATTTAATTTTTATGAAACAAAACCTGAAATAATTTTGAGTTCATTTTAATTTTATTATAATTCCTTTTGTAACGAGGAAATGTTTAATTTCTGTTTAACTTTCTTTTTTAAAAGATTATTAATTTTATTTAGCTAAAGTTTATTATAGTTTTTCTCATTATTTCATCTTAGTTTAAGTTTAAATTGATGATAAAACTTGACAGGATAACACTATGTTGTGATTTTTCTGCTGTGAACAGGTTCAATGATATATAAGATGCATTTTTGAACACACACAACAGAGGGCAGGCGGTTGAAGGCCACAGAGGAGAGGAGAGAGCAAAGGGACAAAGGGAGATGGGTGCATCGCTATGCTGAACCATTCAATGAGGCGGCGGAAAAAACAAAGAGAAACCGCAGAAGCCTAGCAAACGCACACACATACACACTCACACACACACAGAAGATGAGGATGAACACACACACACACACACAGGCAGTGCATTAGCCAGAGCATTAGCAGCCGCCGCTCCCGCTCTCGTCTTGGTGAGGGCTAAATCGCGGGGACGCAGAGTGTTACCAAACGCAGCAGTGATTTGTTTTGGGAACGCCACAGCTGTCAGCTCTCATGGGCCATTCCGAGAGTTGACAGCTCGGGTTGGCCAAGGTGACAGCAGCGTTTGCTCGGGGGCCGGCACACTTCAGGTCATGTTTAGCAAAGCTCTGCTCAACCTGATGGCTTGTAAGATCAGATAAATCCACAGTGTCTCCCACGTCCGCTCGGACAAACACACCTCCTATGAACAGCGGCGGAGGAGCGGATGGAGTGACGGTGACAACTGCTGAGAGAATGTCTTGGGTCTAATCAATGCAAAGCTACCTCACAACCTTTCACTCTGACTGGCATTTTTCTTTAAGTCACAGGAAAAAAAGAAATATGAGGAGGACGAAACATGTGAATACAGAATAACAGTGACCCTCAGAGAATCAAAAGGCAAGTTTTGACGCAAGTGTTTTTATCCTCCAGCTCACACACTTCTTAGAAAAAATCTATTGCAATCTAACCTTGAGATATTCTTTCCTTTCTGTATTGCCCTGATGAAGGTATTGAGAGTATTCACCTCTCACCTTTGGAGACAAACCTCCTCCTTCTCTCTGCTTTTCTTCTCTCTCTCAGGGCCACTGGCACATTCAATTGTATAGCTCAGTCTATAAGATAGGCTCCTTCTCAGAGCCACAAACACAACACAGAAGAAGTCATTTATTCACTGAGAAATACCTTAATACCCTGCTTTTCCTCTTTTTTTCCTGCCGAGGACAGTGAAACACAGGGTCACTGTATAGAAAACCTCGGTCAGCCCCATTTGAAACATGTATCTTTTAAAGAGGAATAAGCTACATCAAATCAACAGCTGGAATAAGACCGTCATTGCTCAAGTGTTGCATGGGTCAGGGCTTTCCAGCTCTCTATTTCCATCTTTGTTACCATTTTTAAAACCGGTATCAATAAGTAACAATGACAAACACTCGAGAAAACAAGAAACGTACCATTGACAGACACAGCGTTGTATTCAGCAAACAAAAAAGGGGAATTTGAAAGGCAGCTTAGCCCAAATTACCAAAAGGCAGCACATTTTCTTACTTACTTCAAGTGTTTTAACTTTGTAGATAGCTTTGCATATAATTTAGGGCTATTTGTCCCTTAGATATCTGCCTCTCACTGCAACACAATGGAGGAAAATGGATTTTAAGGTGTTTGTAACATTGAAAATATAAATTTAAGAAAATAAACAGCAGCGTTTCTTTGCAGAAACAGTGTTCTTATGACTCAAGGTTATCCACTGAAAGTAGCTTTAACCCAAATTCCATTCCTCTCTTATGAACAGGGGTAGAGACAGACATCGCAAAGGCATATCTCAAAACTTAGACAAATAAAAGCAAAATCATCTCTAGAGGCAAAGGAGAATGGATGAATTTTTTTGTATATGTTTTGGGTGAAAAAAGACTTTTATAATAAAAAGTAGAAAACGAACCTTGACAAGTCAGACAACCAATCAAAAAAAAGAAACATTTGCGAACCGAGAAAGTCTGTTAACTGGGACTAAAGTTCATCAGTACAGCTTTTTACTTTTGGTTGGTAGCGTGTGTCCACTGAGCTGATAAGAATATCACCATGGTGGTCCACTCTGATACACGAGGCCACGTTTTTGTGGCAATATTCTAGATTTTTTTTGCAGCAACATGCTAATGTAAGTTTGTTTGTATGTGGTGTGAATAAGTGGCTGGGATCGTGACCAAGGACATGTTAAATGGTGCCTCAAGTTATACAACGACAATGATCTGTAGAGGTCAAAACAATAGCAAAAGGACTGAAAAGAAAAGAGAGGGAGAGGTCTAATCATATTTATTGCTTCAACAGACTAAGAGACATACTGAGTTAGTAGTTAGGCAAAGAAGAGGAACTTTAATGGAGTGCGCTTTGACCTCTAAACTCTTTGCTCGCCTAATTGGCTTGTTTAATTTCAGCATGTCCAATTCCCTTCAGTCAAAGACCCCTTTTCGAGAGGAACCAATCCCAACGCTACCCCTACTACAGTATATAAACACCCACAAAAGCCTCTCGAGCGTTCATCCTGGCTTTTCAATTCCTCAGAGAGCTACTCCATCTTTGCCCACGAGCCGAGACCATCAACAGGACCAAAAGCCGCTCCCTCTTCTGTGCGAGTACAGCCTTGATTTATAGAACTTTTTTTTTTTTCCAAATATACACTTGACACAAGATGGGAAAGTAACATAAAATGAACTTGTCAGACAATCAAGTAAAGAGAGAGAGACTTTTGTGTCTCATCCAAAGCATTAGCAGTCTCACCAAGGCTACAGAAACTAAAAAAACTAAAGCCTGCTTTCAGGATGTCACAGAGCAGAAAAAAGCTTTTCATCCCTCTATGAAATTTCACAGCGAAAAAAAAAAAAAAAGAAAAAGAAAAAAAGCAAGGAAAAAGTCATCAGGAGGCAGGCTGACAGTCTGTGAGCGCTTATTTGTGGTCAGAGACGATTGTTTCAGTAAAGCATGCCACCAGAGCTCCAAGTCCCTGTCACCCTTCTGAGGCCAAATCAAAAGTGAAAGTCCTCCTTAACCCCCCCTTCCCTTCCCTTCCCTTATACACACACACACACACACGATCAAGAGCCCCATTCCCCTCATAACACACACACGCACACACACTTCCTAAACACACAAACACAAACAAGGCCTAAAAAACACACACACGCTCACATGCTTAGCAGAGCCGTCATGGCATCACACCCGGTTTGTCCTGGTCACATCAAAGCAAAGTCACTTTAGGCCGCAGCCAGACGACTAAAGAGATCGGACGTGTGATGGAGTGAGAGAATGGGGCTTCCTCCTTCTTGTGTTTCTCCTAATGCAGCCTGTCCCTCCAAGCCACTTCTTTGCCTCCTTGACCGCACAGGACCGTGGGGAGACAGAGCGCAAGGTCCTTCTGGATCAAAGGCAGAGCCGTACTTTGTTTGTACGAGGGTTTAACACAGACGGCTTTCCACAGCACGCTCGTGCTGGGATTTCACAAGGTATTCAGATATCACAGCAGATGAGGACGTTACGACACGTAAATTATCTTCACACGGGGTGTTAATACATGATTACACAACATGTTGAAGCAAATAAAACTCACTCGGAGTGTACTTTTGCTTTGGTTAACCCTGACTGTCGATTCCCTCCTAATGATTCCCTCCTCTTGCAGGGTTCAGCAGGCTGCAGGCTCCTGCATGTGCGTTAGCGCCATCCAAGCAGTTTCATGCACTTGCACTGATATTTATTTTGAATTAAGGGATTTCCAGTTGGTCAGGGCAAATTATCATTTAGTGGCCAGTCTGCTGCTCACAAAATTGCCACCCTCAGCTAATCACTCTACATTCAAATTACAGCCCTCTGCTCAACAAATGTAACAGTTCTGCTCATTATTTGATAAAAATGACTTTGGTTGGACGAGCCTGTCAAATTGATGAATGCAGAGTTCACATGACTACTCATGTGAGTGGTAAAATAAATGAATAAATAAATACATAAACACATAAAACCATTTATAAATAAAGACAAATAAAAACTGATTAAATCCAAAAAGACATTTACTATGTAGATCAAATTTTGTTTCTGCTTATGTATGTTTGCTGCAAATATGACCAAAGCATATGTGCAATTTAGGTCATTAACACAAATTTTCTGTCTTCGCACATCCACATAAATTATTGTTTTTATATAATAATAGGTCATGTGCCTGCATGTTATGTGCTTAAAAACTTCACAGTTTAGATCTCCCTCGTTGCTCTCAGGCTTTTTAAATTTAAGTAAATGTCAGGCACTTTTCAAGCACTTCAAAAAGGTACCCAATCAAAAAATTCCCAGAGTCTCAAAGTCTTTATCATCACATCTAAATTGCTACTATAAATACAAATATGACAAGTTTATAGAGCTTAGAGAGAAAATACTCTAAGCAATCAACATAAATTGTCCTTTTGTTAATTTCACCAGCTGTTCATATATACCTTATGTTCTATCTTGATTATTTAATGCCGGCTGATTTGAACACCAATAAATAACAAAACATAAAATTACAGAATTGTCTCTCAATAAAAATTTAATATTGAAATAATGATTATATAGAAGAATCAAACATTTTTTTAAAGGCTATTTTGAAATTCAAGCATACACCTTGAAAACTTAACAGCTGAGTCTAGGTATACACCAGAGTTTGAAGACTTTTGTGCAAACACTGTTTAATCAGCATGGTTTCTGGTAGCAGCAGCAGCTTTTATTCAGCTTTTTAGCAAAATTGTTTTAATTCGTACTATTTATGCTACCTGCCGAGAAACATACAGCAAGCACAGTGGGTTTTAACAAAAGTCAAAAATGAGTTAGTTAGGGTTTAAATTTGTGTATTTAACAATCTGAAATCAGACTGACCAAAAAAAACCAAAAAATAATAGAAATATTTTGTTTAGCACATATTTAGGCTCAGTTCACAGTTAAGTTTCACTTATCTTAATCTCTGTACACCACTGCAACATCGGTTGATCTCCTTTCTACTTTTAAGGCTAATTTATTAGCAGTGAATTCCCTCATTTTCACATTGCTACTTTTATCTTGGCTCTGACGTTGAAAATCACCAGGGAGGACACATTAAAAACTGAGACTGAAGAAGGAAACGGATGTGAAGAGGAGGGAGGAGCGCATATCAAGCCCCAATTCAGGAGCCAGGATTTATGTTGTCAACCATCCCAGCCTCATGCCTCAGCTACAAAATTTTATCAGTTAAGCTAAAAGAGAAACATGTTCCTTTTTGCATATTTCCTAGTAGTGACTTGCACCGGCACATACCCTGTGATAGCAGGCAGTTTCTGTGGAAAAGTCAAACAGGTTGGCAGGTCTGCCGTGAATGAATCCTGTATTATGTAAAGCCTTAAAAACACAGTGATATGAATGATGGTAGCCTCAAGAACAGACATTAAGAGTATCTCTGACATTATATGCTAATATCTATGAAAAATTTAAAAGGTACAGAGGGAAAGCACTGCATTGCTCGCAACTGGACTCCCTCCATATAATGAGAGAAAATACTGGAAAGAAATGACAGCATGCATAAGTGGAATTAAAATGATTTTCTGCTGGACAATGGAGACACTGTTCCTCAAGCACATGACAGCATGATTGAGGATGGCTATTACTTCACAGTGAAATCTATTACTTCCTCTATTTAAACAAAACATGAAAATAAATTGGATTTAAAAATTTACTGCTTTTATTTTTGAATTCAAAATAACTGAGACTGTATTTGTTCATATGAGGCCTGTGAAAGGTCATCATGAACATGGAGAGAGGTTAAACTCAGTCGAGAAAGAAGAGAAGAAGGCAAAGAGCAGAAGAGGAAGAGAGATAAAGGATGGTCAAAAAAAAAGTTAGAAAAGATAACAGAATTTCAAAGACAGGCTAGAAAGACAGAGACATAAGATAGAAAGAGGGGGAGACAGGAAGAGGGGAGAGTGTTTCAGGCAGCCAATATTTTTTAAACAGCTTTGCTTCCACTCAACTGGGCATCAAGGCCATTATCCCGGGGTTAATCCCCAATCCGACGGAGCTGGCAGCCTTCCGGGACAAGCCAGGGTGGCCGCCCATCAACAAGGCAGGCACGACGAAAATAACACACAAATACTCACACATGTGCACATAACAAACATGCGCGCGCACACAGACAGGCATGCAAGCTGCAATTAGAAAAAGCAACACAACAAAGCTATCAGCTGTGAAAGGCTCCTTCTTAGCTTTCGCTGTCCTTTATTTTCGGTTGAAAATCAGCTACTGTTCATGCTTGTCTCTCATTTTATCTCTGTCTCGGACTCTTTATATCTCGCTGCACGTGTTCGTGTTGCCAGTTTCCCCTTGTTTCTTTTATCACACACCCTCCATCTGTCCACCTTTATTTTCTCCACCTTCCCCACCGGCTCTAATCATGCCACATTTTGCACCTCCAACTCGCTCTCCCTTTCTCCGTCCGCTCTCTGTGTCTCTGGCCAGCATCCAAGGAGTCAAGGTGGAGGAAGAGATTGACTCAAAGAAGGATAGCCATGTCATGTGGAGAGGGACCAAAGAGGATCCACAAGGCTTAGGGAGACTTAACGCTACTCGCTTCATCCCCTCCAACCTCGCAGCACTCTAGGCCCCTCCTACACGCGCCACCCAAAAAAACAATACCTGAGCCCTTCACGTTTACACCTGAAGACCTCCATGCTTCTCATCACGCTTTTTGCACATTCAGTGCACCTGCCAAAATATCTGCCTCCACCAGCCTCCGGTTGTGCTTATGACACTAATATGCACAGTCCAGCAGATCCAGGCCTTCTCCGCCCTCACACCTGCAGCCACACAGGTGTTAAGCCTTGAATGATCTTATGGCAATCCAGCTATAGTGAGGATATATTGGGATCATCCGAGAATGACTGGAAAAGAGGTGTAACTTTAAGACGTTGATGTTGATGTGCCAACTTCACCTCAAGTTCCTCCAATGACCCACAAAGTGTCAGCGACGCTCGCTGACAAATCAAGAGCTACAAAAAAGAGAGAGAGAAATGCCATATCACCACATTACCTATCTCTCTGTTTGTCTCTTTTTTTTTGTCTCTCTCTCTTTTTTTCACTCGTGCATGTGTGCTTGTACTGGATGTGTGTGTAGTTTCTGGGCTATCTTTCTCTCTAGGCCCCTAAGCTTGCTATGTCTCCCATGGTAACTCCCTGACTGACGACCCGGGGCTTAGCCTAAATTCTCTCTCTATTAAAAGCTGTGAAATGCAAATAATGAAACATCTCATTACCACTGTCGGAGAACCCAAAATGAAAGGAGGGGGAGAGCGGGAGGGAGGAGCGGAGAGGGGCGGATAAGGAGGACTGGAAGACAACGAAGCAGCAGGAGAAAGAGGGCTACACGGTGAGGGGAGGGGAGGGAGGCAGAGGAGGGGAAGGTGAGAGGACAGGGAGAAGCAGGGAGGGAGAGAGAGAGATGGGAATGAAGGAGTGAAACAAGAGGAGGAAAGGATGGGAGAAGAAAAGGGATGGGAGGATGTGATAGGCGGTGAGGGGGGGAGAAGAGGAGAGGTGAGGGGGGGACAGGAACAGATAGCCACACAGTAAGCCTTTTGTTTGCTATGTGTTGCCGTTATCATAAAGGGTGCCCTGGATTGGCCACCTATGCAAACTGGGGTGGAGCCCTGATGAGCTGAGCTGAGCTGTGAGTCAGGGGGTGACTTTCAAACGTCCAACACTGGAATCAGACCATCATCATTACTGATTTTAACTGTAGCTGTAGTTTAATCACAAGTAATGTTTGAGCAATGTATACGCATTTAAAAATATTATGGGACAATTTATGTATAGTAGTGTATTAATTGGCAATTTTATAAGGCCCCAAGAGAATTATTGGTGACTTTTTATCTTTACAGCTTTATCATTAATCATATCAGAACAGATGCATGACGTACTTTCCCATCTCACACAGATGTAAGTATAATTCTGAGGCAGGAAAGTACTACTCTTTTGAAAAACTTATCTGTGTGGTACAGGGAAGTGAAATCACCTACAGGAAGTGCCTGTATTAGGTTGTGTGGGTAGGAGGGGGATTGGTGGGGGTAGAGGTCAGAGTCATGTGTAGATAACCACATCACCTTGTTTGGTGTCCTGGTGTGAAACCCGGTTTCATCACTGCAACTCGCGCTGATGCGTAAACTCTTTATATCATACGGGAATTCATAGGAGGCGGAGCTGTAAGGTGTGTCATTGTCTGATGGAAGGATTAGTTCCTGACTTCTGGGAATTTTGCGCATTGTGTAAGGGTTTTTTTAAGGTCACACATGCAATTTATTTTTTTCCCTTAACCACGATTGTTGTGTGAAAAACTTAAACATCTTACTCATTCTTTTAAAAAAATGTATGTACCAATTTCCTCTTCAAAAACCAAACGCGAGTGGTCAGAAGATCACATGAGCCGCGTGGAAACCCTGAATTTCATACTAATGTTTGGATACTTTTGGATACCGAATTTCTAGTTTCATTTTTGTTCTTGGACTATACGCACACACAAATACGAGAAAACCCAATAAAAGTATGCAGTCACCCTGAATCTACACCTAGCCAGTGATCCAGAACAATCTGCTGAGTAAAATTTTTTTTTTTGCTCTGGCAGAAGAGCCTGGACCCCCTCTCATTCAGACAGATTTTCACCCAACATGACCCGTGTCAGGCCATTCACAACTGTTTATGTGATATGGAGCCAGTTTGACATTATCACTGACAAAGGAGAGATAACAGCTAAGAATGAAATATTCTGTTGCTGCATTGCCTATTTCTCTCTTCAATTTTTTTTTTTCAAAAATACACACATAAAAAAAGGACAAACTGTTTTGATGTAATTTAAGAAAGTTTTTGACTGGGCTCCCTTTTTTTTTTTTACTGCTTGTGTCGCTCAGTGATTCTTCAAACATTTCATGGCTCTGATTGGTTGGAGGTCTATTCAAGTGCATCCAGAGGCATTTCGGAAATCAAAAATGCAGTTTGGTCTGGAATGCCAGGCTCTATTACATGGATCTGTGATTATGATGTGAACATTTCATCTCAAACCTACGGGCATTAATGCACTGCTATATCAGGCTGCACTTTCTAGGGAAAGGATTTCCATGTCATTTTAGTGGCTGTCTGCAGAGATGTATGACAATAGAGTCTGTCTCGCAGTCAGTGTTACAAGTCATCCCAAAGGTGTTTGATGGGGTTGAGTTCAAGGCTCTGTGAAGGCCGAAACACAGAAATTATTTTTTTGTCATTCTGAAACATAAAAGGATCATCTTAATATTTTAACTGCAGCAATTGGAGGCACAATCTTGTCTAAAATATCACAGTAAGTTGAAGATGTACCATTACTGGAATTAAACTGGGTAACAGCCTCAGATAAATTAGTCCACTTGTCTACATACTTTTGGCCATATAGTAAGCTCATGTTCCTCACGTTCACACATCAGCTCTGTGGCTATCCACTTACAGTTTTTCCCAAAAATCACAGAACAATCTGACTTCCCATATATTTACACTGAGACACCACAAAAAAATAAGAACAAAAAGAATTTTCTTTTCATCCTACGAGATGACTTTCACATCCCTTTGCCTTTTGTCCTCCAGTTTCACTCCTTTTTTGCCATTTGGCGAATCTCAATTCTGTTTTTGAAAAGCACTTTAGCTTGTGGCTAAAGTGATGATGACAATATAAAACTATGAAGTGGCTCAAAAACTCACTTTTAACACCCATCCTGATATCTCTCTCTGCCAGCGAGCCACTCTGAACGTGTGTGTGTGCGTGTTTGAGTGTGTGTGTGTGTATCCTGACCCTTCCATAGGTCTTAACACAAAACCTGTCACAGCAAGAAAGCAACCTGTCACGACTCAGCTAGACACGACTGTACATGACTGTACGGCACAGAACACAGGCAGCCTGTTCCCGAGCTGTTAAAACAGTCACTGCCGCCACCAGCCACTGAGGTCTCAGACAAGAACACACACATACATAGAGCAAGCGAACAGTATGGAGGAAATTAAAGGAAGTGTTACCAAGGAGGAAGAAAATGTAAAAAAAAAAAAAAACAGCATATGGCACAGCGATATTCATCCTAAAGGAACAAATGCCCGAGGACTAAACGCTAATTGTTGTTTGTTAAAATGTGTGGTTTTTGAGCACACAAGTGAATGACTGAATGACGGTGACTCACTGCTGGTGGCCAGTCGCTATCTGGTGCCGAGGCGGGTGTCCAGAGAGTGTGTTTGTGTGCAAGGCTAACTTGGTGTGACTGTCACTCTGTCAGACGGCAAACAGAGGCATCTTTCTCAAATCCACACTGGGCCGCGGCTTACAATGAGCTCATGCAAAGACGGGAGCAAAAAAGCCGCAGCTTAAGTGTGTACTCACAAGGACAACAGGCACACCCTCCATCCCCCTGAGCAAATATTAAAAGAGACTTCACTCCCAGCTAATCTAATTCACAAACACTCCAGAGCATGCACAAACAAGGAAAACACATAATTTTACTTTATTAACTTAACCCTCAACATGTAACATTCACTAATAACTCGCCAGCATTCCCACAGTCTTTCATACAACTGAGCAGCAGAGTGATTTACATATAGATAGAGAAAGTGTTTATAAAAACACATTTGTATATAATAGCCCGAGGCTGCGTTGTCACTCATCAAGCTGATCAAAAAGCAAGCTACTATACAACACTGATGAATCTCGGAGCGCTTTTGCGAATCTGTCCTTCAACAGTAGAAAAAAAGGAGGTGAGATAAAGGGAGAGAAATCAAGGGGAGAGGAGAGGAGCATCTAAATATAGAGAGACTAACATTTTGGAGTCAGAAAAGAGACAGTGAAGGGTAAGAAAGAGGGAGGGAGACGCGAGATGCAAGAAGAGTGAAGAGTGATGGGGGGAAAAAATAAGAAAGGAATAGAGATGGAAAAAATGCGAGGCTGAGGGATGAAAAGAGGAATAGAAGATAGAAGGAGCGTCAGTGCAGCTCCAGATCGATCGTTGCAGAGCCTCGGTGGGTTTCTCATCCACCGTAGGGTCTGCTTAGTGGGCTACAGGAGAACTGGACATGGAGGACACTCAATTTTGTCTGCGAGACTTCAGAGTTCAATACGCCGCACAGTGTATCAGCACAGACGTTCATCAATACGCAGCATCGATACTGAGGGTCTGCCCCTTCAGTGATCTTTTCAACTGTTTCAACACAGACTGGCTGCGGTGCTTCTGCTGAGTAAATTCTCATAGTAATCAGCGAAGATGCAAAATCATTGAGGTTCTTTGTCTTCCTTGTTTCTGTGCCGTGCGGCGATCGGAATCACAGCAAATTACTGCTTTGTCTTCTAAAGTCAATGATAAAAAAAAAAAGACACCAGATTTCAAGTCAAGTTTGGTGTAAAGTTTCTCTTGCTTAAAGCAGGTGATTTGTTTAAGGAGTTTTGCGTGGACGGTGATGCTGCCTGAGGCCACCGTGTCCGCTTTGATTGACAAAGAGTGAGGTTGGACCAGACAAATGCCTCACCTGGATCCTCATGTCAGTCCTGTCCTCTCCTCCTCTGTCATCCCTTTTTTTCTCAACCTCCTTATCTGTCTGTCTTTTGACTCAAAGCGCGTTTACTCCCAATGCGGTTTGACGTTTGACTGTCACCTGTTGACTAACATGGACGGCTGCCATGGCTCGCAGGCTTTTGGGAACTATTGCGGCTTTTTTTTTTTTCTCCCCCTTTCCTCTCAACAGTGATGGAAAGAACTGCAGATTCATGCAAAGAAGTGTCACAGCCAGATATAAGAGACACAAAGAGAGAGGAAGAGACAAAAGGACCACTGTGTAAACTCTCATGGTCGTGCTCACCATCACTAAGGACAACACCCACCTTGGAAACCTAATTTTGAACAAGTTACACATTCCCACATTGTGAGGCAGTGCCAGTATCAGGTGTCTGTCCAAACCACCAACCACCAATCAACCACCACCCCCTTTTTTCGTGACACGCCAGCGCACACACCAAAACAACCAAGAGAAGGGGGGGTTGGGGGGTTGAGATAGAAGACAGGAGCGAGGGGAGGGAGGGAGGGGAGGGATGGGTGCGGGGGTGAGAAAGTGTGAGAGTAAAAAGAAGAGGGCAAGAGAAAGAGCCAGCCAGAGACAAAAGCAGAGAGAGAATGACAATGAGAGAAAAGAGGAAGAGCTGGGGGAAAAAAAGAAAATAGAGAGGACTAGATGAGGTACTGCCAGCTTAGTGTGCACATTCACAGAGCAAGAAGAGAACAAAAAAAAACACAGCAACAATGAGACTTCCATGTAAATGCACAGTTTGGTTTGTGTGTGTGTGCGTGCATGATTCACGTGCGTTTTTGCTCAACCGGTAAGGGGAGTTTGCCCCTCGCCACTGAAAAGGGGATGTGAACCTACTCACTTCTGTTCCTACTTGGATTGGCTTCAACTCTATGGTTCATAAAGGGAATTACACATATACACACACACACACACACAGGAGAGCTCATAAAATGTCCAGCGACAATGGCAGAACTCCACTTTAGTCATCGATTTGTAAAGTTCACATAATAATACACCAAGGATCTGTTTTTTTTTTTTTTTTAGTGCTGAAACACCCTTTACAAATCAAAATAATCCAACTTCTCCTTTGAGACATCACCTTCGAACCTGAAGAGACAAGTTATTCTAACTTGGACGTCTCACCTTGGCAGCTGAGACTGCATCGGGCCCAATGAAAATAAAATGTTTGTGTTCTCAACAGAAAATTTCGATTCTGCTTCCATTGTTGCTGGCTGTTGCATTAAGGGGATGTATAAATGTGAGCCAGGGTCAGGGGGAAGGATAAAAATGAGAAAGAGAACAGGGAGAGGGTAAAAATGAGAAAGGGAGTAGCGGAAGGGTAAAAATGAGAAATGGAGTAGGGGAGGCCACAGGAGGCACCTGGCCCACTTACAGCAGAGGAGGGGGTGGTGGAGGAGGAGGAGGAGGAGAGGTGGAAGATTAAGGAGTGGGAGGGAAAAAGAAAAAGAGAAGGTGGAGGAGGAGGAGGAAAAGAAGGGAGGAGGAGGAGATCCTAGAGAAAGGAAAAAAAAACTAGGGAGGTACGGCTCGGACGGAGCAAAGGGCAACGGGGAGGATAGGGAGGACGGGGGTGACGGGGGCCCGGGTGAAGTGAAGGAACAGGAAAAGGTGAGGAGAGAAAAGGATGTGAGACAAGGAGGTGAGGGAGGAAAAAAAAAAGAACAGATGATAATGGGAAGGGGGAGGTGAGAGCAGGAGAGGCAGAGAGAGAGAGGGAGAGAGAAGAGGTGGGGGCTGGAGAAGAAGAGGTGGCCTTGTGATGCTGAGACTGGAGGTGGTGTATGTGTGTGTGTGTGTCTCTTTGTGTGTGCACGAGATGAATATGTGTGTGTGTTTGTCTCTTTGTGTGTGTGTGTGTGTGTGTGTGTGTGTGGGTGTCTAAAATTATGACGAAAAACTAACACCTCACCAAAAGTATGAATAACCGACCACAACAGGCCAATGTAGGTTCAATCTCCTCTCCCAGCACATTCGAACAGCCTGCCTATACCACTAATATCCCACTAATACCACCCACAGTCCTCGCTCCACCTCACATCAATGAATATTTCATGTCCTGATGGCACTTTTAAAGCAAAAACTAATTAGCAAATCCAAGTTGATCTGGCATTAGTCATATCAGGCCAATTAAAAGCCCAGTCCTACTGTACATGTTAATGGCAGCGAAGTGGAATAATTGTATGTTGAGCAGGGGAGAGAATGTTAAACAGGCCTTGTTAGCAGCACTTTAGCACTCTAGCCAGAGTCCATGGCTGGATTACAAAACTCTACAAAGCAGGATAATGTTCGTCAGAAACACACACACACACACACACAGAGAAGCTCACACGAACACACACATCTCTGAAAGCGCCTAACGAAAACTCTATCCATTAATTAGAGTGTCGCCATCAATTCCATGGGGTCAGGTCGGATACTTATAGCTAAAGAAGAGAAATATTTCCAGGGAAAATGATGGTTTTATGCTTCAGTAATAATATTAAACAGAGATCCAAACATTGGCAGGAGCTCACAGGTCAGATGTTGGGCAGTATTGGTGGGAGAAAAACCATTTTTCTGCTCCATACACTGTTTCTGTGGTCAGCACCGGTCAACATGAGGTTGTAGAGACAGTATTTGTGTGGTACTGAGTCGAGAAAGGTGTTGGTTTGTTTTTGAGTCTTTCCAACCTTCACTCCGTGTGTTTTTTTTAAATACAGGAGTTTGGATTGAGACAGACAGCGCTGACACACGCAGACTAAACTGTGCCGCACAAAAAAGAGACAGCATAACAAGGGCTAGGACTCTTTTGGAGTGAATGTCTGTTTCATCACCCCCTATGTCCTCCTCCTCCATCGCCACTTCATCCCCCCCATTCTCTCTCCTTCTCATTCCCTCTCTTCCTTCCTCCCTCTGCCTTCTCCGTCTCCCTCTCTCACCTGAGCTTTGATATGGAAATCTCACACCAGCCACAGCCCGAGGCTAGTTGACTGTTTCTAAAGATGTATTTGCTCAAAGCCGCTCAATTTCTCATCAAATGCTCACACTGTGTGTATAAAAGACAAACTCTTTCACTGGGAAAATAACAACTAACAACCACATACTTATACAAGGCTTTCAGCAGTCTGCAAACCCCAGACTTCAACACAGAGGTTTACCGAGCCCGAACCTTCAAGTTCTTAATAGCTTTTAAAAATTTGCCTTATGAGATGGTGATAATTCTGCAAAGTGGAGAGGAAGGGACACTATCTCATCAGTAGAGCTAAAGTAATAGTACTTTGAGTAAGAGTGTGTTTTTGTAGACAGCTCTTTCCTCACTGGTTTACGTCCTGCCCCGCTAGGTAATTATACCGCAAGGATGCCAAACCTGTAAGTCTACAACACTGAGCCAAATAAAGTGACAACTGAAACCACTCAAGGAAAAACAAAAAAAAAAACAAAAAAAAATCGCAAAAGCTTTAGAAATACCTGAATAATTTAGGAATAAGTCAGAAGACAAAGCATTTACTCAGTTTCTCGTGAAAGAATGTAAGTCATGAAAACAACAATCGGCCCCCATGTCACCATGGAGTAGCAACATCACTGTTTGATGTTTTAAAACATGCTCATATGTGGATCACTGACGGGCAAATCAATGTGACTGTTCAAGGAGGATGGAAAAAAGGAAACATTTAACTTAAAAAAAAATTACAGTTTCTGTCATGATTCATGCAAAAATATGATAAGTTTCAGGCAGAAGATCCTCAAAACAAAAGGTGATTCATAGTTTGAAAACCACAGGAGTTCACTGAAAAATAGAAGGTTGAGGATAATGTTAAAGATATTGTTGGTGACTGCCCTATACACAGAAACATTAGAACAAATCAGAGAGCTCTTGAGATGGACAAATGTATATGATTTTTCTTCATCCCTTTATTTATCTATTTAAAACTGAAAAAAAACTATTAAATGGATGACATGTGCATGTTATCTGGCTTGCATTACCTGAGGGGTGAAACAACTGCCGTCATCACTTCACTTGTTGCAATATTTGTTTTGACAGCATCTGAACGAGCGAAAACGCACAGTATATAAAACTGACAATTAGAGGAGTGCATTAAGGAAGAGAGCGAGCGATTAGATTTCAAGGCTGGCTACTTTATTGATGCAACTGATATCTGATCTAAGAAAATGCCATAAAAATCAAGAAAATAACTCATGATGCTGATAAGAATTGTGTGATCACGAGGCTCTGGTTGGAAAGAGCCGATCCGCTCCGCATTCCTAAATAAAAGAAAACTCCCCCTGATGAAAGCACACAAACTGAAATCCCTCATCTGCTTCCTCGGGAATGTGTGATCCAAAAGGTGTTTTGCAGTATCAACAACTCCTAAGAAAAAATTCTGACATCTTGCCATTTTCTCTGCACAAAAAACCCCACATGCTTATTTTTTTTAAATTTAAAAAATTTTTTTTTTTTTTAGCAGTGATCATATGATAGTTTTGCTTCTGGACTTTCAATCCTTATTTGTGGATTATGAAAAATATATTTAGAAAAGGCTGAAAATTACCCTCCAAATTAAAACTAAGGGACAAAAGAACAAAAGAAAAGAACAAGAGGGCTTATTGCTTTCATTGACATCCTATCTCATGTGCAGGTGCACACACACACACAGCTATGAAATATTAACACCTACATGAAAAGACAAGTGGGGTTGTGGAGAGTATCTGTGTGCGAGTGTGTGTTTGTGTGTGCATGTATGTGTGCATGTGTGTGTGTTGGTTTGGGTTTGGGATGACTTGTACTCACCTGTTCTCTTTGCTGGTGGGGAGGATGAGCATGTCAGATAGGTTGATAGGGAAGACAGCTGTTACACACACATACACATGCACACACACACACACACACACAAACACACACCTCCCCCATTGCATCCTTGTATCCCCATGGGGATTAGGAACACCTGTATTCAGCGCCGCACAATGAGCTATAGAAGCAGTTAAGCTAAAAAAGCCTTGGGAGTTATTACGAGGTGGGGGGTGGAGATGGTTTGGATTCTAGGTTGGGGGGGGGGGTGTAAGGTGTGGCAAACTGTCTTGACACGACATCAGATGTGAGAATGATAATATTCGCGACATGACAGAGAAGACAGAGTTGTCAGAAAACTCCAGAGAGACGTGTCATGTTAGATGTGTACATGCGAGTGTAAACGGTTCATTTTGCAGTGTGTTAGCCAAGCAGGTGTTCCCATTAACAAGTGAGCTCCGAGGGGGGATCGGGACAAGAAAACTGGCAGGGAGAGACGGAGGCAGAGAGATGAATGGAGTGCAAGATTTCTAACAGGGAACAAATGTATCTTAATAAGGCATTTGCCCTCTTTTTTTCTCAATTTCTAGGGAATGTACTCTAAATAAACGGTCTGTGCAGTTTTATTGCCATGTTGTCAACATACACACGTAGTGTTGTGAGGGGGTTGTACGCTACACCCCCCCTGGCTTTGTGTAGCTGAAACAGACCAACCTGCTACCACACAGTTCAGCCCACAACCTGCATGGGAACATTGAGCACCACCTACATACCAGCAGGCTTACACATACACACACAAACAGCAAAGAGGCAAGTGTCACGAGCCTCAAACCTGACTGGCACCCAAACTAAAACCCTAAAAAATCATTTTCTCACCCTTTTTTTTCACACCTGCCCCGGCCTTAACCGTTTTTTACACCAACCATGCAACCGTGTGTGAGGATATTACTGAGCAGAACAACCTATCAGCACCTTCAGCAACACCACCAGCAAGTTTGGCTTTAACCTAGAAAAAGCAAAAGGTAAATTTAACACACTTATCTTGTTTAATCAATTCTAAAAAGGTCCATTCATGAGAGATAACACAAGTGGAAAAGTGCTTCAAATCCTCCTTTGCAATCCCACGAGCACACGAGCAGCTAATATTTTTTCCATCTTTCGGCCGATCTCGCCTACACTCCTCCTCCACTCATCCTTGTAGCTGTTGTCTTGGTCTGTATTATATTTTCCCCGTGGAACACACAGATGGAGAAGGTGCTGACACACACACACACACACACACACAAACGCTAGCACACACTCATTCACACACTGGTGTCCACTGCTCTTAATGGTGATAACTACACAGCCCCCATCCAAGGGAGGCAACCTCAGCGGGGGCAGCAGTGGAGAGGGGGGGGAATAAACCCTCAGACACAAAGCATCATGGGAGACAGTCTATGCCAAGGTGCGGAGGTGTGGCCGGCAAGCTTATTTGTTTTAATGCCATGATAGATAGATAAGCTATCTTCTGCTCATGAGGACACAACGTGCACAGATGGATGGGCATGCAAACACACACACACACAAGCCTTCAGTAATCAAATTACCCAAGAAAAGACTTTGGAGGGTTTATCATATCGAGTTCAAACCTTTAACTCTGTATTAGGAAGAACAAAACAAGCAGACAAATCCAGCAAGGCCTAAGACACTTTGAAAAAAAAAAATTACTAGATGGTCTCTTAATCCTAAAGATCCAGTTAGCCTCTGATGAACTGAGGAAAATGCTTAGATCTAACAGGCTGTTACATTTACAGCTGTAAACTGAGATGGTGCACTTTTAACCGAAGTCTGAGATGTCTTGCTGTGCTGTAAAGTTCCTCAAACGAATAACTTAAATACAGAAACACATCTGAAGCTCCCAAACTGAGAGAAAGGATTTGCAAAACTTGTGGTAAGATTTTTATTCGCTTAAAAGTTAGTGCAACTGTGGCTGAGTGTCTTGTCAGCGGATGGTTTGTCATCTCACCCCTCCAAAAAAAAACAAGGCTTTACATCATTTACTAAGGTCTTAAGAATAAAAATACCCTTCTGAGAAATGTGATAAGAAATTCCTGTGTCATTCTAAGTTTGTCTCACATTTACCAAAAAAAAAAAAAAAAAGTTTGGAAAGCCCCAATGCGAAGATAATCATGAGATGGAGAGTGACACATGTTCAGATCGCTGCTCGTTTGCTGGAGACACACCTGGCTGCAGGCTGCACCGGAGAGGAGCACGACGAGCCAGGAGATCACTACCGTGCACGTATGAGCGTGGATGAAGTGGGGTTGTCCCCCCCCCCTCCTCCCTCCCTCCTTTCTCACATGGTAAGCATGGCAGAAAATGGAGGAAGAAGACGGAACTGACCGGTTTGAGAGGGCAGATACAGACAGCAGACAGACTGTATACACACAGCTCAGGAGACAGACAGAGAAGCGGCGAGGGGGGAAAGAGAGAGGGAGAGGGAGAGAGAGGGAGAGGGAGAGAGAGACGCTTTCAGCCCCAGTCGCCAATAAACAGAAAACACTTGACGCCACACTTTTCAACTCTCAGCACGGATCAGATGATCAACAACCAGCCCTACAAAATTTACCCCGAGAGCACCATCTGCAAACAAAATCCCCCCTCTCTGTCTTGTCTGGTCCTCTAGGGTTGGGTGTTGACGCAGCAGAAATTTCCAGCTGGAGAAATCCCCCTTTTGGAGGTTAATCGAGGGGAGAAGGAGGAGGGTTTAAGCCCTTGTCTCTCAGGCTCTGAGCGCTTTCATTTTGAATCCCCTCCAGACGGCTGCACGGTGCATCACCCGTATTTCATGTGGCACGATATGTGTGCATGACAATTTCCTCTCGACCGATGTGGCAGCAGATTGTCATGCTGTTCAAAAACTTTCACCAGGATCCGCTGGTTTCATCCAACTGGGATGAAACCCAGCAGAGGGGATGATTCATGCGTCTGCGAGTGTCACACAATGTATACCTGAGCGTTTATTAAAAGATATTTCTAAAAAGTACAGCCTCCGGTGAATAAGTGTGCAGGTAGATGTCATTCATTCAACATAATGCTCTGCAAACTGTGAATGTATCTCCCTCCTGCGCTCTGTTAACAACATACCATTTTAAAGTATTTCCAAATATCCATTAAGCTCACTACATGTCAGATTATTTCCATTTCAGAGCAGTTTGGAAACATTAAACGCATGCCTAGAAAGTAGATATCAATCGGATTTTTTTTTCCTCCATTATTAGACAACTGTCATGTGTTCTCTAATCAGCTACATAATGTGTGAAATGTACAATGTGCGAAGCCCGTCAACGGATGACAGCTTCTCCAAATATCAACAAGCGCAATAGACAGCTGGCTGTCACGTATGGAACAGGTAGGCGTACTTTCAGACTGTCGCCTGCTCACTCGGTCGGGTATTTAGCTGTCAAAATACAATCATGCCGTGGCTAACATGATGCCAATGGACGGGAATAAAAAAGCAGCGGAAGGGAAAAAAAATAATAATAATCATAATAAAAAAGAAATAACAGAGACAGGCCTTCCGATGGGCAACTATAACAGTGCCACGATCGCGAAGAGTTGCATTGTGTCATGTCTCTCTCCAACCTGTGCGCCCACCAACTATCAGCTGAAGACGCGACGGCTCCGTGAGGCAGAAAACTAATTGTTGACATGAGACAGAGGCATGGAAATCCTGCCGATATCCGCCGCGTCTGAATGAAATCTCAAAAACCTGTTAGCAGGAGAGCGGGGCTGAATGCTGATAAAAGAAGAATTAAAATTTAAAAAAAAAAGAAAAAAAGAGAAAGGGCTACTAGTAATACAAGGAAGTGAGACATACCTGTTACCCCATGGGGTCTGGGGTGGAAGCGGTGTCGGTCCTTCGGAGTCCAATCTGGTGTGACAGCCTGAGAGAAGAAAGGAGGGGATGTCCAACGCACTAGGTACTGTCCTTCCTCTCCTCTGTATGCTTTCTTTAAGTGTTATTCCCCCTGTTTTCTCCCACTCCCCGCTCTCCTCTTCCTCCACCAGCCCCTTTTTTCTTTCTCTCTTTCCCTCCCCTGCTTTTCCGTGTCTTGGTATCAGGAGCCTCCCCCTCCTCCTCCTCCTCCTCCTCCTCCCCTGTGCATGTCTATGTCTCTCTCTCTTCCTCTCTCTCCGTCTCTCTCTATCTCACTCTCCCCCTACTCTCTCTCTCTCTTTCTAATACACACACATACACACACACTCTTTCTGCCTCACTCCGTGTCCCCGTATCTCCTCTCTCTCTCTCTCTCTCTCTCTCTCTCTCTCTCTCTCTCTGGGCAGAGTCAGGAAATGAGACAACGTGAACGCACACACCGCGCGTATCCATCTAGGACGAGTCCCACTCTTATCAAAAAACCACTCGGGCTAATTTTATACTGAAATAATAATTATGATAACAAAAAAAATTCTTATAATATCAGCAATCACAATATGAAGATGTCTCTGTCATGATGTGGTCAGGGGGGGGTTTGTCATGAGTCCTGTGTGGTTCATGGGGCTTCTGGCTTGTGCGTCTGTTGCCATAGGGCTCAATAAGGAACAGGGGCTTACTGTAACTTACCCCCTCTTGTGGCAACAACAAGAAAACACCAGACAGTCACAGGAAAGCAAAAAGAAAAAAAAAAAAGATGACTGACATTTATAATTTGTCACTGTTTGGCTGGAAAACACCTTTGAGAGCCATGTGATGTGCAGCATGCAGGCAAGTTTTCCGCAAAATTCTGGGGTAATTCCACTAAAGCCTGATATTTTCCCTTTGACTTGACTGATCTTTTTTTATTACAATTTGGTTTAAGCTATGGGGTTAATTTATGAGGTGACAAACTTTTTTTTTTTTTTAAAAGCTTGTGAAAAACATTTGAGAGTGAAAGATGTGGGAAGAGGTGTGTGTTTCCAAAACAGCTAAAAATTGTACATGTACCGCAATGCATAGTACTTCCTGATATTATACATGCAGGGAGTTCAAAGCAAAAGAAGGCCAGGCGTTCAGTGGTGGAAGAAGAACTCCAACCTTTTGCCCAAATATAGAAATAGAACAAAATACTCTGTTAGAAGTAAAAATATTATTAGCTAAATGCATTACATATATATGATATATTATATATATGAAGGTTGATAACCTTCAGGAAAGAGATGTGAATATTATAAATATATTTTATAAAGTACCAAGAAATAAAAGCACCCTGTGACTGATATATTTTTACCTATTAAATTGTTCGATTTCTTATATTGAGCACTGACTTGTTAAAATGTTGCACCCGTTGTATCTGGTCAAGGTGGAGCTACTTTAATTACTTCATGTAAAGTCGTGCAGTTTAGTCCTGTAGTTTTTGGCTCAGGCCCCCTCAAATGCTCAGAAAATAAAGGGGTGTAAGGGGTGCAACGTTGGACAATGTGTAGTTTATTATTAGTTTAACATGCTTTTAAGTGGAATTTTAAAGTAAAATGTACAATTTCACCTTGAATGCATAAAATGTATGTGTATACTGAAGTAAAGTTCAAGTACTTCAAATAGCACTTCAGCAGTTTATGATAATCGAGTAAATGTACTTGTTTGTAAGTATGAGTTTGTGTGTGTGTGTCACTGCCAGTTCATATAGTCCAGACTTGTGTGTGAACGTCTGTCGTAATGAGGAACTGTGGAGGGGCTTGTTTCTTAGGAAATGAGAGTATGAGAGCTGTAAGCAGGGATCGTTTGTAAGTTTGGGGAAGTGGGAAAAGTTTATGGGGAAGAGAGCGGGTGGCACGGCGAAAAATGAAGTGTGTGTGTGTGTTTGTAGTTCTGTGAGTAGTTAGTGATGTGTGGCATGGGCACAGCAGGGGGTAGAGCCGTGCCTCCATCAGTCTGGGTAGTTGGCTGCCGAGGGCTGGATAACGGAGAGTGTCAGGCCATGTGGATTAAGGCTGTAGGTCCGTAATGCCCAGGCACAGATCTCTCTCTCTCTCTGTCTGTCTGTCTGTCTGTCTCTCTCTCTCCCTCCCTCTCTCCCTCTCCCTCTCGCAGTAGACACAATCCCTGCCTGAAACAAACACAATCCCTGCCTGAAACAAGCTGCTTTACTCAAAGCTGCGCTCCCTCACGCCAACGTGGCCTTCCAATCCGCCTGACACGACAAGCGTGACCCCGGCCTCCCTCTATGCCACCCCCTCTAAAACATCTTCCCCCTCTCTCTCTCTCTCTCTCTCTCTCTTTCATTCTCTCCACCCTCTCTCCTCTCTCCCTCTGTCTGCTCATGGATGGATTTAGGCATCATTAGGCCACTTACACATGTATTCAGTCCCAGGAACACTCATCACCGCAATCCACTCAGGAGGCAGAGTAGTGGTATGAGGGGAGAGCGAGAATTCTGTACCATGGTGGTTTTGTGCCTGCGTGTGTGTATGTGCGTGCGTGTGTGGTACTTATGTTCACAAATAGTCCTTGAAATAAAAGGTGATGGGTGTGTTGTATTTGCATTGAGAAAGGGGTCAGTGTTTCAGGCTGAATTGCTGCTTGCCTAAAGGGACAGTCACTCCTCTACTGTATTCTGCTTCTCCCTCTCCAGTTTGACTTTTAAAAGAATGAAAGTAAGCACGTTGTTTTTCACTTTAAAAGTTTGTCTCCGAGGCCAGGGAGAAAAAGCATTAAAAGCAGACACCGAGCGGGGGTAAAAAAAAAAAAGAAAAACAGACACATCTTTGCTTGGCGCAGAAAGTGAGACCAGGTCCGTTTTTTGTGACGGCTTGCATTTGAACTGCAACAAAGGAATGAGGTATGTAAGCGCACTTTAGGAAAACTTTTTGAAGTCAAGCATTAATTTGCTCTCCCGGAGTGCCCCCCTGCTGAGGAACGCAGCAGTGTAATTGGTCACATCGAATTAAACAGCATAAAAAAAAAAAAATCTACAACTGTCATAAAAATAGCACAAGGCGCTTTCAAAGCCCCATCCACTACCCTTCACTATCAATTTACCAAGGGGAACAGCTGTGTGCTGCTTGTGCCATCCTAGCCCTGCTTGTATAGAAAGCAGAGCCTGGAGCTGAAAGAACACTATC
Organism: Acanthurus lineatus; assembly: GCA_029814665.1. Taxonomy (NCBI): domain Eukaryota; kingdom Metazoa; phylum Chordata; class Actinopteri; order Acanthuriformes; family Acanthuridae; genus Acanthurus; species Acanthurus lineatus. Next base: position 16,823,673 of record JAPZDV010000002.1, on the reverse strand, counting down.
TCTACCAGGTGCAGGCAGGGGATGGGGGAAGGCTTTACAAAGGAATATTTGGCACAAGGTGTGAGGCAACAATATGTGTGAAGGTGCAGCTTAGTGATACTCAAATCAGTATTGGGAAACGACAAGGCTTTTATAAAGAGTCCTCCCTCAGAGAGAAAGAGCAAATTAAGAGTACGGGAACCGAGTGCATTGATGGTGGGAAGGAAGAGAGGACGAAAAGGATTGTGGGGCAAGAGGAAAGGGAGGAAGGATGGCATTAATAAAGGAGAAAAGGGAAGCCGAAGAATGAGCAGATTTCTCAAAGAAAGTGTAAATGAATGAATTCCAATGAAGAATGACAGAGGAGATGCAGAATGAATTGAGGTTATTGGATTTAAAGGCTGTATAATCATCTGGAGGATACAGAGAATGTGTTTGTGCTCGCTGCCCACACATTTTGTTCCTGTGTGAAGGCGACATGCAGGAGGTGGGGAGAGGGGTGCTGGGGCTGTTCACGCCACTGCCTGTCCTTGTGTCACCCATAGGACTTCCTCTCCTCCCTACAGCAGCGGGGCCTTTGTGTCTATTGTATGTATATGATGGAGAGATGCCTGTGGACGAGGATGCAGATAGCGCGCTAGTCATCCCTCAAGTCGTTGTGTACTTTGATAAGGACGACTCCTGGCTGACCTCACTGTGTCCATCTGCATGTGTGGAGAAAACACATGTATTTTCCCCAGTTCAGGGCAGGAATAATCTTCCTCCCAAATGACGAATGGGCACACTCATTTTCAGGCTTTTCATGCCCTGGATTTCTGAGGTTTCAGCCCCTGTCTGCCTCAATCTAACCCTCCTAGCCCCTTTACTTTGAGGAAATTCGGATCTTTCCCTGTTTGTCATATCTGAGCTCTCTGTGTTATGAGTCCTACATTAAACTGCCCTCTCTCCCTCTACATCTCCCTATCTCCGTCTCTCTTTCTGCATGTCTACCCTCTTGATCCCTTCCTCCACTATCCTACCCCCCTCCGAATCTCATTTACTCCATTGGAAGTAGTAGGAGAAAGAGAGAGAGAGAGACAGAGGAGTACAAAACAACCTTCTCTTCCCCGAAGCAAGAACATCTTCTTATTGTGGAGGTCACCGTCTCAGTGCAGCCCCACGCTCTGAACACTACTCTGCTTGTTTTAATGATGCACAGAGCGGAGGGAGAGGGAGGGAAAGAAAGAGAGAGGGAGACTAGCGTAGAAGGAGTGAGAGAGAGAGAGAGAGAGAGAGAGAGGGGAGTGGATGGAGATGGGAGGATTGGGCTATTTTTTTCTTCCGACTCTGTTCACCCCCACCCCCTCTCTCCTACCTTCCCTCCCCCTCTCATGCGCAGAAAGTGCACCTCTCTTTCCACATCCATCTTGAAAGGTTCTTCTAAGCTGTCTAACCTCTCAGAAATATTATATATTATTGCTTGCCTCAACCCACACTGAAACCTGGGTTGCTATGCTACAATAATATGACCTCTCATCTCTTCTCCTCCACTACATTTCCTTTCTCATTGCTTCCTCTCATTTCTGCAGGGAGGCAGGGGAAGGGGTTAACAGCATTCCCCTCTCAGCTACCCCCATCAGGCCTCTCTGTCTTTTTAATGACCTTCCTGGACTCAGTGCCACTGTTTGATTTGACCCTGCTGACCACGTGGGGTCACGACCCCATTCCACACCACAACAAATTATCTTTGACCCTTATGGAAGGGCTGGGATCTTATTTGTTCTATTCACCATATATCTATGTAATTATGTACAGTATGTAGCATCCACATAGCACGCTCGTCTCAGCTTTATAGTCAGTTTTAGCCTGCAAATTATTGTTTTGGTTCACTATGCTCTCATAGCATTGTTTTCAGCCACAGTGGGAAGCTGTTTTCAGTGAAAAATCTCTTTTAAAAAAACCTACTGTACACTCCTGCCAGTTATTAAACATCAGACAAACACAGTAAGCAAATAGTTGGTGAAAACAGAGGAGCAATTAGCAGCTAAAGAACCAGAGATTTGCCTCAGGAGTCAGTAGGGATGAACAACAAAACCAAAAAAAATAACACGAGACTTACAGACCCGGGTTCGCCAAAAACATGACTCCAAGATAAATTATATGTTGCTTCATGACTTCTGAATGAATAAATAAGCAACTTTTGCCAATGCCAACGCTAATGCTAACCAACAAGCCGTATCAGACTTAATGTTGATGATATGTCAGTGCTTTATGCATGACTTAGTTCTGCTGCTGCTCCCAATTGGCCCAAAAAGTTACTACAGGTAAGTAAAAGTAGAAATAACCCTCAAGGATAATGTTCCATTACATGTTTAATTCCTGCGTTCAAATTTTAAGCTAAAATCAGAGAGCAGCAATGATCAAGAGAGCTAGAGAGTAAATGAGGAAAGGAAGTTACAGAGAACAAAGTAGTGAAGCAGAAAAATTAAACCCTTTTTTATTTTTATTTTTATGGCTGTTACGTTCTAGAGTGCAAATATACGTGTCTAAACCTTTACAAAACTCAGCAAGAACAGAGCCATACTTTTGAATGAGTCTAAACATATTTTGGGGGAAATCCTGCATATTGTACCTTGTAAAACTTGTAAAACTTAAGAAGTATTAGAAACAAACTGCAATGAAAAAGTACAGAATACCCCCTTTCACCTTTTTTTGAGAGAGTAAGTTAATACAGATGTTAAATAAATATAGTAAAGGAAAATGTGCAGCTTGATCTAAAATGTAGTGCAGTATAGAGTTACATTACAACAGAAATCCTCAGGTTGTATTCAAATACCTTAAAATTGTACTCAGGTGCAGTACATGAGTAAATATAGAGTTACTTTCTAATACCAGTACTACCTACCTACAATAACTTGCCTCATTCTTTCTGCAAAAAAAAAAAAAATCATTTCAGATTGGTGGTGGGATAGAGATATAGATAGATATGGGCTGATATGAACTGCTGGTTCTGAAACTCTCAACCCAAATCATAATGCACAGCCAAAATTCCCTGTTACATCATCCATCTCCAATCCCTTCCTCCTCCTCCTCGTTCTCTCTCTGCCATCCTCTTCTTTCTCTCTTATCTCTGCTGGCCTCGTCTCTTGGGGGTCGTTCGTTTTTGTCATAATCACCTTGGAGATTGGGGACCGGTGCCCATGGCAGAGCTGAGCTGAGCTGAGCTGAGCGGAGGAGAGGAGGAAAAGAGGATGAGAGAGAGAGAGAGAAAGTGTGTGTGTGAGAGTGTGTGTTTGGTGGTGGTGGGGGGGGGTTGTTGAGATGAGCAGTGGAGGACAGTCTTGTGAGGGGGATGACGGCTTGTCTGGCTCAGCCCCGGCTAATGTGAGGGGACAGCCTTGGCTTTGCCTTAACCACACTCGCACCGTCGATGCCAGGCGGAGCGGGGTGGAGAGAATAGACGGATGAAACGCTCTCCTTTTCAGTGCCGCTTTCTCCCGCCCGCACTGACTACATTTGGAGGCGCGTGGGGCCCCAATGTCACACCCTGTAGGTGTTTAAGCTGCTTACTTACACCAACAAGAGAAAGAGATGAGGCAATAGAAGACAGGGAGAGAGAAAGGGAGAAGGAGCTGCAGAGAGGATGAGAGAGGGAGAATGGGAGAGAGTTAGAAGATGATGGGGGCGGAGGTCACGGTTGTAGGAGGTTGTAATGTGTAAAGCATCCCAGTTTGACTGTCTTCACACCAAGAGCGGGTTGTCTTATGTGGGGGGATATTCATCACTTGTTATGCCGGTGCAGTTTGAGTGTCTGTCATGTATCTGAGTGTGACGATTATAGGGCTGTGACAAAGACAAACCAGAAGAAGCAGAGTCATCGGGACGATGATATGATAAGTGTTTTCTTCCACCCTGCTGATTCTCCCTCTCTCCGTCTCTGAGTTAAAACATTTCTCAAGATTTTTTTTTACACTCTTAAAGGAGGAGAGACTGACTGGGAAGACGTGGGATGCACCAGTGAGGTGATGGCGGTGTTTGTGTGAGTTTCAAAAAAATCCTATCACGCAATCAGGTGTGTGTGTCTGTGTGTCTGTGTGTGTGTTCAGGCCTGTGTTTGTCTCGCTGACGTGTGAGGGGGGGATGATAAGGGTTGACACAAGAAAGGCTTTTGTTGGGATCATTTAGAGCTCCCATGTAAGAATAGACAGTCACATACAAGGGAAGGGTCAGAGGGCGACGGCCGGACAAAGACGACTCACACAGACACACACGTTCGACATTGTGTGTTTCGCTCTCTTTCTCTGTGAGCCGCTCTCGCTGTTTTAACTCGTATTTTCTGTCCTCTCAGCAGCCTCCTCGTTGATGCATGCTGGGTAGGTTCTCAGACACTCCCTCCTCAGGTCACTGGCTCTGTTTGTCCTAGCCCTCCTTTCCTTCACCCCTCCTCACTCGTCCACCCCTCCGACTCCTCTCTGCCTCTCCTCCTCGCCTGACCAGTTCCTCTAATTTGGTTTCTAATTTTTTTTTCTTTACCTCATCTCCTCTCCCTTCAGCTATGTGGGGGTAAAGCACAGCCCCTCCCCTCGGCTGTGTTTGTGTTTGTTCTGCAAGTGTGTGTGTTTGCACTGTGTGTGTGTGTGTGAGTGTGTGTGTCCGTGTACACACCCGCTGTATGTAAATCCCCTAAAGTACAACATTTTTTTAAGCTGTGCTGTTCTTCTTCAAAACGATGATTTAACACTGATGGCCTTTGGGAAAACAGGAATCACACATGCAACTTATGGTTAACATGCAGAAACATGTGAGCTTATGTCATGTATACACACACTAATACACACACAAATACACACACACATACACAAATAGTAATAAAAAAGACTAGCTGAGCAGACAAATTTGTTAAACATGCACCACAAGTCAGACTACAGTCCTATTTTGTTATACATCTGAGGCCCACAGTGTTTTTTTTTTTTTTTTTCAAATATCAACCTGACAGTGTGTCGGTGTGTGTGTATGTGTGTGTGTGTGTGTGTGTTATAGAGAGAGATAGAAATTGAGCGCAGCGTGGTGGTAGAGCTTACAGTAAATGGAGACATTTAGGAAAGCAGCAGATAGAGAGACACAAACACACAGATCAAAGAGCTGGAGCATTACAGTACACTGGGGAACAAAAGGGATAGAGAGAGAGGGAGAGACTGAGAGAGAGTGATGTGAGTGAAGGTGAATAGAAACCCCAATCAATACACCATCCAAGAACAGCTTGAGCCAAGCGAAAGAGAGGAGAAACTGAAAGAGGGAGAGACGGAGAGAGAGAGAGAGAAAAGTGGGTCAAACAATGAGACGAAAGGATGAGTGTATGCACGAGACGGAAGGAGGGAGAGAGGGATAAGGAGAGTTGTGATAGAAAAAGAGCAGGGTCAGAAGAAAGAGGACGAGGGAGTCACTAACTCCTGACCCCTGCTGACCCCTCAGCCAGGAGGACCCGAGGAGCTCGAGGCAGGGGAGGAGAGAAGGTCTTGGGGGAGGTTTGAAAAAGGGAGGAGGGGGATATTGATGCGTGTGTGGAGGGGGTTGATATGTGGAAAAAGATGAGGGGTCAGGGGGGGATTTGAAGTCAGCTGACCGTCCAAGGACAATATGGAAGGCCTTTTTTTTTTTCTTCTCTCTACAATCAAACCGGAGAACATGTGGTCCATCACTGTAAACCATCAAAAATAACTCACCTCGATACTCACATCTGTCTCACACACCTGTTCGTCTGCTTACACCAACCATTCTAATAACCGACTGTCATTTAGCATCTTGTGAGCGTCAAACATTTGGCTGAAAAAACATTACAGTTGGTGCTGTTATTTTTTTTTCATTGAGAATACTTTCCACCAAACTGCCTTCGAAGAGAAATCCTTCACGGTTACAAGCGACAAACACTATTTAAAGTGTCATTTTACAGTCACGTCTTATTGTTTAGAGAGATGTTTTACCCCACAATGCAAAATAAAGTGCAGTGACTAATAAGAAAATGAGTTGTCATTAGTCATAAGGCTGGATTACCAGCCTTACAAAGCAAGGCAGGCAACTGTCCCGCAGGCCCAGTGTACTGTAAAGGCCCCGAAAGCTGCAGGCTTGCTGCGTCAGCCATGGAGTTGTTTTTTTTTTTCAATGTTTTTAATATCTAATCATGAAGCCCTGTGTTGAAGAAGGTACCGGTGCCCATCTGGCACACACACACAAAGCAAATCTTGTGTTCCAGCATCGAAAAGCTTGAAATAAGAATTGATAGGTGTTTCACTGCAGATATATCAATCCTTACAAGTCACAGTATGAAAAGCACAGATGTGTCTATAATAGAATAAACTAAGGCTGAATTGTATTTAGCCGCTTCACTTTCAGGGTTTTGTTATTGTGCATGCAGACTCATTGACATGTTGTTGTGGATTTGTGAAACTTTAAAAAATGTTTAAATGCAGACAACTCAGCTAGAGTTGTCTGGTGAACACACATCAAAGACTCAGAGCTGTTCATGGCAGTTAGGTACAATATATTGGAGAAAAGATGACACAAAGTCAAGCAAGGTAAGTTCAGCTAAGTTTAATCACGTTTAATTAAAGAATGACACCAAATTACACACTTGTTTCATCATAAAAAGCCTGCAGCATATCAGTAACTCCACAATTAAACTTTCGCCATTTGCCCCACCTTCACAGGGTTTGATCGAAACAGGGTGTGTATGCTGAGAACATGAAGTCAGATGTCTCAACTGAATTTAATCAATGTTGCTCTAAAATGACTCGATTTTATGTTCAATTTTCTGCAGAATCCTGTTCTTGGCAAAATCATTTGACCAGTGGCAGACATGCTTTTGGTCTGATCGTGATTATTCATAGTAGATATGTGAAGCTCAGTACTGCAGCGTAACATACCACATATGGTGTTGTTTTGATGGGCCAAAGTGTGTGACAGAACTGTTTTGTATATTATGTAATTAATAAAAAAAAAATCAATCATGGTGGTCTTTATTATACTGGGGACCTTTTTGTAGAACAAGCTGAGTTATGGGTGTAGGTCAAATTCTAAGTCAATTGGACACCTTTTTTAAAATTGTTCGCTGTCTTTGCTGTTGATAATAGTTTAATCATGAGGCCAATTGGGATGATTTTTTTTAGCATTTGCTTATAACTTATGCTCTCTACTTTTTGCCAAGTTTCATTTTTTCTTGTTTTGGTAGTATCAGCTTAAAATTGAGCAAAGGTATAGACATATGTCTGTTTCAGTTTTGGTAAAGACTTGCTTCAGAGCCAATTTTAATATCTCCATCTCCAGTTTAAGATCAGTATAAGCTGTGGCATCATACAGCATATTACAATAATAAACCAACAAGAACTCAGTAAGGTTTGAACCCTCATAAAGATCCATGGGTCCTTTTCTTTGTAGCTTTTACTTTAAGACCCTCTTTAAACTGAATGATTGAGACATCTGAGTCACTGGAGCTCGTGTGTCATTGTCTGTTGTACAGATTGCTTAAAATACAGTTTATGTGAAAATAATTCATCTACACACTAAAAAAGTAGTTTACTAAAGTTATGACAATACAAATAAATACATTCCTTCACCTGATCAAAAAAAACAAACAAAACATTTAGTGTTATTTCATGTGCAACAGTTTTGTCAGAACATAAAAAAATGTACTCAGTCACACAGCCATATTCTGACACCTTTAGGTGAGAATTTGACATAACCAAGACTTTCCTGTTCGTGTCTATAAATAATGAATGAAGATCATTTCAGTTATGTTAAGTTTTACTTTGCACATGTAAGTTGGAGCACATTACATGTGTTTTATTCCGCATGCAAGTGTCAATACAACGAGCAGAGTATAAAAGTTGTGGGCTGGCTTTGGCAGGTTTCTCTTATACACAATATTCTTAAGTATAGAACAGAATAGAAATATTTATTCTGGAGAGAACATTGACTGAGACGTCTTTTTCTTAGCTTGTGCTCACTTGTGTCTCTGTCATGTCAAATCAATTTATATTGCAGGATGTCAAGTATTACTGTAGAAATGTTTATCATAATGACCACAAGCAACATTCCTCCCTCTCGCTCTTCACATACCTCCATTCTTTTCTCCCACACCCTCAATTTCAACTCTACCTCCCTCTTTCCATCTCTCCTCTCATCCCTACTCCCTCCTTCTTGTTCTCTCTCTCTCTCTCTCTCCCTCTCACACACACTCACACACACACACACACACACGCACACACACACACACACACTCTCCCTTTCTTCAGCCTCCTCGCAGTCCAGATGGCCTAGCTGCCCCCACACTCACTCCCCCACATACACTCACTCCATGCACTCCACCCCACTCCTCCTCTCCCCTACGGGAACAGCTCTCCCTTAAGGAGTGGACCTTCAACCCACCCCCACCCCCCACCCCCCCTCTCTCCTACCCCCACCCCCTAAAACACCACTACCACTGTACTCACACACACACACACGCTCACACACACACACACACACACACACATTTATGATTTATACACACTCCTCCCCACACACATACACACACACACACACACATACACACACACACTCACGCGCGCTCTTCAACACATCTCCACTGTCCCTCCACAGACCACAGGCTTATATACGCCCACTCGCGTACACACTGACACAGAAGATCTCGTTCAGAATTCTCCTCTTCTGCAGCATAATGTCTGATCTGAGTACAGTACGAAGCGCTGCTATTGTAGGTGTGATATATGGGACAGTGAGACATGGCCCTTTTTGTGCTTTGTTTCTGTGGTTTTATTGTTTTATTCATCTCATTCACTCACACACACACACACACTCATAAAAAAAACACCATTTTATCTACTCTGATGAAGTGGAATGTTGGAAAAGCTTACTGACATCCTTCAGTGGTGACTCAGCTGTTGCTTAGCAGATACAGCATCTTTAGGATATCTTTCAATGAGATGCACTCGTTTGATGATATGATGAGAAACTGGCGTTGGGAGGAGTGTCATAAACATATCGCGAGCGAAAACCTACCTGCGTAGCAACAATAGTTCAAGCAAAAACATGCCTACGAACACTCGTGTTGACTTATCTTTATAATGAGCTTGTGTGGGGTCAAGCACGAAGCACCGGAGAGAAAGAGGGAGATGGTTGTCAGGACACAGAGAGGTGTGACTACCAAGGAAGAGGACAATTGTTGGAGTGAGTGTGTGTATGTGTGTGTGTGTGTGTGTTGATTGGCTAGGGAATAAAGGAGAAAGAGGGGAGAGTTGGTGTGTGAGCAGAGTGTTTTCTTGTGCTTGGTGTGTGGTGGTGTAGGCCTGGGGAGGAGGGTGTGGTTAACGGTTATAAGCACTCACAGGAAGTCGTGAGGCAGGGAAAGGGGAAGTGAACCACCCCCACACTGTTCCAAGGCCGCGGCGGCGCTCTCCTCAGGGCTGGAACTAACTGACCTCAGCTCTCAGCTCCCACCACACCTTTTTACCCCCCCTCTCCGCACACACTCTCTCACACTCACACTAACACTCAATGATGCAAGGTCATTTGTTCAAATAATCAGCAGTTCCTGAAGTAGATGTCAACTATCACGCACCTTTTTGCAGGAGTGGCTAATAACTCATAACAAGTAACGCAAATGAGTTATAAACTTTTTTTTTTGGTGGAACAAATACTTTTTTATTGTTATTTTTTAAAGCTGTACTCCTGCTTTTACTCAAGCATACATCTGAGATTATATTCTACTTTATAATAATAATAATAATAATAATAATAATAATAATAATAATAATAATAATAAAATAATCTACCCCCGGAAATTGACAAACACCTCTGTTACAAGTAGCCTGATTCATAAATGCAGGAATTAAATATAGAGGAAGAGTGCTTTCAGATGTTAGCATTTTGTTAGCTGCTTAAAAGAAACAAAACACCACTTGTCTTTTGACTACGATGCGATGATGACGGAGCAAAACTCGGAACAAGAAGCAGCTTCCAGCAACAATCGCCACATCTGGCGACACTCTCAATACCAACATTTAAGCAGACAATCGTTGCCATGATGAGGTGTTTGCTGCAGCTTCAAAAACACTTTAGAATCATATTTGTTTTCAAATTGCTTCTTTAAACTCTGCAAGCATGTTGAAGTAAGTTGTACCAACTGTAAGTGTAAATGTAGTTAGCTAGCTTACGTTAGCTATGTAAATTATTCATGTGTAATGTTTTTTTTAATGTTATTACAATAACTTTAAGTTATTCTTTGGGCATTCAAATAAAAAAATGACTAATTATGAATAAAACATAAATAAAACAAGCATAAAGTAAGCATAAAGTAACTTATACTAACTAATTTATTATTCAAGTACTCTTACTTTTGCTTAAATAGGTTTTTTAAAATGGTTCTCAATTCTCAATTTTCCTTGATACATTTTTAATGGGAATAACTGGTTCTTTTATTTGAGTATAGACTGTCAATACGCCCACCTCTGCCTACAGTATTTGTTACACACATGCAGAACAATTCATCCCCACACAATAATAACATAACAGTGAAATAAATGATGATTAAATACTTATATTTAGATTAGCATCTGATTTATTTTTTATGTTTCTAGACATTTATTTTCATATCGTGGCAAAAGCCAGAAAGTCGCAGAGGTAAGAAAGTGTGTTTTTAAAGAACAGATGTTAAGAATATAACATGCAAAATTGGAAAGCGCCATAATTTTGCAAAACCAACAGCATCTTGTCTTTAAACCAGCAGTAACTTGACAGAAATAGACTGAAATTTAAGTTCATACACATTCACATAAATGCAGGCACCTTTCCTTTTCTTTTGTGACACAAACCGACCTTAACTTCCTCATTGAGCCTCAGACTGGATGTAGGCCAGCCGCCTTGGCTCACACTTGGCCACCGTGATCTGGCTTTTCAGTCCACGCACATGTTCATTTCACTCATTCATTCCCAGCCAGCTGACCCCAGGCGACGTGGCTCAAACACTCCTGCCCCGGTCGGCTGACTCACAAACACAACGCTGAGGGGCAACAAAGGTTAAAGCCGGGAGAGCTAGCGTGAAAAGGCACACACACACACACAAACACACACACACATAAATCACACATACACTCCTGATTCTGTACTTATTGCAAAAATGTATTTATTAAAAGGAAATTTATAATAAATTAAAGTAAAAAGAGTCAAACATGAAGACAAGTGACAAAAATAAACATGTTTCCTTCAGTGTGTCTTATAATAAAAATGTCAGTGTTCATCGATGTGACCCTGGTCATTCTGGCTGCACATAATGTTTCCTTGGTGACCGAGTTTAATCTCTCCACAGAGAGCTGGATCCCAATCTGACCCTTAACCTCGATGAATGAAAGGTCACTAGGGTCGCACACTCCTCTGGTCCACTTTCTACACAACCATTTTCCACTGAAAAGGGTTTTCACGGGCAACAGCGAGATTACGTAAATTTATTTAATTTCACAATTTGTCCTGATACGATTACTGAAAACCAGATGACAGATATTGTGACACTGTGTTGAAAAGGAAACAAAAATAACAAAGATTGCGACACTCTATTTTCCTTTGAAGATCGGCAGGGCTGTGACAGGGTGCACCTGCTGTCTCTTCAGTCCTTTTTCAGAATAAAACACAGAGTTTTTGAGGGGGATTTACTAATGTTAAGATAACACAAAACCTTAAAACCTAAGTAGGCCAACATAACTAATGGTGAACATTTATAGCACACAAGCAAACCAAAAGCACATGTCGTAAAACAACAGTTTACATTCGTTTTCAAAATGAGAAGCCTCATTTTCCAACCTTTAGAGAAAAATATGTCACAGATGTCAAAATATATCAAGAGGGTAAGTCTTTTTAACTGTACGATTTTCTTGTGTCTGTATAAGGGCCAAACACACTTCTGAGGAGTAATATAATCTGGAAAAAGTAAAGTACACATGCATTTTTATCTTGTCTGGAAACATATGCAGGGGTAGTAAGTGAAAAAACAGACCAGGAAACGATCACACCAAATTAAAACCAGATTTGAAAAGATCTGATTTGATTCATCAAACTTCTTCCATTTCATTTTACATGTCGTTTTATACCTGTGATTTTTAGATTGAATTAATATTGCTAAAAGGTCAAAATGTAAAATGAAATAGCAATTTTGCTTCCTGAATGGGTTTGCACATCCCACTGTAAAGCTCTCACAGAAATACCTTTTTATTAGTGATTTTTCAAAAATGTCCTTCATGAGGTTGAATGCCCACAGACTCTCCATTATGCTATATTTCCTTCTAAAAGTTATTTTTCAAAAAAACTTCAGATTTTAATAAATACTTCAGAAAGAGACAAAAGATGGGATGTAAAAAGCGATGAATTTTCCAGACTGAAGAGCTGCGTGATCGCAGGAGTCTGGAAGTCTTTCAGATAATTAAAAGCAACTACATCGCTCCTACAAATGAACAAGACTGGAGATTCTAAAAAAAAAATGCTACACTGCATCTGAAAGTGTTATCTCTGCTCCAGTTAATGAGAAAGAAAAAGGTACATTTATTTCCGTGGATGTTTCCAAATGCACCACATTTATTCAGTCTTGTTTTATTTTATTTTTATTATTCAGCGAATGTTAAATTCGACTACACTTGTGCTACAAGAAGCTAAAAATAAATAAATAAATAATCAAAAACTGATTCTAATTGTAAGCTTTTTAGAAATTTGAACACTTATTATTTAATATAGAACAAAATAACAAGAATTTTTTTTAAACCACATCAAACACAATGTGTGCACTGTAGCTACTTATTCAAAATACTTCGCTCGTAATTCATTTAAAAAGTATTACAGATTTTGTCCAAATATTTAGTCGTGAAAACCAGTTTAGTACATCCTGCATTTATAGATTTGCCAGCACATTCAGCACACAGTATCCAAATATCATTATGTGCATACTATATGATATTTAAATATACAAATGCTTTTCTTATCCCACAACTTGTAATTTCTTGATCATGCGTTATTAACCAGTTGTTCAAGCCTTGAATAATATTTCGTATCATAAACAGAAAAGGTTTTCCAGGTGTCTTATAGAAACAGGGAATTTTCTTCGATACTCACAGGGGATCAACTAACAGTCTTAGCGTTGATACATACATTGCTACTGAAAACAGTTCTTTATTTCAACGTTTTGAGAAAAATCGGTTTTAGCTCTGGCAGTCAGTAGTTGAATTATAACAGCAGATTGTGAGGGAACCTGTGAGGGAAGCCTGTTGTTATGTTATTTTCTGAGATGAAGCAGCCGGTTTTTGAAGATGTTAAAACAGAATCATTTATGGTTAATTCAGATAATCAAGGTTTGAGGTTTAAATCAAAACGATTAAAGTGTTTCCCACAAGCAGCTCCTGCTCTCTGGTATGTGTGTACATTGCTCCCTCTACTGGTAAAAAGGTTATGTTGGAAGAAATTGTTGCTCCTATCTCATCATTAACACAGCAGACTGTGTGTAAGGAGAAGAGACCCCTTCAAAGGTAATTTATTTATAACATTCCCTTTTATAAAATGAGTCATAAAGATTTTTCCCGTCGTACAATATTTAATTTGATTTAATACAAAGATTAACCAGATATGATCAGATATGAATGTTTGGACAATAAATCAGACAAATTTTAGCCGTGACAGAATAT
>JAPZDV010000002.1:16774191-16807825 GCA_029814665.1 Acanthurus lineatus | reverse complement strand
GCAGGAGTGTTTCTGGGGGTGCACATCTGTGGGGGGGGGGGCACAGGAAGAGAACAGGAAGTGGATTTAAAGGCATTTTCACATTTTTACACAAAAAACATCACAAGTTCACGTCAGAGAATTCAGGTTCGTCCAACAACTACAACACCCATAATCCTCAGCTGCTGTTACCACGGAGAGGACGACGGATACGAGACGCGGCTGAGTTTAATCAGAAACAATAATAAAGACTTTAATGTTTGTTTCAACCTGTTTTCCTCTTTTTATTATTATTACTGCTTCTTTTTTAAATGACTTCATCTTCATGTTTGATGTGTGAACGCTGCTGCAGGTGATGGAGGCCGTTTTCAACCGCCACACGACCAGAACTCATGAAAATGACTCAAAAACACACACATGAGGAGTGAGAAGCTCCAGCTGGAGTTGGCTGTGACTCGTTCCTGCAGCAGCTTGGCGTCCGGAGCTGAAGGTCTCCGGCTGTTTGTCCGTCGCTCGGACAGAAACTCGACTCCGGTTGTGAAATCCTCTCAGAGGCCGAGCGTCACATTCCCAAACACTGCGGATCGGTCCGAACACGTCCGCTCATCCTCTCACAAACACGCTTCAGGTTCAAAACTTCACATCCTCTGGTTTGCGTTCGTGTTATCTGATCAGATGTTTCCTCCTCAAACAGGAAGCTGAGACTCTGAGAGTCAAACGTCTCTGATGCTTTCGAGTGTTTCACTTCAGATCACAACATGTTTCCTCAGACGACTGATGACTAAACAGATCTCTGATGTTTAAGTGTGTCAAGAGTAAAAATGTTGTAATGAGCCTTTAAAACACATACACAGTGAGTGAGTGTGTGTGTGTGTGTGTGTGTGTGTGTGTGTGTGTGTTTTAAAGGCTCATTACAACATTTTTCCAGCATTAGATTGTAAACTCACAGCTGTTTTCTGATATGAGAGCTGAGAGCGACTCGCTGCCAAGAGTGAGGAACTCAATTAGAGCTGCGTTAGAGAAAATGCACACACACACACGCACTCACACATGCACACACACACAGACACACACACAGACACACACACGCACACAAACAAACACACACACACAGAGATCAGGTAGCAGCCAGAAATAGAGGAGGAGTCCTCTCAGCTGTGCAGCAGGAGGCCGCAGGGAGGACCAGTATATTTAGAACACACACACTGAGGCATGCACACACACACACATATACACACAAACACACAGATATACAAACACACACACACACACACACAAATACACACACACGTGTTTCTTATGGAGACCACAACAACTGATTCAATGACACAACTCAGCTGTTTCTCTTCAGCACTCGTGTGTTTGGACTTTGGCACACTCACACACACACACACAAACACACACACACAAACACACTCACACACACACACACACACGCACACACACAAACACACATACACACTCACACACACGCACACACACACTTTGCTGTTTGCTCAGCTGCTTCGTGTCTCCTCACAGTTTTTTCTCTAAGTTTTTTTTCAGAATCACCGTCTGTGTTGGTGTTTTTTTTGCATTGTGGGATTGATCAGGTCCATTGATCACCTCTGGCTGCTTCGTCAGTCGATCAGAGGAAAATGTTTTATTCACTTTCCTTCTTCCTCAAACTGATGACGTTTAATCTGATTCACGACGTTTGACTTTTCCTGTTTCAACCTGCTGATAACTGCAAACACACAAAACTTCTGGATGAATAAAGTTTATTATCCTCTTTTTTTTACCGTCTGATGCATCGACACGCTGAAGACGGTAAACTGGCTGCTGTGACTGTTTCTGTTGTTGACTGTTTCTGTTGTTGACTGTTTCTGTTCGGCTCCTCAGGGATCGCTGGCGTTCAGGATGAATCTGTGTGTGTGTGTGTTTTGAACAATAACACTTCTCATGACTCCGTGTCACGCCAGAGGAGGAACACAGAGTCCCGAACACACACACACACACACACACACACAGAGACACACACACACACACACACACACACACACACACACACACACACACACACACACACACACACACACACCACCTTCCTGTTTGTCAGTGCTGGTGGTAAACTTTCCACTGACATCTCCATTCATTCAGTGAGCGTTCGTTCATATTTATTAATAGCAAAGTTTTTTTTAAAATGCATTTTGTCATGAAAAACACAGCAAAACAAAACACTTCTGTAATGATTTTAAAATAAATTTAATAAAGTTGAAATAAATGTCACCATGCAGCAGAAGATAGACATCTTTGGTGTGTGTGTATGTGTATGTGTGGGTGTTTGTGCAGAGCAAATAATAGAAAAAAGCTGTGGTTTACAAAATAATAGCAGGAAGATTGTCTAATTTATTGAAAATTTTAAGACCTAACCTAACAAATTACATTGAACTTGTAATACTTTAATCAAAAGTCAAAAAATGATAATAAAATTAAAATCTTCCAAATCTGACAGTTGCATTTTAAATAGCAGATAAACTAGAGCAAGAATAAAAAAATGCTGCCTCTGAGCTTCCTGATATTCTTAGCTCTCGCTCGTCTTTTGCCTGTCCTTCTCACACCTCACTCAGAAAAAAAAAAAGATGCCTCTTGTGGGTCAATATCTGCCTAATAGGCTGCCGGTTTGTAATTGTCCATCAGCCTCATCAAATGAGTGTCAATCACACTTTACCGTAGCTGGCGTCTTGACAGCTGTCAGCGTGATAATTATGGAAAGTGATGGAAGAAATCAAGGTTGCTTTCCATGAGAAGAGGACAACCACAATATCCTTCCTGTTCATATTCAGAGTGCAGGTAATGTCTTTCTGTTGTGAACTGTTTGATTATAAAAAAAGTTGCAGGTCATTTTAAACACAATGTTTAGTTTGCTCTCTCTGTGCTTTATGTGTGTTTTAATAACACTGCCTGGAAAATATAGTCAGTCATGTCAAAGAAATGACCTCTGGGGTGAACTTGCTAAGCACTAGATAACACCGAGTAATAATGAGTGTAATAATGAACAGTGACGATTTAAAACCTTTATTGCACTTTTATTAAATATTTTTTTTTTAAAAAAACATGCA
The DNA here is from genome assembly GCA_029814665.1 of Acanthurus lineatus. Lineage (NCBI taxonomy): Eukaryota > Metazoa > Chordata > Actinopteri > Acanthuriformes > Acanthuridae > Acanthurus > Acanthurus lineatus. Next base: position 16,804,745 of record JAPZDV010000002.1, on the reverse strand, counting down.
GCAAAAGTGATAAAACCAAAACAGCACGCAGTCAAAAACTGAGGCTGCAAACACAATAGATGGATTTTCAATACAGAATGACTCAGTTGTACTCAGTCAGCAAAGCACATACTGTACAGTAGAAAGCGACCAAATGGAAAAAGTAATAATGAGCCAGCAGAAGTTACAGTTGGTTACTTGAATCAAATGTGACTACAACCTTTTGCACAGTTTTCAACACATCTTGTGTTTTTTCCCTTCACATCGTACAAAAGTAAATTAAATTGAATTAAATTATTAAACTGAATTCTTTATCATAATTAAATGTTAACTTTTGGATGAAAACATAATAGCAATGCTACTAAACAGAGAACAATATTATATCAAAATGAACATCGTATGTGACACTCCTGATGTCTCAGTATTTCCTTTCAAACAAACGTGGCTGAATATGGTGGAGTGTGACCCGAACATCTGGCAAACTGTCAACGTTCTTTTCTTTTTTTACAAAGACCAAGGCAAAATTTAACAGGCATCAACTTTAACAAACAGATCTCACTTCATTTCAGTACTGATATAAAAAGACAGGCACTGACTAGAATCTGAGAAAACCACAGTTTTTGCAGATGTTCTGAGTTGATATGCAGCAGCTTTTTATTTAAATAAAAAAAACAATCCCGTCTTCTGCATGTACAACAGAGACCTTTATCAGAACGTGTGAGACTTAAATAAACACTCAATCTTTGTTTTAAAAAAAAGCAGATGACCTATTTTCACTGCAGCAAAGAGAGCAAAATGTAGCATCTGCCTGACGGGTCCAGTCTATCCATATACAAATATGTAAATGAAGGACATGCTGCATAAATATACACAACAAGTGCATACTTTTAGCTGGAGAATAAAAAAAATGGTTTTCAACACTAGTTTCAACTGGTTAGGTCAGCATCCACAGAGAAGGAAAAGGGTGAACTAGAGAGCTAAAAAAAAGACAGATACACCTACACATTTTCCGATTGAATGGTCCTTCAGAAAGTGCTCATGGCGATAGAAGTTGAGCAACAAGGGTTCATGTTCTGATTTAACTTGTGTAAAAGTTGTAAGGAAGGTATGTGGTTAAAAAAAAAAAAAAAAAAAACAGTAAAATTTGGATATTATTAAATTCTTTTACCGCACGTGTAAATTCACATTCAGTTGTGTCGTCAACAGTTCACGGTTTAAGGCTTGATCTTTCTTTTTAAAACAAACATGCCTGCAGATTTCAAAGCAGAGATTGTCACAATTTATCACTACGATAAAACAGTTGGACTCACAGTAGTAACATACTGCACATATAAAAATATTTTATATCTTATAACACAACTTTTCACAAGAGCATTTATATAACATAAAATGATATAATTTAAAATTTCAACAAGGTGACTGTACATAAATGGTCGTCCTGTTGTCACTTCATTCTTCAGGGTACCTTGTTTGACCCTCAGGGAAGCAACAGAGGCAAAGTATCCTCATATTGTCCTCATGTTGTGGTCTGAAGTCCACTGCCCTGACTCTCCAATGAGTAAGTGCAGTCTATAGAAAATAATTATAATCAATAAAACATTAATTTAATCAGTAACTGGGCTCATCCATCTCTTCGTCGCTCCAGTCAGGGGGCGCGTCCGTTCCGAAGTATCTGTCCCCAAAGTTTCCTGCAACCACACAAAAATTAAATAAATAAATAAATAAATAAATAAACAAACATGAGGCAACATCAGTTAAAAGTGAAAAAAAATAAATGACATCATGTCTGGTTAAGTACTTTATGTTAGAAACCACAAAAAATAAAAACAAAAAGTTGCGTGATATGAATACAATGACTGACACACTTGCTTATTTCAGTTACTCACCTATGCCAGGTATGATGTGGAAAACATCATTGACCTTCTTGTCAACTGCTGTGGTGATGATTTTAACTTGTGGGAATGCGTAGGCCACTGAATGGACTCCCATTTCTGCCATCAGTAGAGACACCAACAGGATCTTGTCCTCCTGAACGTCATGGTCCTAAAAATGGAAGCAGCCAGATAAACTTAGGCTACATCAGGAAAGAAGTTTTTGAAAGCAACAGAGACTTTTGAACAAGCAGGTGCACCCACCAGCAGGACCCGAACAGCCATCATGGCAGCGGCTCCAGTGGACACGGTACAGTCCATCAGAATCACATGGTCTTCACCGATGTCCTTTGGTAGACGCAGGTAGTGAAGCTAAAAATGTTTAAAGACAGGATGTGGGTTAATGCCAACACACCACATACGTGATGAGTCCCATCCTGCAGCTGAAACCGAGGTGACGTTATGAGGAAATTTTCTTAAGAGTAAGAAAGTAAAGAGTATAATGAAACAACAGGGTCGTGCTAAGAACCACAGGAAACTCATTGTGAGATATATCAGTAAAGAAGACGTTAATATGTAAATAACCATATGTTTGTTTAGATACTTAAGCTGTTAGTGGATCAAGTTTGTCCATCTTTTTGCTAGATTTCAGCAAAAGGCTTTACAGAAATTCTGTAACTCATTGGCCACAACTGAAGTCTGTACCTCAGGCTCTCCTGTGTCCTGGTTGGTCTGGATGAGGATCTTTCCGATGCGGACGTCTTTGCAGACGGCCCTCAGTGCTGGCTCCATGGTCTCCCCAGCTCGCAGGATGGACACACCTGTGATCTGAAGAAAAAAACCAAAGACAGGGAAAAAAAAAATTAACAGAGGTTAATTGCATCAGTTTATGTAGAGACAAAACTCTTCTAAATGGTCTTTAAAACAAAAAAAAAAAGAGTTAAGAAGATGGCAGGAAGTAAATGGAGTTCACTCACCCTCTTCCCGTGGAAAGTTCTGCCTTCATAATCCTCTCCCTGGGGGGTCTGAACTATGTGGACCTGAGATAACATTAGAAATCATTACAGTGTGAGTACAGTGTTGATTGCTACAGTGTGCTGTAGAAGTCAGGAAAATAGTTTGTGACCAGCTAAAGTGAATCTCTAACTCTCAGTCACGTGTGTGTTTGCATAATGCCAGACAGATTCTTATGGTTAAGGTATGAAAGCTTTCCATTGTGGTGACTCGATAAGTTTCCGTGCTCATGTGTACATCTGTCTAATTCTCCTTTCGCAAATAGAGCACTTATTTTTTTTCCATTAAACCTTTTTCTTTTAATACTCTTCACAATTCAAGGGCACATAATGTACTGTGTCTAATTCAATATATATCTTGTCGGCTTTTGTATATCCATCTGCAATCTCACGCTTTCTTTCTCCTACATGTCTCCGTCTATGCCCAGGTATCTAATGGTTCAGAGTCAATGTCCTACTTAATAAAAAGGATTACAGAACCTTCGTGCAGTGCTACAAATTAATTAACAGTGTATGTCAGTGTTGGCACCTGTGAGGGGAGGAAGGAGAGCGCTCGCTCGATCAACAGACGCATCAACCTCTTGGAGTAGAAGATGAACTCATCGCGGCTGGTCTCCTTGTTTCTACATGTGGGTGATTAGGAAGAGAATTATGCAAAGATATTAACAGAGGCAGCTGCCGTACACTGCAGTTTTTTTTATTAATAGAAAACAGATGTAGCAGTAAATGTAACACATCAGGTTTCTAAGCCTTTACCTGATGATGGTGTGCATGCCCCTGACCTGGGGTGTGCTCTCCAGAACACTGAGGGTCTGGGGGAGGGGCTGGGCCTGGTGTGCAGAAGCCAGAGCTGCCCTGTAACCACAGCAACAAAAGTAGAGCAGTGGTGGTGCAGGGTGAGACGGGCAGAAAAGAAGGAAGATGGACGGACATGTGAAAACAATACACACATATTTACGAGTGCACGTCTCTGCACACATGTGTACAATATGTACCACGTGCACATTCAGAAAAGAAAACCACAAACACACACACACACACACACACATATATAAATACATGCAAAAACCCCAAATACATTACAAATGATTTTATAGTAGTAAGTTAGTACAAAGATGATAATGGTAGTGTGCATAGCCACTGTAAAAGAATTACTTTTCACAAAACTGCAAAGCACACAGTGCCAGTGTTGTATTTCATTGGAAAATGCAAACAGCACAGAGACCATGATGATGGAAAAGAAGTTGGGCAGTATCATGGAAAGGTATAAAAATTGATGATATCTATCTAAATTTAATAGAAAAGTAAATTTGACTGTCATTAAAATAAATGCATGATGTTTTTTTTCCATCACAGGTCTCTACTGCTTGAATATGTAGTTAGCCTGAGTCAGTCCTGAGCTCTATAAAGGAACAGACACACTGTTACAAATATCCAGTGATGCAGTCATGTGACACTTAAGTATCAATGATGTCAATGAGGTACACATTAGCCATATGCAAAGAAAAGAGAAATCATAGCAAATCTGCTCACATATCCCAGCGAAGTTTCCTCTATGGGGAGATTTTTTTGACGAAACAACAACAATCATCACAGATGGGTACGCAGAAAGACAAAAAACAAACAAAAAAAAACAACAGAAAAAAAACAAAACAAAACAAAAAAACAGATAAGAGGAGGAAAAAATGAGAAGAGACACAACATCAGGTGGATGAAGGGATGATCACACAGTGAAAAGTGTGACAGCTAAGACTTGAAAATGTGAAATGTTTCAGGAAAAAGCTTTCAATTAAAGTAACATAAGTTATCTATCAGTGAATATATCATGATTGGCAGAAGAAATGGGGTAACAGGGCCTGCTTTCAATGATCTTTGCAGATGCTTGGGTAAGGCAGAAAACAATTTTGAACAGGTTCTTACATCTACACACGTGCATCTATTGTGCGTTCGCGTGGGAGGTGTTCAAGCTATCGTGTGGCTGTCACTCTTTCACCATGTAGAGCAGTAAAGGTTGGTATTTCAGCTCACAGGCCCCAGCACATCCTGTGTCTAAAGACAGACACCAAGCTCACTTCCTCTTGCTCTGTCTCAGATACTGTGGCCGACATTCAATGGAAAAAACTCAGCGCTTTGTAGTAGGGTATTGGAAACTTTCTCTGTGGCTGAGGTATATGATAGTCAACAATAGCTTCCTCTCTCTTGCTTTCTGTTAAAGTCACTCTTTCTTTTATTCTTGCTGCCACTGAAAGGAGGGGTCAGTGAATTGACTCTTTGGTGTATTTTTAGACACAGAAGGCAAGGAAGAGTGTGAGTTGTCATTTCTTTGAAACGTAGAGAGAAGGAAAACCAACATCTTTGCATTAAATGCTGGCTGCACCACACCAAATCAAGTTTTTATCTTGGCTTTAGTTTCAATGTTTACAAAAGATTCTATGCATATTTTGTCAGTATTCCATGCTTGTGTGGACTAATTCTTTACAATATTTAGTCCCTGTTTCATATTTTATGACCGATCGCTTATTGGGTATATTTGCTCTATAGATACAACAGTGCCGCCTGGTGGCAAGTCATGCAGCCAGCAGATAAGTGTATGGTAGAGGTTGGCTTTGCTGGCCTCTTTTCCTCTCTCCCAGTAAGAAACTGGAGCAGTTGGGGAACTGGACAGATGGTGGGAAGAGAGTGATAGACAGGATAAATGCCACTCTACCTGACGCTGAGCTCGCGCTGTGAGCCATGGAGGGATTTGGGGTGGAGGGGAAGTGGAAGGGAGAGAGTGAAAGAGCAGTCCATCAGCAGCATGTGTGTTTCTGTGTGTGTGTGTGGTGGGGAAGAGAACAAAGCAAACTGCACTGTGGCACAAAGTGCTCCCCACGAGCTAAAATGGTGACAAGTACTGCATGTTGCACAACAAATCCAGAAGTCAAAATAGCACACTCTGGTTCAGTATTAAATGGTTTATTCTGAGGTAAGCAGGATGAACCATGGAGACAGGATGTCTTTTGGTGTTGTGCAATTAATGGCACATAATTATGGATCAGGATTTAATTGTTCCATTTTAAAACAAACCGACAAGCTGGAGCTGTGAATGTCAGGGGACTCTTAATTAATCATAATATTTTTTTTCTGTTTGTTTGTTTTTTTCAGCAGGTTTCTTATGACAACAGGTATATCATTCACATGATTCTGTCCTGAATGCTTATTTAAAGAGCCTTATTCTTATATGTTACTTATGCTGTCAGTTTATTGCATTACTGGTATGGTTAAATACTATTATAACTGCAGACTTTTGTAGTGTATACTTTTACGGTTTCTGCCAATGGTGATTTAAATATATACGAACAACAACTTTCTTTCTCTTGACATGCTCTTATTCAGTACAGTCAACACCAAACCACCAGTTTTTTCTTATTACTCTCTAACTTAAATGTTCCGTTTTTGTTGTCATTTCTAGCTGTATGTCTATTTCTGTGTAGGTACACTGAGAGAAATGTAAAACTGGACTGAATTTACAGTATGTGTGAAAATGCTTAACAAATAAACCTAATTTTGAAATTTATATTTATAGCAGCTGGACTTGTAGGGCATTTATTGATGCAAGGAAGAGAAACATAAGACAGACCAGTTTTTAGAAAATGTAATTAATTGTCAAAGTGAAAACTATACATTTAAAGAGCATCTTTTTTTTGTCTTAAGGGTAAAATACAATACTCTGGCTTCAGATTCAGACTCTTATTAGAGGATGACTATTTAGTATTTGTTTTTCACTATTAGCCATAGTGCTGTTATTACCCCTAGTGTTGTTACTGTTCCCAGGGGTAATTAAATACTTTTTTTTGCGAATTTCATACAACAATTAGACACATAAACTAAGAGTAAAGACATAACAGTTGTTATAGTTGTTATTATTCAGGATTATTCAGGACTACAGATAGTAGTCAATCACAATTTCTTTGTTCAAACTCGTTAAACAAACCTAGAGCACTCCAGCACAATCATCCTCCCCTTAAATATGTAAAGTGTATTTTCTATCCACTAGAGGGAGTAATGTAGTTAAAATACTGCCAAAAGATTTATCGGCTGGTCAGAACTACACCCTGCAAATCATTCCTAGTGTTGTAAAAATCGTTTAAGCTCCAACAGTAAAATATGCAAAGAAAGAGACAAACTAAAAATTAAAAAAACATTCCATATGGACTGGCATGATGCAAAAATTGTGCGTGAGAGTGTGTATGTGTAAGTGTGTATGCAGGTCTGTAAGTGTGTCCTCACTTACCTCTTCCAGCTGACTGTGAACATGCTGCACAATCAAATCGATGGCCACCATGTTGCCACCACCTGATGGGGTGACAAACACAAGAACAGCATGACATGGTGTTTATTTGAAATTGTGGGAGTTTAAAAACATACACTGACTAATCAAGTGTCCAGCAGTGAGGTGAAAGAAACTGTGACCAAATTCGACACACAACATATTCGAGTGTAACAACTGTAATCACTGATTTATCGCCGCACTGATCACTGACTTTATTCCTCCTTCAATTACTAGTATCATAACAGTTATTCTTAAATATTGAACCTCTATGTATGTAAATATGTGTTAGTATTTTATTGTATGCACTTACCACGTGGCACCACAATATCGGCCAGACGCATGGTGGGTTCAATGTACTGCTCAAAAGCTGGCTTGACAAACTTGTTGTACTGCTTGATGACACCTTCAATGTCTCTTCCCCTCTCTGTGATATCCCTCCTCAGCCGACGCACCAATCGGATGTCAGAATCTGTGTCCACAAAAATCTTCATATCCAGCAACTGCAGGATAAAACATGACACAGTGGAAAAATTCTAAGCTGGACGAGAAGCTTTGTAATACAAACATTTACATGAAGATGACATGCAAAAAATGAAGAGCTAAAAATAGCTCCTAGATTCTATTTTTGGCTTCTTGTATGTCTGAGGATCAAACCCTTGATGCATAACTTTTCCTATAGTTGCATCATTGTAGATAAATAACATTAAGATATTTGTTTTCAGTTGAATTTCACTGGACTTGAAATAGATTTTTATCTTTTCTTGACATCAGAGAGCAATGCTCAAAAAATGGTGTTGAAATGAGGCTGATATGGACAAGGACACTGTTTTACTTGAAAATAAATGGCTAGGAAAAAGAGCTGAAAGTGTGTGGTGACTTTAATATTTTAATCTAATGTATTCTGTTTATTTTTGTCAGCCAGAAATTCACTACAACATATGTTAAACCTACTTTTGTCCAAAAGTGAGATTCAAGGGTCATGTGTTCTAAACGATTTCAGCAACATTCAAATTCATAAGAACTGCAACTTAATGAACAGTAAGTAGATGAAAAATTAGCATTTTTGATTCCAAATTATTATTGTAAATATTTGATAGCTGAGAAATAAACATGTTAGTGTTGTCAAGTTTTTTGCAGGAAAACAGTTGTCGGTGTAAGTGAAAGTGTAAACTGAAAAAAGGTACCTCCTACACACTGTATGCAAAGAAAAAACATGTTTGACCACATGAACAAATAAAAATAAACCTGATACCAGCTGAGCATGTTAGAGGATGTTAACCTTGACCTACCTGCAAGAGCTTTTTATCTGCAAAGGCCATGATTCCCTCAAAGATGATAACACTGGCTCCATATACAGTTTTCTGTGGTGGACACACGTGCAAGTGTGTATTATAAAACATGGACATACAAACAGTACATGCTTACATTTGGTATTTTGCAAACAATCGTCATTATCAATCATAGTTTGACGGACAGCACTGATAAGAGAATGTCCAACTGTAGTTAATGGACACCACAGTATAAAAACAAGTAGACAGAAACCACAATAGTTGGTAAGTAACCATCTGGAATAGCAGATTTACAATGTGACTCTAAACCTCTATCGAGGGAGATTAAAACCCTCTTAGGTAATCGAGAAACTAAGATTATATTCAGTTACTCTGACATGCCACCCATTAACTTCCAAAGTGCACTGCCATGTGTTTGGATGTGTGCATTCATCCTCACCCATTCCTTCTGTCTGCCATGAGTTGTGAAGTCATACACAGGGATTTTCACGCTCTTGCCCTGCTTGAGCTTGCGCAGGGTGTGTGTCAGCAAATCAAAGTCAAAGGCATCAGGGTGGTCAAAGTTATAGTCGTTACTGGCAGCCAGGGTTTGCTCTTCGGCTGAGAGGACCTGCAGATCGCGACAATGTTGGAATTATTTCACAGCAAACTTGTAACAATAATGAGCATGAAGCACAATAAAATGCTTTCCTGAGCAAAATATGTTTCTCGTTTTCAGTTTCTGGTTTTTGCTTAGACACACATTAACATATGCATATTGGGAATAAAAAAAGACTGATAACACAATTTGACATAAATGCATTTTAATTAAAAAAAAAAGTACATATGCTCATATCTTAGTTTGGGACATAATTCACATAAGCTTGTGCTAAAACACTTGAACATTAATCGCTCTTCAACAGCAGTTGTAGTTGGGGGACCTAAATTTAGGAGAACATCATGTGCCACTGTGACGTCTGTACCAGGTGGTGTGTGTGTTTGCGCCTGTGTGTGTGTGCCCTTAAGGTGGTTAAGCTTATAACCCCAGATCTGGTATTTGTTAGGTTCAGACAAGAAACACTCCCTTTTCAAGTGAACTGATTAGGCATTTATTTTGGTAAACAAGTGATCGGGGAATGTGTGTATGTATGATGTAACCCAAAAAGAAGAACAGGACACATGCGTTTAAAGTAGATAATTACTAACAAAAATGTTTTGAATGTGAACCTCAGGAACTGCAGAGTAGCTTCAAGCCCACTGGCCAGAAGTAAATCCCTCCCACTCTGCAAGGTCTCAACGGCTGCTGTCAGACTGTGACAGGATTACATAACCATAGAGTGGGTGGAGGTATAGAGGGGCAAGAATGATGGCTTTTGCTTGATTGCTCTCCACCACTCTCATCTACTCTTCTCTTTTGATTCATCAACCATCTAATGTTTTATCTTTTTCATCTCTTTTTCTCCAGTCTGTCCTCTTATCCTCACTTTTCCTCTTAAATCCAAAGGCAATCCTGTTCTTTCTCATTTGTTTTGTCTTCTGCACTCAGTCTCAGCCTTCCCCTCCCTTCCTTCAGGCTACTGTTGGGTAAGCAGCCATAAAAGACAGAGATGGCATAATAAAAAAGGGAGTGATTCCTTGGACTAATTGTAAGATTTTATCGAAGACATTTGAATTGATAAAAAAAAATCAAAATAATACAAACATGTAACATACAGGTGACCTGTATTTTAAGTTTTAGGCATCTGGTATATTCCCAGCACTTAGAAACAGGTGTAATGCTGCATGGAAATTAACACAACATCAATACATAGCACACCTGCTGCACACACATGCATACCTTGTAAAAGGAGTCCATTGACAGTAGTACGACCCATGGAACATCTAAGGCTTCAATTATTTTCCTGGCCACAGTTGTCTTTCCTGAAGCGCTGCCACCACACAGACCTTTGAAAGACCATTGACATAAAACCATCATGGAATGTTTGCATACATGTTTCATGGCACAAGTGTGATTACAACATACCTTTTCTTGATGGGAATGTACTAGTGCTAGCTTGACAGGACACCTTGTATTTTGCTTCGAGTTGAATTTGCTCAGGGCTATAATTTGCATGAAGAGAGGCAGGTATATACAGAGACCAAGACTTTCCTTTATACCAACTACCTTGCACAAAATACATGCCAATGAATAATACTTCTCTGTTGCAAATCTGAGCCACTTTTAGCTCAGATAAAATATAAATTATGACTCTGAATGAGTTTGGCAATACTCATTGGTGCTAAACACTGTGCGCACTCATTTCTGAAAAACACACATCAATTTCAAAAACATAAATATTCCCATGAACAAAATGACCTACAAACTAAAAAGTGTAGTAGGGTAATAGTAGGGTGCTTAGTATTTCAGATTTTGATGTTGGACACAGTTCATGATCTAGTCCAGGACTCTTTTTTCCTTTGGTTTTAAGAACTGACTCTCAAAACAGTATAAATATGTATGCATACTAATGTACATTACACTTCACACACTACATTTACTCTACATTAAACAGAGATCAAAAGGTAAAGGAAATCTGTTTTACATTCTGGCATGCTTCTCTTTTTGTGTCCTACCAATGACAAATGCCTCTTTGGACTGTGTTCCATGTTCATTGTACCAGGGTGGGCGGCCAGCAGTGTAAATGGTACGTTTGGAGGTGCGTAGGAGAGGAGGCTCAGATTTGCACTGGCTGGTGGTCCTTTTCCTGGGTGAAAGGCCTGTGCTTACTGGAGGGAGAAGCCGGTCCAGTGATCCCTCACCACCTCCACTGTAAGGCAACAAACACAACAGAGCATGCCATGACTTACTAAATTACTGGTCTTGCAAAGAACTCTGTACATCTTCAATATGACCAATATCTTGTCCACTGCTTTTACACAAAATCTCCATTGTTATAAACAATTATATTTCATCAAGGGGTAATTAATGAAACAGTTTTTGGTTTTAGTAACATGGGTTTTCATTTAACTTAATAAAAACACAATGAAAGACTGCACAACCCCATAGTACAAATACTACTTCTTAGTGTCTTTGTGCAAAGTTACCTATGAAAATTAGCATTAAAAGGGCAATAAGGAAAGAACAAGATAGCCACGACAATAAGAGACAAATGTCACCCTAGCATGTGACATACGATTACTTAACAGACACACACAGACATGCATGACTTTAAAAGTGTAACTGCAGGATGGACTTAAAGTGGCCCAGTCAACAGTAATCAAGATCAAGATAGTGTTGTGTTACCTGCTGTATTGGTTAATGTTTACCTTTTACATATTCAACAGGTATGCTTTGTCGTGTGTATAGATTAACTGCTGCATGTACCAAAGTTCAGTAAACAATATGTTAACTAGGTGGAAAAATGTTGAATCAACTACAGGACTACAGTTCTGCAATCGGCTGTGCAACTACATCATACATACATGCTAATGCTAAAGGTGTAATTGCTGAAAGTGTCCATTGCAGTGATGTGTACCAAATAGATAAGATAAGCTCCTCATAAACAAATGACAATCGGCCCATTCAAAACAGATATGAGTATTGTGGGAGCAAGGTACAGAGTGAATTTGCCACTATTCAAACTATCTGAACAGGCTGGTCAATCACATACTTTGCATGACACAACAACAATGCTGATGACAAAATTCCCACTAACTGAAATTTTTGTAATACCAAGTGCAAGTGTCCTGTATTTCGGTAAATTGCGTCTACAGACTTTTGTAATAACTTTTGAACTTTTGTCACAGCATCTGTCAAATTACTGATAGCCACTGCTCCACCCAGGGAACAGGAGTTTTTTTTTAAACATTACAAGAGCAAAGTGAAAGAGAAAGAGCATTAACATTCAGTTATGGTTGTGACTAATTAAGATTCAGAGCAGAGAACGACAGTACAAAGAACTGGTCTAACCCATTGCTAAGTACCCCGTCTAGAACTCAATTTCCCCTGTAAAACCAACTGAGCCTTTCTCATTCAAGTATGGTCTGACAGAGTATAAGGCATCTGTGGTTCAGAGTCTTTTCAAAACATTATAGCCTGAAAAACAAAATTACTCGGACATCATGAGTGAAGCAATTACTTTTAATTCACTAATCTTATTAATGCAAAGTAGCACAAGAAATGTCATCCAGAAGAATTGCCAATACAAATGCTGCCTTAGTTATTTAATAACACAAGTTTCTTTGAGTGACAAGCCTCACCAGGAAACAGTTGCTAACAACACTTACTTAAGTATCTGAGACATCCACACTTCACCCAGTGAGCACTGTAAAAATCCAGATGCCATAACTATAGTATACTGTGTACAAGAACCGTCCTGGATGTTTTTCTGTCTATTTCTTGGTTATTCAGTAGACTCTCAGTGTCCACATACCTATATAGGCTATATACCTCCCTTGTTGGAGTGTCAACAGGTCAGAGGTGAAGCAAACAAGAGAGGGCAAAGATTTATCTTATCGCAACAGGGTCACCTGAGCCTGGATGAAGCCAGGGAGCAAACTAAGACTGAGAACACATGAAGCACGCATATAAGCATTGCACTCTCCAGCTGGGTTATCAGTTAAAACCAAACCAGGGTGCCATAAAAGATTAGCCCAATTGACTATGCTGAATCATACCCTTGCTCACTGGCTGCAGTCACAGTACTCAGTGCTGATAAACATTACATAAACTCTCTAATAAATGCAACTTTGTGAAAAGAAAAGGTTGTCAAGAGGTCATTTTGCAGGGTACCTGAGACCAGATTGTCTGACTGCTAAGGAGTAGACATGGTGACCATCTATGCCCCAGTGATCTGCAGTAGTCAATTACAATAGCAGCATTAAATAAGAAAAAAAGGTAATTGCTTACACTACATTTTCTGTCTCTTGCCCTCCTTACAAAACTAGACACTCTTGGCTTTGTGGAGGCTTTTTACAAAGATGATTTTAAGACAACACAAGATAATATGGTACATATCTGAAAAACTGAATCTAAAAACAACTTAATATTTTACCTGGATATGAAGTACTGTTATGCATTAGCTAAAGCTCTTTATTTACCTGAAAACTTAACCAACTTCTTTCTCTGTAAGGAACCATTAATATGTGAGATACTAAAAACACAATACGTTCATAAGATAACAAAATTAAATCAAAACTTGGGATATCAGCACAGGTGCACTTTAACATTTACTGACATACCAAGTGACAGATGCAAACTTGCCCCAAGCATTTCTGCAAAAAACCTAAAAGCACAAAATTCCACAGAAATAAAGGCTGGAGCAGTCGATCCTGTTTATCCACATTTGAAAGAGAGAACACTAAGTTCTCTAACAGGTTTGATAAGCAAAAACACTCAATTGTTATTGTTCGTAACACCTGAGAATGAAAGAATTAGTAAAATAAAAATTATAATGCACTTACCTTCCATCAGACCTCAGAGTCCAACAGCCAGATATTCTAGCTCCTGAGTAAGCTGGTAGCGAGTTCATAACTGGAAAAATATATAACGCGGATTTCCACTGTGTGTACTTTGCGAGTTCTGTTTTAAACCAATTTTACTGCCAACAGGTATTCTCAGTATAGATATACATATATATATACACTTAGGCACTGTAAAGCACTTAACAGCACTTCTTTCTGGCAAAATCTATCTCGAGAAAGAGAAAGAGAGAGAGAGAGAGAAAGAGAAAGAGAGAGAAAGAGAGAATGATAAGAGGTTGGGCAGTATAGAGGGGTATCAGGTTAGATGAGAAACCGAACTTTAAACATCTGTTTAGCTTTCTGTTTCTTCCATTCAAGAGACGGAGCAATAGACAGAGAAATAAGGCACTGCAGCTTGGTAGAGAGAACGCACTCAGTGTGAAACTACAGCACAGCTTTTCCCTCCTCTTTCACTCACTCTCCACTCCTCCCCTCAGTCATCCAGCCAACAAATGTAAGAGGATAACCTACCCTCCAGATTATGTTCATTAGGTGGTATTAATAGCATCAGGTTAGAGCCAGGCCTTCCCACTCCTGGCAAAAACACACACACACGCTTGGGTCATCTGTCTTTGACAGTCAGTGTTGCAATGTGTGGCTTGAGGTGAAAGAAGGACCAGAAGAGAGCGACAGAGACACCAGGAGACAAACCAGGGGAAATAAACAACAGCCAAAAAGAAAAGGAATAGACAAACGGGAGCTATTATTCTTCTCTGATGTTGACGCAACTGACTGAATTTACAACAGAGACGCTTCAGGCTCTGTTTGGGAGGTGAAGAGGAGAAACTGAAAAGGGAGAGAAAGAACACAAAGAGAGGAAGGGCAGAGTGAAGGCAATGTGCTTTTTTCCCTGCAGAGACTTGCAGTGTCTCTATGTGCCTTACACCAGAGTCTGGAGACGTCAGCACAACAGCAAGCACACACAGCAAGCACACACACACACCCACACACACAGTCACACACACACTCACACACACAGTCATGTTCCCTCCCTAACTTCACTCACAGTGAAGAGTTGGGAATAAACAGCATGATGAAACCCAACACTACCTCTACTGCTCTGTCAGCTGACACTCTGAGGAACAGCCCTCAGCGATGCACTCAAACAACATACAAACACATGCATGCACACATTGCCACACCTCCCAGGCCACATTAGACAAACAAATGATTATTCTCAGATATCAGAGAAGACAGACTAATTGTTTTCCAGTGCAGCAAAAACAAACCCAAGGGCTGAGCATACTACAGCTTCAGAACTATATTGCTTAGAGAAGCTACTTAATAAGTGATTTGAATCAAAATTTCAAAATATTTTGAGTTTGGACTAGACAAGACATTATTTCCGATTACTTCCTTGTTAAAATTAAAGCAGAGAGACACAAGAGTATTCAGTTTTTTTCTTATCTTTAACGTAGGTTTGGAACAGTTTCTGTTGCTTTGAACTGCAGTCATAAGACAGCTGCAAGCAAGAAAGCCCCATCGAAAAAAGAAGCCTGAACTGGTTGCTATGCCAAACATTCAGCTATATCTCTATGGCTACAGAGACGCACAGAGGGGTCACAGGCCAGAGCTGAAGTTAAACTTCAAAACATTTTAAGTACAGCAGGAGACTGTTTATTAAGTACAGTATATAATGTGGAACAAATCAGTTTTCTCTGCATGGCTCATTCATACTATAATTTAATCATTTAAGAACGTCAATGATTTAAATGGAAAAAAAAATAGTCACATGACCAAAACTCCAAATGCTACCCCCAATCTATTTTTGAAATTAGAACAGGGTTATGCAAGCAGCAGCTATATATACTTAGTGTTCCAAATAACTAAAAGAATTGTCCAATTCTTTACCATAACAAGGCAGCTTAATTACATTTCTACAAAGCTTATCATGTCAAATTTCTACACTGAGTCTGTCAGAAAGTTGTTGATCTATCTGTTAATTTTCTGAGCAGTAGTTGTTGTGCTTTTTTTTGTTGGATTACATTATTCACCTGCCAGTTGTATTCACAATGCCCCGCCAATTTCACATTTTTAAAATAAACATTGTAAGTTTGTGTGTTTACCCGAAGCTCCCCACTGAATATCTGAAGACTACTTTGGATAACTGTCATGCTTGTGATACCGGTTTGATGAGTCCACTAAACATGGAGAAACCCAGTGGATAGACTGATGCAGTAACACCCTCTCGTGGCTCAACAGGGTACCAAGTTGAAGACCAGCTTTAGTGTGGGTGGTTACTGAGAGCTGAAGAACTGGGTCTATATGACGTGATGTACCACATCTGCATCTACGTATATGCAGATGTGGTGTTAATAAAGCTTAAGTAAATGTTTGATAAACAATTGCTACCCGAGAAAAGGGCATTTTTTGTCGGGAATAAGCTCTTTACTCGTGTTACAGTGCCAGCAGGAAACGCCATGCCATGCTATTGCCTCATGCTAAATGTTGTCTCTTACTGCTTTATTCGGGCTATTAATTTCTGCCTGGCAAACCGATACATTAGCATATTGAGGGTTATGATTACGTTAAGCGTTTTTTAAAATTTGTCACTGTGTTTCCCTAGTTTTAAAAGGCATATATTAAGTTGTCAGGGAGGAGAAACCTCGTGTAAAATGACAACTGTTGTAACTAACGTTAGGTAAGAGGATGGACAAAACGACGACCTACAAGTAGGCCGAGTTAGACATCCGTAATGAATTAACTATTAACCTTAACTTCCTGGCTGCCATTACAGTGACATGTTACTTTTGTATAGCTAAGATACAGTGAATGTGCCCACTCAGGCACACGCTGTGACAGGTCGTGTGCCCGTAGAGATGCTTCACCCAACTGGCAGTGAAAATGTTTAGAAACGTCGCCCAAAAACCGTTTTGAGCAATCCAATGTTTCCGGATAACACCCAAGATTTTACCTGTTCGCCACAGAAGTTGTTTTTTCTTCGTTCTCCATCTTTGAGAGCCTTTCTTCCCTCTTGACAGCAGACATTGATAATCTATTGACAATCAGGTGTCGGGAGAGCGGAGTTAGCGCCGAGGCATCATGGGAGTTGTAGGCGTGTCGCGCTTCACTATTTAAAGACAACGCGAGCATTGGTCCCTATCTGGACTTCAAGTCCCAGAATGTTTCTGTTTCGTTCTTTCAGTGTACAGCAGGCAGCAGCATGGACCAAGCCCCCAGGAAATGAGCCGGACTTTGAAGCAAAAAAGACACGCTGGCCAAACCGTGGTATTGCAAGTATGGCGTCGGTCACGTGGTACCATTGGTTCCAAAAATGCGTTTTCCCATTGACTAACATAGGGAAAGAGACACCTACAATTCAGCGTTTAAATTTTCTGTAGGCATATAAACTTATCAGTTTGAACATTTTAATAGCCCCTTTTTAATCATGACGTTTTCGTCTTCAGTTTTGCCCTTGTATCAGAGATCGGAGATATTTTTTTCGGCATTGTGAATGCGCATCAGACCCACGGGAACGCGCCTCCCTGCATGTTCATGTGTTACACAGCCAGGCGCAGCGGTTTAGGTGAATTGTAATCCACCATCAATTTACTTTGTCTTTTTTTGTCTTGTATAAAAACACATTTACGTATACACTGATATACTATCGTTAACATAGTTAACGGTTTTATTAGGTTTTGAGGTTATGATTGTCGGTTGTTTTTAATTAGTTTAGCCTGTTTTTCCGTTTCTGTTTGTCAGTTACGATTTATTATAATCTCGTCGTGGTTAATTATATCACAGTAGATGCAATCATTATGTTAACGGAGCAATTCAATTGCTTTATTATTTGTCAAATAAAGCATTTATTCTTGGAATGTTTGATTCACTGAGGTTTCTTTGTCCCTCTGGAGTTTAAGCAGACAGTGGCCGCTGTGGTCAAATTTGAAATCAAAGACGAATATGAGACAGTTACACTTTTTTTTTTTTAAAATATCACTGCTTATGAAGGCAAATGGTGGACCCCAGGATCTCCTGGTGGTCACTACTCAAGTAGTGTTTCCACTACTGTTTGTCATCTCCATATTAATATCTGTGTACATACACTCCTGTGACAAGCTTTTCTTCTCCTGGAATTTCTTCCTAAAGTTCTTTAGGTTGGTGCTGACTGACGGCTTTGTTTCCTGGTTCTTTACAGGCTGAACAGTCTTAGCACCTGAGGAGGACTCTCAGGTGCGGAGACTGTTCAGACAGACCTCCTGGCTCTACCTCAGTGGAGGGACGGTTCTCCGAGCAAAAATTTCAGGAGGCTAGTTGGGTGGTGGGGTTTTGGCTGTACATGTTTCTGGTCATTGGCACAGGCTGAACATCATAAGCATGATAGGCAGCACAGAAATTTGTTAAAAATATAAAGGAACATTTAGTTTTAGATAAATCTTGGTGTCAAATCTGTGGTATATTTTAGATTAGTGCACTAAAGGAACCAAAAGACTTTTTTCTTCTGAAGTCCCATCAGCCTCAAAAAAAGCTACAACATCAAAAAAGCTACAGTACATGGATGTTTAATGTGAGCTCTTATAATACATCCATGGGTCAGTATCATAATGATTATTGGCCTTTCTTAAAGCTGGTGAGGTTCAGCAGTTCAGCCAGGTGTGGTTGTAGATCTGGTCAATGATAAAGAATGTTTAATTTTTTTATTTCAAACCTAAACATATATTTTGCTTAGCTTTAAGGGATTCTTTTATGTTATAAATAGTGATATGTTAAAACCACAAAACAACTTCTATGTCTTAATGTTACAGTAAGTTTAAAGATAGTTTAAACTAATCTGAATAACTTACTGCTGTTAAAAAATTCATCTGTATGTGAGTAGTAGTAAATCCTACATTACGACGTTAAAGTGAAATACTTCACACACTCTCTACATTGGGAGAAATGCTCTGTAGCTATGAAAGGTTTAAAATCTGAATTCAAATATTTACATTGTAGACAAGCATTCTTTTCACATTTGAATTATCACATGCCAAAGAAGGTTATTCAATTATTGATGACTCCCTTTCTTAGATGTGAGTGAGGCAGTATGCAGAAAACAGAATCCCTGAAATGAAATGAAACTGGCACAAAGAAAGACTGTCATTGATATAAATGGGTGTGTTTTATAGTCAACATTATAACTGTGAGAAAAGGCTGTTACATCCTAGCAATTTAACCAAATTATTTCAAACACCACAGATAACAGCCATCAAAACTTGCTTAAAAGTTGACACAGCTGACAACAGTTTAGTCAACAAACTTTTATTAATTAGTTGAGGGATACTAATGCACAGGTAATACAACAAGTTTGGGGGAAAAATTGTAACAGTTCAGACTCAAAGGAGGTGTCGATGCCTCCTATGTTAGGTTCTATACAGCTTAATCTCAGATATTGAAATCTTTAATACATCATTAGTCCATTTCAGCTGTTACCTATATATCATAACCAGTTATAAGCTACAACATAATCTCTTAAAACTCTCCAAAGTTTCATCACGATGGCCCCAACAACAGAGGCGGATGCCATATCCTGCTTTTGACATAGGTAGCATACAAAACAAACTGTTGTTGTTCAAATATAAGGGTAAAATTCTCAGGCTGTATGGGTGGGGGGACTTCTAAATATTAACCTTGTTTTTGGAAATAACATTGCTGACAAAGGGAAGACACTTGAGCCTGCTGTTTCCCCAGGTACAAAAGTCACACCACACACAGTCAGGGTAACTAGAAAGCTCCAACAACACTCCTATTTCAAGCCTATTTCATGATATAGTAAGTGCACTAAATACAGAAACAAACACACATACATATGCCTTGTTGTCCCATATTGAATAGGTAATAATAAAGGACTCTCTCAATGTGTTTGTCATCATGTACTGAAAAAAGCTCAATTTATGTGCATCATCAAAATGGATAAAATAACAGTGTATGCCGACATATAGGCCTACAATGTTCTTTGTGGTCTACAAATTCTTTCCATCATTTTTTTTAAAGATTTCATAATATGTAAAAAGCATTTTTAAAGCAAACAAATAAAAGTAGGGGAGTGAAAAAAGCCATACAATTTTGAGAAGACACATCAATATCAAAATATCAGCAAGCCAACAAAACCAGCTAAATATGGTGTATTGCTGTACTCTCTAAACATGTTGCAGTTAGCTCACACTGCGGGATAGATATGTGTTTTCCACATCATAGGAAGACAGATAGTAAAGGGTGTGATAAAATATAAAATACCCACTGTTAAAAGCAGTGCCTAACTATCATATTGCAACACCAAAGCTTGTCAGGTAAACACAGTCAATGTGACATTATCAATGAAATGAATTACAAGCAGCTGATGAACTGATTCTGTGCCACAGCAGAACACTCAACGAAAAGTGTTGCCATTTCTGACATCCAGTCATTACAAAGGTGCTAACTGTTTTACACACACACACACACACACACGCACACACACACGCACACATACAAACATACACGGACAAGATCCGGACAACTCATATTGAAAAGGTCCAAAGACCAATCAGTGCTTGTCTAACTTATCCTCTCCATCAGTTTAACCTGGATAGAAGATAAAGGTCCATCCCACTAACAGAGACAGACACATGCATAATCATCCCCACCTGAATAAACTCCATCAGCTGATTAATGATGGAGGAATTCAGCTCAAATCTTTGCTCTTCGATATAAAAGGTCACAATGTAGGGATGACACCACCCGGGGCACATAGATTTAAAATTCCATGTTCCTTGAAAAAGTTCTGCTGACATTAGTGCTTGATTTTAATGGTGGCATTTGATGTTTGTTGGTGGATTTGTGGACTTACTGATGTATCAGGTCCTTAAGGTAGAGTGGCAAGTAAAGCACCCATATCATCTCAACAGAATATCCTTACATCACAACTTTATCCAAAGCTATCAGACTGCTATCTCGGTAATACACACAAGAGAATATAAAATAGATTTATGATCTGTCCTTTTTTAAGCAAGCTAGTTATTTCTGATGGACATTGACTGCAAATATAAATCAAATAATATGGATTTTCATTTGCTCAAATCATTAATATAACTGTGGATTCAAGTATCTACTTCAAACATGTTAAAGTGAAAATATTCTGTGATTGCACACATTTTAGATTTGAAAAGTTATTTTAATAATATCAGATTATTACTATTTTTTTAAATCTGTGGCTAAACTAACATAAGAGCAGCCCTAAAATTCAGACCTGTTATGGCTTTACGTGGTGAGTCATAATTATATGATCAGAAACTATCTAGAAAGAGTTAACCATGCTGCTCGTGTACCCACTTAAAGACAAATTTAGTTCTTCTCTAGTCTCATTTTTATTTTATTAAAGTAAAACCTTCCCACTCCTGTTGCCTGACAGCCACTAGGTTAGGTTGAACACCCCTGGAGTGCAAAAATACAAGAGGGGAGCAAGGAAGGTTAAGGGTTAAAGTGCAAGGCAATAACTTTGAGCATCCAGGAATTAATTCATATACATCATTATACGTGAATCTTCATTTGCAGTTTTTCTGTTTAATAAAAGATGATTTTCCTCAATCTCTCTATAAAAGATAGCATTTTTTAATTAATTCTCTTCTCAGCTCTTTGATTCAAGCTAAAGCAGTGGCCAAAAAATGGCCCCTCTTTAAAATTGGTGTCACATCATTTGATTGTGCTGCAATGGTGCAACGAACTTCACACAAAATCCACCCTCCTGTCCAACATTTAGCTTTGCCAGTCTTATTCAAGACAGAATCCTTCAAGTTTTTTTCTTTAGTTTAAAATCAATTACACAATGCCATATCAAGTAATTGTAATTGTTACTAACTTAAATCTTACGAATGGAAATCTCAAAAAAAAATCTTTTTTGATTACTTTGCCTTTGACTTCAGTGTAAAAGTACTGTGGAAAAAATCTGTTGACACTTAAATACGGTTGTCAAAGCAGATACCTTTCATTCTCCTGTGATGTAGATAAAATAAAAAACAAATGTCACTGAAATGACTGCCACATACTGTAGTTGAGGGGAAAAACAAGGTGAAATATGACTAACAACTGACCAACCTTTTAGCTTATATGACGTTTGCTTACTTGAAACTTAAAAAAAAAAAAGTAAAAACAGAATATGAGTAAAATGAAAAAGAAATTTAAAAAATCAAGTTTAAAACAACATTGCACTACAGCACACACTGCGAAAATTCCGATTGCTCATGATCCAATTGGACGTGTCAGGCTTGACAATGACAGATGGCATCATTGCTTTGAGTATATAGATATATAGATATAGATATTGTTTATGTACACAGTACAGTATATCTGTGAAAAAATGTGAAAACACTAGCTATCATTAAATGACTTCACCATGCTAATAGAATATCCTTTGTAAAATCTCTCAAACACAACATGAATCTTGTAGAGAGAATTAATCTGCATTTGTTTGGAATACTACATCTCTTTAGAAAATGCTATCCATGTAGAAGTCAGGACTTTATCTTGGATTACTACTGACACCCCTGCTGTGAGTACAGAAAGTGAAATGTGTGCCTTTTAAAAAGGAGAAAAAAGTGGAATGGAGAAATAAAAACACTACTGTTACATGAGTATTCTTTATAACAGTAGACACATTAACTCTGGGGTTTCAAAACCAAGATTCGAAGTCTGTACTGAATGTTTTACTTCCTCATGGTTGATTCAATTTCTTCTCAGTGCCAAGTCCTTGTGTTGAGTTAAAAAGGTCTTTTGGCTTCCTGGCATAACATTTACAGTAAGCATCCTCTCTGGCTCCTGGGTTGACAAAGCAAAGCTACTCTGACAATAACAGCCTCTTGGGTTTGCTTCGTCTGGCGGCTGCGGGTGTGGGCTGTCTGTTTTGGCCTGAATTAGCACTGTCCGTTAAGTCGGGGATCAGGTTGGGGGACTGTGATGGGCCCAAGGAGGGGCTTACAGCAGGGGTTGAGTTTTGAGTAGCTGTAGGTGCTTCAGTTTTTGTTTGGAGAGGTGCAACCACAGGTGGGCGCTCCTTGGGCTTACGACCCCTCCTCTTGCCAGAGGTGGCACCATTCCTCACCTCAGCTTTGATCCCATTGTTCTCTGGAACTTTACTCTTGCTACTGGAGACCACTTGACTGGCTGCTGCACGAAACCAGTTCTGGGGCAAAAACACACAGTTAGTGATCAGCTCAATCTCAACCAAATGGACTAGGACCACTTATATAACTTTTTTTTTACTGGAAATAGTTGCACAAACAATGTCTAAACACAGTATTATGGAGCACCTGACCTGAAGTCCCATAGGATTGTTATTATTTAAGAGGCTGGACAAGCCCGGTATTAACATCTATCCCTGGGTTATTAAATCACAAGTGGATGGCTCTAAGTATGTGCATGCACACCTGGCATCACAATCTGTCCCCACACACTGTACCGAGTAGCTACTTTTGATCTGATCTCATGTCCCTGCTTTAGATGCAAAATCATTATACAGCATCCTACTGTTCACCAAGACCAAATGTGTAGTTGTTTGTAAACAGCAGACCAGCAGTAGTATTCAACTTGCTGACATATGAACATGTTTGTCACACGCACAAACAAATTTACAAGATGGCCTAAACAATTAAGAATTTGCTGTAAATGGCACTTTGCAAAGTTTAATACAGTTAACTAAATCTCCTTATGTGGCATCTTGTAAAACAATTTTTAATGGAGCCTGGAGAAAACAAAGATGTGGTCTTAAATCTTTACTGTTTACAGTATTTGTTTAATGCTGTATTAAAAGAAAGCATTTAGTGTCTCTGCCCTGGAAAACTGTTAATACGCATAGTTTTAAAGGGAGACTGCTGATGTTGGTTATTCAACTAAAATAGACGATGTGTTCATCATCATCATCAGCCTGTTTCATGTTTCTTTATAGAGGATGTCAGTTGGAGAGGCTGTCCTACAGTGTCACCCAGAACACATGTTCATACACACTGTTAACCACCTCCAAACCTCTAAGATTCAATGAACACACATTAGATGCATTCTAACCTAAACTAAAAGCTTCCACCTGTGATCAGATCTACCAGGACACGTTATAGTAGGTGTGCAGAGCTTTTGAGACGTTAACCTTGTATTTATAATGTGGGGAAAAGCGCTGTGCTTTACCTGTTTGCACTGGTTAAGCTCTTGTTTGCACAACCTAATCATCTTGTTTTCCCACAAGTAAACACTTTGATATTTCAGATCAATTTACCATCTGGTATACACCAACTGTTTTTTACAGTATTTCAACAGAACTGAAATACTATCTATGAGAATTTAAGTACAGTAAAAACAAATAATATGGAGGTTTGTGGAGACTGACCCACCTGTGAATGTGTCTTGCTTATGTGGTACTTCACACCACTCTCTGAGCTAAACTCCTTCTGACAGATCAGACAAGTGTACTTCCCGAGTTCTCCACCACCCTGAAACACACACACACACACACACACACACAGAAACACAGACACAGTGTATGTATATATACATGTTATTCAACTCAAAACAATCTCTGTAACAATGCATGCTTAAAAGATCTGCAGCAATTATAATTAACAACACAGCATGTCACCTGCTAAATACCTGGTTACAACCTGTAGTTATCACTCAATATTAAAAAGTTAGAAATTACTATGCATTCATTTTCTCATTCATGGTTGTATGCATTCATTTATTGTGCAAGCTAATGAAAAAAAACACATTGTTTAACAGATTTTTTTACGACTTAATTTTTTGTTCTCAATTCAGCAAAGTCTTTAGCAAAGTTAGCAGAGGCTCTAACATTTTTCATGACTTCTAAATAACTAAAAAAACATATATACATAAATAACATATATGTTATTTTTTAAACTTCTTTTATTTCTTACAAGATTTTTTTCACCTCTGAATGTATTATTGTGCTGTGTTTTGCTTTTTTCTGTCAGTGATAAGAGTTGGGTGTAGAGGCAAAGTCCACACACAAAAGTTGAAAAGATAACATTCCTGACCTGACCTGACAATGAACTACACCACCAATCTGGGTTAGAATTCCCTGGGAATTTGGTCCATGTGTGTATGTGTGTCTCTGTGTGTAGCTACAATGTCAACAGAGTCTTGTGGAATCAAATTGATAGTGTTTCTGAAGTTGAGTGTTTGTACCTGGCTGCAGTTGGCGAGATGGGCTTTAAGTCCTGATACACTGGAATACACAGCTTCACAGTTCTGAGAGAGAAGAAGAAAAATAGACACTCAGTGCATGTTTCTGTGAAATCAGCAGCCTTGCTTTTATAAACCAAATGCTCGATATTAAGATAAATCTTTAAAAAAAATATCATGTTTAATTCAAGTATGGAAATGAAATTGTTTAAATATATATAATCACATATAAAGGCCAATGTTCTTTACTTCATTGGTGCAGCAGATGAAACCCTTCTCCTTGACTTGGTTCTTCCAGGTCTCTAGTAGCTCTGGGCTGAAGTTGGGGAGGCCAGGACGGGTGTAGTTTAACTATATAAGAGAGAGCATTTCAATTAGTATTCCTGTACCATTACAAATTTATCCAATTTAATCCATGCATATACGGTATATATCTCTGTGTCTGATGGAAATGTGGTTCATGTGTACTTAATGCATCCACTCCTCACCCTTTTGCTATCAGGCACTAGGTCATCCTTGATGCGGCGCTTGGTGCCCCAGTCTTTGGCCAGCTCATCTTCTGCTATCTCCTGCAGGTGGAACACTGCCACCTGAGCTGACCGACGCCTGACTCTGCCACTAGGGGTCCGCTCGAAGTCATCGCCCTGGCTCTCATTCTGTGCTGCTTTTTCATTGTCTCGCTCCCTTTCCTTCTGGTTTTCCCTGGCTTCCCTCTCCTTCTCCTTTGGCTGGCCGGATGGTGCTTTCTCATGCCAATCCTTCTTCTCAAGATGGCTCTGCTCCTTCTTGCCTACTGATGGAGATTCGTCAGACAGCACCTGAAGGAGCAGTATAACACTTCTTTAAGTGGAAAATGTGGGTAAACTTGGGTTACTTACTACAGTGAAATATGGTATAAAAATGCTCTAGACAGCAGGAACTAGAAAAAGGTCTGGCTCCTATGATAACGTCTTCTGAGATGATCTTACCCTCTCTTTGCCGTTGTTGTTGTTGGTGTCAGTGGTATTGTCCCTGCTGCTGTTGGTGGCTGTCACGGCGGGGTGGATGGCCGGGGAGTGTTCGGTTCGCACATGGTAGTCCCTGCCAGCCTTGGAGCGGTAGGTTTTTCCACAGTGCTGACACAGAAACACAGGCTTCTCATCGTCAGAGAACTCTCCTCCACAACGTTTTTGGTGGTACTGGTATCCCATCAGACTGGAAAAGTGGGCTGAACAGCCCTGTACATGTGTGTGTTTTGCACACATAATGTTTGTGTGATCGTGCACGGCCGGTGATAGAAATGAGACAGAATGAAAATACTCTTTAAGCAGGAAATTGAGCCAGTGAAACGAAGTTTAGGGTTTAATGGAATGGTGTTAGGGCAAGTGGTTAATATTTTGCAGCTTCTGTTAAAAAGACAGAGGGAACAGGAGGAAACTGCTCATTTTTCAGTGTGAGGACATGTCACAGTAGAGAGTCTATTTTTTGCAGCTCCTTCTCTTCCTCTCTCTGCCTTTTGCACTCTAGTATGAGTAATGGGAAGCAGAGTGTTGATGTGGTTTTGGGCATCATGTCAAAAACAAGGCATAAAGGAAAAAGGAGAGAGAGAGGTAAAAGGAGGCAGACACAAAAAAAAGAGAAGCCTGAGGAAAAGGGAGAAACAAAATCGAATCTGGCAGATAAGGAGAGAGGAAAATGTGACGTGAAAGACAGAAAAGTCGGACAAATGGAAATGAATGACACGAGAAAGCAAGGGCAGTAAAGAATGAGAGAAAGGAAAAGAGAAAAGGACACAGGAAGAAAGACGGAGTGCATACCTCACTAGGACACTTGATTCGTCCCATCTGTTTGAGCACTCGGCGCAGCCTTTCTCTCTCATTGTGCTTGTCGCCCGTCTGGCCTTCACTCCCCGAGGGCTTAGGGGAAACAAACACAACGTCGCATAAGCGGGTACCACCACAACACCCCCCCACTCCCTACCGACTTATAAAAAAAAAAAAAAAAGTGATGAAAATGTGTTTTTCCATCTCGGGTGTTCATACTGTGCCAGGATCATTCAATGGTTTCATGGAGAGGCTGTTACTCAAGGCATGTTTATGACAACTGTCAAACTCGTGTTTTCACTCGAGTGTGGGCTGGTGCCAAACCCCAGCCAAGACCAGAACAACAGATGGCAGGGCTGCCAGGAAGGAGAAAGAAGAGAAGTGTAGGGGACTAGAGAGAATCTGGACTTACTGAGGAATCCCAGTGGAGGGAACTTCATGTGTTTTCTCATGTGTTAACACTCAGAGAAAGAACTGAGATGGCTGAGACACAACCTTAGCTTTCTGTAAAGGTAAGAAGGAGATGGGATACTGACACGGTACTTCATGTCTTCAAATGAATCATGCTCAAGCCTGCAGGCAAGAAAACAGACACCAGCTTAGCCACTGATTTCCACTGAGGGGGGCATGTATTCTTAATGCTTTTATCAGAGTCGGGAAGAGAGCAAGCAAAAGAGCAAGCACAAGAGAAAGAGGGAGAGAATAGGTGGCAGTATCACAGCGGCAACAGCAACATCAAGGTCAAACTCAGTGGGTGACCCCTATCCTTCTGTCAGCCCTCTGCGTTTTCCCCACATTGCACCAGGGCTGTGCCACGTGACTGCACTGACAACACACTAGTCCCAGAGTTAGTGCAAGTGCAGAGGGATCACAGAGTCAAATCAGATTAAAAAAAAAAATCAAATCAAACTTCCCAGCTCTTCTCACAATACAAAGTCTAAGGTTCCTGGGTAACACACCTCCTCCTTCTAGTCTCTGACCTTTGAATTTACGGCAGTTTAAAGTCTCCATAGAGAAAATTTAAAAAATGAGTATGACACCAGCCAAACCTGCAAACAATAAAAAACCTACTTTGTTCATCAACTACTTGAGTCTTGAGCTCAGTCACATATTAGCGGAAATTCACACAATGTTGACTTTCAGCCTGGCACATCCATTTAAAAAAAAATGTTTTTAGGAAAGTTCAGTAGCTTGCTGAGTAAAACTACCTGTTTAAACCTTTAACACGCACACACTTGTTGTATTCTGCTCTGTTGGACTGGGAAGAAGCCAAAAAGGTCAAAGCACAACAGGTCCAGACTGAAGACAAATGATGGTATCAAACAGTTTAACTTGGCTGACACAGATGGCACAGTCATCTATCATGACTATTAAACTGACAAACATACACACCCAAATCCCCTCACACACTACACATGCGTGCGCACGTATATTCTGTTGGAGAGTGTGCTCTCGTACCCCCCCCCTCACCCACATGCACACAAACTTGCATGCAGCATGCTGCAAGGTTTGATGCACATTGATTCATTAATCTTTCATGATACTTTTTGAAACAGGCAGTGTTGAATTATTCAGCAAACTTCATAGCAGTACCATTGCTCTAATGCAGGAGTGTCATGATAATATCTTAATGAAGCTCTCTGCTGTCAGAGTTAAGTCAGCTGCAGAGGGAAATGTGAGCACTTCAAGGACAAAAAAACTCGTCACCACTTCAAGTGTGTAATCATTTACAAACACGTAATCTTTTTTTTTTAAAGCAGCGGAAAATTAATATTCAATAGACAAATTGTAGTATACCTCATGGGAAACAGATGTGTTTTTTTTTACTCTGGATGCATTCCTATATATATATATATATACATTCAGGACACCCCTTACCAAACACAGTGAAAGCTGACACTAGTGGCAGAGTGTGGTGGATGACCATACATAGAGTCACAAATATACGTCTGACCTCTTCCTAAATATGTGTAGTACTTTGGTTTAGTGTCCAGTAGCTAACCACCCTGTTCAGTAGGTCAGTGTGACAGTGGTGAAACATGAACTGTCTGAATACCTAAAGCATCCTCATCTAGACAACTGAGTAATGGATTAGGTGGCAAAGATCAGAAGACAAAGTTATTAAAAGCAAACTTAAGGAATTAAAAGCTCATATGTGCATAGGTATGTGATGTACCTTAGTGCTGTGTTCGGCCATGGTGTGGTAGTTGAGGCCGGCCTTGGACCTGAACTGTTTGTGGCACTGCTGGCACTTCAGGGCATCCTGGAGCTGCAGGGGTTGAAGGTCAAACAGAGGATCAAATAACATTCCTATAAAAGGAAACTAACAAGTGACCCCCTCTCTCTCTTTGGCCAGGGTCTTTATTGGATCTATCAAAGTAGCAACCTTTTATCTGAAACCTAATAGAGTTTGTTATTAGTGCACAATTTTGGTCAACATAGAGGACAAAGGACACATCAAGCAACTTTGGGAACCAGAAAAGCCAATTTAACACATAGTGTTCCTGTTCAAAGATTTCTCTCCTCGCCTCGGTATTGATTTGGAGACAGAGGTGCTTTGATGGTGAGTGACCCAGTGGTAATGTGGTGATTCTGTCATTGCTTAACGGCATACTGTCACTTTAATAGAGTCACACGGGCCACTGGGCCAAAGAGAGCCGTTAAAATGACTGTAGGAAGACATGTCTCTGAGGGCCTAGAGGCTACTGTACCACTTCTGCTGGTTTGTACTCAGGAAAAGCTCAATATAATGTAGATAGATTAACTTCTTCAATGCTTCAACCCCATCATGTTTATTACTATTGAACACAATTGAGCGCAATGCAAACAAACCACAGACACATAGAGTGTCCATCCTCTTGATTCATTTCAACAGATATTTGCTTTCATGTCAGTGAAGATGAGTAAAGGATATTATATGAGAAACTGGTTGTGATTACTGTACTGAGATACTGCCTGATGTTATTTTCACAGCCCTCCAATCAATATCATTATGGTAAAGACTCCCTGGACTCTGTATGATAGGGTCCTCAGGGAGAGGTACCTAATCATGTTGTAGTCGAAGTTATAATCCAATGTGTAAATAAACCTATGGCTTGAAAGTGATTTATTTCATACTCAGAAAAAAAGTTTGTGGTTCACAAAAGTTTTTCCAATAAACTAGTATTACATGATATTTTGATATTGAGGACATTCATATCAAGTTTTTTTGGGTGGCAGCTCCTCCAGAGGCAGTGAAAGCAAGCTTGTACTGATGTGTTTGTCATGAAATGAAATCAACTTTTCCCTCAGTTTCACAGCAAACTCTGCAGGACATTGTAACAGCGCCCCCACCATGTTCCAAGTCTGATGGACGGCTTTGTCGGCCACTGACCTTCTGGCAAATCTCCATGTGTTTTTTTAGGCCATGGATTGTTTTCCTTGTGACGATGGAGCAGGTGGGACACACCACCTCACCTCGCTCTGAGATCGCTCGCTGCCATTGGGTGTCGGGAACGGCACCTTAAAAAGATGTGGAAGCAGTATTACTCATGATGTGTTCAGTAATCACTATCACTGACACAGGTATAAATTTCCATTTATGTTATTAGTATTATCTTAAAGAGTCATAAAAACAAGGCAACTGGACTTAAGTTGAGTTTTTGGGAAGACGTTTCACTTCTCATCCG
>JAPZDV010000002.1:16742799-16774091 GCA_029814665.1 Acanthurus lineatus | reverse complement strand
TTAAGTCCAGTTGCCTTGTTTTTATGACTCTTTAAGATAATCATGACCTGGATGACTGAGAATCTACACAGACATATTAGTATTATCATTTCCCTGTCTTGGAGTTTAATTTCATATTAGCAAGTGCTTATGAGTAAAGAGTGAGTCACTGATGCAGGTATCACAATGATGCTGTAACAGTAAGTAAAAAAAATGTGAGTAGTAATGCAAGATCAATAGATATTGATATTGAACCCTGGTTTGGTACTGACTCAAAATGCTGGAATGGGTATCAGTAACAAAGGGTCGATCAGGTATCTGATATCATTTTAATAAACATCAATTCAGTGTATTTATACCTGTGGATTTCTTGGTCTAAAATAGTTTAACAATTTTAGGAGAGCAATGTTTGGGTCAAACCTAATGTTGCCTGTGACCACGACCCCTGTATCCTCCACAAAGCGACACAAGCAGCTTAATGGTTAACAAAATCAGCCCACAAACACTAAGCTCAGGGATCGGGGTCAGTATTGGGACTGAAAAAGTCTAATCAGTACATCCCTAATCGTGAAGGTCAATTTTCACAATCTTCTGACATTTCTTGTATCAAAAAAAAAAATATGCCAAATAACTAAAACATCAATTGTTATTTAAAATGATTAATAGCTAAGCCATATATTGCTATTTTTTATGATGCTTATTATGTATCTTATGTAACCCCAAGAAAAGTTCTTGGAGGGTGACATCATTTCCGGGCTCTTCTTGAGTTAAAATTTAGATTTTGTAAGATAGACTCAAGTATCTTACTTGTACTAGAACTACTTATAAGATCCTTGACTGATCAAAAGAGTCTGTGCATTTACAGACAAATTTAATCATTAACAAGTATAAATAAATGGATAAATAAATAATAATAATAATCTAGGTGTTCACCAGTGCTAGTGGTGCCAGAGTCTTTCTTCGAGGACTGACTTGAAGCAGGTCTCCTTTGGGGCTCCTCACTGAACCCACTCCCCTCTGATCTCTTTACACGGCCTGCTTTCAGCTTCTCCTCCACCTTAGTCATACCTGCAACACACAAACACACACACAGTCACTGTACTAATTTATACACGCATTGAAAATTATTCAAGGTAAGGTGAGATATACAAGCCAAAAGGCCAAGACTGAGGACAATGCTAACTAAGAGAAATACTAAAAAAAGGAAGCTGCTTAAAAAAAAGAAAGAAAATGAGAAAAGGAAGTTGTTTTGAGTTATTCTGATCAGTGACAGGCAGGCTGAAAGAGAGCAAGGGAGAGAAAGCAGTGAATCCTGCAATCTGTGGATGAATTGTATGATAAGTGATGATAAGCAGTTTACAGCTCTGTGTATTCTGTATTGCTGTATGAGTCACTGAGCATTTTTAGCATATGAATGAGACAGAAAGAGAGAGGGACTGGAAAAGCTCTGTGTGTGAGTGTGATGTGTGCTTGTTGTGTGAGTCACTGATTCATTTAGCCGGATATTAAACACCTCTACAGTCGCCACATTATGACCGTTAAAAGACCAGCACCATTGATCAGTAGCAGTAGGGAGCATTCAGTCGCTCAGAAAGCCAATCACACAATGTATTAAAGTTATTTTGAACGATCGTGCAACCCATAATCGTCATACCTCTCTTTAGGCAGTGGTACATACTGTATGTCCGCTCATAGTTTGCAATATTCAGTGAATAATCGCAGGAAATCTGTGGCCTGCTGTATTGTCTGTAATCAATGATGAATCATCCAGCATTTACTAAAAATCTCTTTTTCACAACTTCTTCTTTTTTACCATATTTATCACACCCACGATAGATTGCTACAGTGCTTTGAGAAAAAACGTGGTCTATTCTCCACAGTAGGGTATAAGTGGGAGAACATTTTTGGTCATATTTCCCCAGCAGAAACCTTCAGGGCTGAAAGAAAAGTCAAGGAAAAATTGCCAGAAACTGCAATTCCTTGAAAAGCTACTTGAGGCTGGCTTCAAAATAGACCTTAAAATGCCCAACTTTACAGCTATAGTACACATGCTTACAGCCTGGTACAAAAAACCTTTTCTGGCGTTGAATTTCTATAAAACTTACTTGGATAAAACACAAAATAATAAAAAAATATATAAAATGAGATATGCATAATTAAGGTAGCTGTCTCTTTTGATGAGAGGCAGCTACTAGCTATCTGCTACGCATCACCTTAGCTAATTTAAGCCACTGAATTTGACAACTTAGTTGTGTTTGTGGTTTTGCACTCTACTGAAGAATATTTCATGCAAACAACAGACACTTAATCTTGCTGACTGTTTGGTTAAAAGTATTATCTGATAGCCCAGTTCCAGTTTTTTTAACTAGTTAATTTTAGCTTGCCACATAGATAATGTAATGTTAAGGCAGCATTATTGTTACACTTCACCAGGTACATTATTAATCAAGGGCAACAAGACCCCATGCTAAGCCAGCTTGCTGAATAGAAGAGTAGCTTGTAGCCTTCCCGTTAGCCTTTGCTAGCTTGGTAGCTTCAACCTAGTGGCCATGTTTGAGCAACCAGGCTCCACCTCTTTGCTCATTTCTGGATAAAACATGGCCAAAATGACGACAGCCGGAGCCACCAAACAGTGCCTATCAGTGGAACAAAAACCAACGGGTGACATCGTAGAGATGACATCCATGTTTTATACCATCAATGTTATATACCTTTTAATCCAAATGTTCCAGATATAGAAGGCTGCTCTCCAGTGAATTTTTTGGGCGTTTTCTGCTTCCGTCCTGGCTCAAGAGAAAAACATTGGACAAGGAACGGTCAAACACATACAGCGCCAGCGTGTAACATGAATATGTAATCATTACAAAAGATATGCTGTAATCTTACTGTGCCTCATTCGCTCCGGGTCTTCATCAGGGAATGGAGGGGGGAGGCTGCCCCCCTCACTCTCGCTGCCACCAGCATCAGATGACGTGCTCTGGGAGTGGGACTGCTGGGATTGAGGCTGGACAGGCTGCGACTGGTGAATCTGCTCTGAAGGCTGGCTGTGGCTGTGCTGTTTCCTCTCACTCTTCTGGTGGGCCAGCTCCCCGTTCTGAGAGGGCACGGACACCTCGTGGGTCTTTTTCACTTTGAAGAACACCGGAGAGGGAGGACTGTTTTCCATGGGCCTGAATTCACAACAATTTTTAAGCAGTCAGCATTATGAGGTGACCAACAAAAATATGTGCCTCTGTGCAGGTGGGAGTTTGTGGCTCTTAATCCCAGTCACCTTTTCTTGGTGTCGAACTTGACAGGAGTCTTTTGAAGCTTGGCCTGCTCGTTCTTGGGCTCCACACCAACCCTGTCTGGGTGGTTCCACAGCTTGTGCTTCTGCAGGCGAACCTTTGTGGCAAACACTGCCTCACAGTAGGGACAGCTGTGACTCAGCTTCTCAGCTACGGTGGCCTGATACAAACACAGAAACGAGGAGGAGAAGGGATTTAGAGCGAGCTCCCTAATAAAATGACTGGGTGGCTGTTATTGGAGGCCTTTAGTTGGCTAATTACAGCTTCTTGAAACAGTCCAACAGCTCATGAAATAATAACTTAATTAGAGCATTTTACATTCTGTGGAAGTTTGAGGACCGATTTAACTTTACTGGCAGAAATCACAGACTTTTATGGTCCTTTCATCTCTCTACTATTTCTTAACTGTAATCCACTGTTAAAGTCCACTCTGAAGCATACGGTAGAAATAGCCACATAGCAGGAAAGAGCAGAGGTTAGTGACTCACCCCCTGGCAGCGTTGATAGTGGTACTTGACGCCATAGATGCTGGGAAACTCTAACCAGCAGCCTGAACACGGACACTTAACCCTGGAACGACGCTTAAACTCTTCCTTCCATTGTACTATCAAATGGGCCTGCTCGGGGTTGAGGAAAAGAGAGGTCAATACAAGTAAGGATTATCACTATACTGTGCTGTATATAGTGCATATTCATGGGGAGCTGCCTACTCTTTGCAGGGAAAAAATGAAGCCCACTTCAAACACCCACTCAGTTCAAAGAGAGAGAGATACTCACAGGGATGCTTCTCAGTTCCTGCACTTCTGCTTTAGGACGACCTTTCCTCTTCCCCTCTGCTTGCTCATCACACACTGGACCTGGTAAAATGAGAGAGAAAACCATCTCTGAGTTAGTACAGAGTGCTGTGCTTCCTAGCACAGAACATTTTAATTAACAGTAACATTAAGATCCCAAAAACTGGAAACATTCAGTCTGCCATGCTGTTAATCTGAAGAACAAGTTTGCCTTTGACTTTACACTTTTAGAGATGTTCTTGATATACCACAATGTGAACCATTATCTTGCTTTAGTTAGATACTTTTTTAAATCTCGAAAATACCTAAACCTTTGCACATATTCAACCTAAATGTGGACATGAACACAAATGACATTGTAGGGGACATAAATCTGCTAACTTGTCTTCCTTTAGGGAAAAAAAATGCAACTCCCCACAACAAAATAGTTCAGTTCAAGGATGAAGACTTAGTTTAAGGTTTGGTTTAGTTGAAAGGATGAGTGTTGAATATGTAGTATTTATGGTTTGGGTTAGGAGAAGCCTCTAGAAATCAATGTAATGTCCTCTGAAGAGATGGAAAGAGGCCCGTGTGTGTGAGAGAGGGAGAAAGAAAGAGCAGACAGAGAATGCCTTCTGTTCAGCCAAATAGATCAGCTATAAATTGTTAGCTCCTGTTTGAACCTCTGACACAGCACACAGCAGACCGAGTGCCTCAGCTCTCTCTCTCTCTCTGCTCTCTATTGCTCCTTCCCTCAATCTTTCATACTGCCTCCTGCCTCTTTTCTCACCCTGTGTAAAGCTTTCTCACTTTTCCTTCCTTTTTTCCCTCCCCACACCCTTCCCCATCTTTCTTCATGTGAACTTCTGGCAGTGCTCATTACTGCTCTCTTCTCTGCTACAATTAGACCTCTGCACTATCAGCCCTGCACTCTATTTCTTCTATATAGTGATACTTGAGAGTGGGAGAAAAGATGGGGAGGGCTGAGGATGAGTGTATGCATGTGGAAGTGAGGGAGGGGGGGAGGAGGAGGAGGAGAGCAAAGGGATGTTGAGGGAGAGGGGAGAGAATTGCAGAGGCAGATGACTTCTTCCTCTGACCAAGCAGAATACTGAATGACAGTGCTGCAGGTTGGAGCTGAGGCTGTACTCTGCTCCTCAGAATGATATATCTTTACATGTGCTCTCAACTCCCCCTGCATTGATCTGGCAAGACCGGATAGCGGCAGCAGAAACGAGGCGAGCAGGAGACAGAGCATATTCAGTCATATCAGATCCAGAGGGTGTCAGAGGGAAACTACTTGAAGCAGAGATGATAGTCCTTTGTTTTGAAGTGGAATGCAGCAGTGGTCTTGCACAGACTCCGTTTTAAATCTGTTTTTGCTTCCCCATGCTGAGGAACATGACATTACATCTGGCATCTGCTTTCTTCTCCTGCAAACTTATTGACAAGCAGCGACAGGAAGCGCACATGCCCACTGTAGTCCATTTGCGGTGGCTCAAAAACTGGATCAGAGCACTGTGTGCCTACCGGGATTATAGAAATGATTGGAGGATTTTGCATCAAATAAATGAATTGACTTCTTGCCATGGCTGCTCATACAAAAACAGGTCATGAAGGCAAAAGGATAGCCTCTAGCAAAAAAAATCTCTCTGGATCAGTGATATTCATGTATATATAAACGCACTCCAGGCCTAACCTACCAAGACCTCCCCTTCTCATTTCCCTCTGTTTGACTATACAGTATCAGTATTCCTCTTTTTTTTGTACCTCATTTGTCTTCTATTTGTTTCTCACTCAAGCACAGAAACAAACACAGGCTGACAGATTATATGTAATCTTTTACTTCAGACTCGCAATAATAAGGTAGACAGAAAATACGGTGAGGCTGAATAAGATGGAATGAGAAGCAGCCCAGCACTGCTGGCTGTGTTTGGGAATAGTTCATTGACAAAAGGTGTAAACACATGCATAAAAGCGCACACTGATACACACAAACGAGTGCAAAAAACTATTACCAGGGTGTGTGAGTGTGATGTGTGTGCATAGATATGAGTGTATTAATATTCTCAAGGCGACAGAGCATTTCTCTATTAGCTGTCTGGGTAGCAGCTGGAGAGGTGATGCAGTCGGCGGTGCAGCTCTTGTGTTGAGGAGGAAATTGAGCATGCATTCTAATTCCTGTCTTAGAAAATAAAGGTCTTGTAAAAGAAAGGCATAATTAATGAATTCTGCTCTTGGGAAAGATATGTTCTTGTTGCTATGGGAATAAGATCCACTTGTCTTAGTTACCACTATCAGAGGCCTCTTTCCACCAAGCAGAACAATTAGGACCTCATACTGAAGGCTACAATGCAAACAGGCTTGTACACACAGAAGCAAAGGCAGTGCAGGTGCAAACAAGTAGGGATCGGAGTAAAGTACTAGAATTACTGAGAACTCTCTGCAAATTGTCCTTTCCATCAAAACTGAATGCCTCTGGGCTCATCAGTTCTTTTTATCGACGCTTGGGAATTGCAACCTCGTGCACCTACACTGCCAGAAACTAACAAAAAACAAAAAGATTCATTGCGATGAGGCAGAAATAGTCCAAAGCATGGTTTCATTTCACAAAGAAAGATGACAACTGTGTAAAATGAAAATTTCATCTAAGGGCAGAAACACCCAAATATGCTAAAACATCTTTCTATGCAACATTTGCTTAAATTTCAGAAATGCTGTGTATTTAAAACTTTACTGAGACTAGGTGGTTCTAGCATGTTATGCTAACATTAGTGCTGTGCAGGAAGGCTTGGTAAATGTTTTTTCTTTGACTAAGAAACCCAAATCCAAAGTAATGTTGTACAAGTATTCTCTCATCTCATCCATTTTAGATAATGAAAGACACACTGTTGCTGCAGCCAGCTTGATTAAAAATGATCAAGAATGATCACGAAAAAAATTAAGAATGTGACTGACAATTAGAATCAGTAATGGCATCAATAAAATCATTCCTATTTCTACAATGATACTGTAAAAATGAAATTTACGACAGTGGACTTGTCCAAGCTTGGGGTAAAAATATGCAAGCACAATAAAATGTTTTCGGTATCTTTAACTGCGCTTTAGTAGCTTTGAGCATGGGTAGCACGCTCTGACTCTCAGACGTTCCAGCAATCACAACAACCATTGTCCTGGTACGAGACAAAGCAGGCCCATTGTGTCAAATCTAAACCCCCGGTTCTCAGGCACAGGCCATGGGGATAAAACAGCTGTTAAACTAATGGCAGAGTATGACCAGCTCCCAGCTGCCTGCAACTGTTGCTCCACACTGGTTAATACTGAGAGGGGAGAAAAGAAGACAAGAGGAGGAAGGAGAAGAGAAGAGTCAGGACCCAGGAGTGCAGGCAGCTGCCTAATGATCTCAAATAACCTCTGAGTTCTCCTAGCTACGCCTGCAACTGCTCCCCCTGAGTGCAAGGGTGCACACATTACCCACGAACACACACACAGGCGTGCGCACAGAGCAGTCATTTGTTTTCCTCGACAAACACTCACACAGGAGCCTTTGTCTGTGTCCGCACAGTGGGGTTTAGACATACTGTAGTTTAGAAAAGACAACACACACAAATACAAACACCACTCACCACTGACACAACTGCATGGACAGAAGCCTCAGTATCACCACTTCCTCAATCTCAACAGACAATAGACGGTGACAGTGATACACCTGGACACGGACACTCTCATGTGAAGTCTATTCTGGTTAAAAGTGAACACAACCACAAGACTTTAATGCCATGCCATTTCTGTTTCTACTGCTCTGCTTTGAAGTTCTTCCATTGTCTTTTCACTTTTACTTCTTCACAACTGTCCCCCTTTCTCTCTTGCTCATTTTCTGTTTACTGGCATATTAGCGCTTTGCCACACACACACACACACACACACACACACACACACACACACCTCCTACTTCTTCCTATTTCCCTGCATGTTATTTGTCATCCTGTACTCTAATTTCCTCCCTTCTCTCTCTCTTTCTTCACACACACACACACACACAAATGCATGCACACAGAGTACAAATCTACGCATACGCACCTCTTTTTGGAGATGTCCCCATACTTCCCACCCAGCCAGACCTGATTCCAGACAGTGAGTAAGAAGAAGAGGAGAGCACCAGAACAGTCTTGCTACTCAGACACTGACTAACTGCAAGAAAACCAGACTCCTCTCAGTGAGTCTGGCTCTCACTCTCTGTCTTTGTTTTTTCCTTTCTCTCTCTCTCTCTCACTCTCTCTCTTCCTGCCCTCCCTCTCTCTCTCTCTTTCTGTAAAACTGTGCATCAGTGCTAATCTCTAACACAGGTACACTTGTTTGCACAAACACAAACACACATGTTGAGACTTGAATATACTATCATATTTAATATCTACTTTTTGTGAAACACTGAAAAGTAGGAATGTTCCTTACAACTTATAACACCGGCTTTTTATCAGAAGTTTAAACTTAAACTAGCAGACTACGCTAAAAATAAGAAATAAGGTAAAACATTGTACAAACAAGTGACATCTCAATTGCATTTTTTAAATATCAAAATCTTACTTTAAATGCAGCTGAAATTTTGCACTTTGTGCCATTCATAACAAACATTTATTCTTGCACTATTATTTAAATGTCTACATCAATAAATAACCCAATCATCACATATAAATGTTTACATTTTAAGCTTTTGTAAACCACAAATACATTCACCAAACACATTTTACTATGGTTAGTGAGTTGCAATTTAAGGTTTTAACAACACTGCAGTTAAGGTCTGGTTAGGTTTAGGTGCAAAAACTCTTAGTTTGGTTTAGGAAAACACCATGTTTTCACCTAAAATACCCAGTTTGGGTGAAAAAAATAAGGTGTGAAAATGTCCTGACAGTCGGTAAAATTGTGTGGTTTTGTCCCCTGACCTCAAAGTGGTCTTTACCAGGGCTGACCAGTAAGGGTGGTAATGTTTAATTGACTAGCGGACTAATAGTGCGCAGCACTTCTGCAAAATGAAAGAAACTTTATTAAGCATTTCACTATGCTAACAGTAAATTAGCTTACTCTGCAAGTGTCAAGGGTGGGTGAGGGTCATCTGCTATGATCTGACTGTGAAGAAGAATATAAAATTTATTTGCATCATGTCAATTTCTGTGATATTCAGTGGTTCTGCATGTTAGATGGGTTAAATTTCGTGGACAAGACGGACTGGACAATAGATTCTCCAAGAATGAAGATGTTATCTATTTAAAAGATCAATTTACTCATTCAAAGTTAAACTCAAATCATGCTGTGTCATCTTTTTTTGGACTCAAAAGTAATATTGTTTTATATGTATTGCTAATGGTGCTACAGGATCAAAATATCAGGGATACTGTTTTTTGATATGTCAGCGTCTATGTTTGAGCAGCTGGCTAGCTGGGTGCTGGTGTAACACTGTAGGAAAGAGGAGACAAAGTAAAGACGTGCTGTAACATACACGTCGCTAACAGTGTGTTATTAGTTGTACAGAAGAGCAAAGACTGCACAAGCATCCAACCAGATATTTGCAGGTATGTTTACATACAGTTTAATGTGCGTTATCTGAGCACCTAATTAGCTTTCTAGCCCGCTTTATTGTGATGAATGTTTATTAGCTTGTTCAACAAGCTGAAGTGCAGGACAACATTTGTATTTGACTTTAGCAGGAAAGCTAATCTGGATTGCTCAAAGTGTGTGGCTCTTGTGTAGCAGGTGGGTATCTGGCTCAGTGTGATGTCTGCTCTGCCTGCAAGAGAAACAAAGATACTACTTTATGCAAGATTTTGGTCTTCATCTATGCAGACGGAGACCTTATGGCAGGGGTTTCTAAACTTTTCTATGCCAAGCACCCCCCAAATAACACTCTAAGCAGTACATCTATATTTTATTTACGCTGTAACATAATTGTTAGCCTTATAGCAAGGAGTTTTTTGGAATTTTTGCAGGTATGCCTTTTTAGCTTCATCACATGTTTTTCTGTTGAAAAATGTGTCTATATTTGTGATTTAGCTTCAACTGGCAAGATGCTAGCTTGCCAGCTAGGCGGATATATTTCAGGAGCAGAGCAGCTTCTAAGCAGGCACAGACCGTACCAGGGCAACACTGGTTGACAGTTTATGACTGGATAAATGATATTTTTACTAACAGGCAATGAAAAAGAATGGCATGGTCAAAGAAAGATTTCATTTTGTTATTAATCTAGATTACATAATAATAAAAATGATAATGGAAAAAAATCAAATGGTGTTTTTAATATTTAGTATTTTCCCACATCCTCATTCTAATTTGTTGAGGCTCCATTAGTGCCATTTTGCACTTCACTTGTTTTTCAGATTTTTTTCCCCAAAGGAAAAC
Organism: Acanthurus lineatus; assembly: GCA_029814665.1. Lineage (NCBI taxonomy): Eukaryota > Metazoa > Chordata > Actinopteri > Acanthuriformes > Acanthuridae > Acanthurus > Acanthurus lineatus. The sequence continues at coordinate 16,763,662 of JAPZDV010000002.1, read as the reverse complement.
ACAGAAGAAGTTCTACATAAATCTGATATTTAGGCTTATGTGGTAGGCCTTCCCACCCACCCAACACACACACACACAAACAATTTAATAAGGGGCTTAATTGATTGTACGATATTCAATGATTTCTTTCCCTAAACTCCTGATTCTGATAAGGAACTCCCTTTTTCAGGATGGCATAGATATACAGAAAAATGTGGTGTGTAAAGATTTGTATAAAATAGCAATATTATAGCATAGACAATCAAAATGACAAATTTTAGATGGATATTGAAGAATAATACCAGCATGCATTGTGAAAGTGTTTTCTTTAATACCATTAATATGGGTTATGAATTTTTAAAGTCTATATGTAGAGCCTCAAATAGATATCTTTGTCATTTCATTTTTTAGTTAAACTGTTTTCAAGGTTTGCAAAACTTTATGAGCTAACGATAAAGTTACTTGGCCCTCAGTCTAAAACGAGTGAGTATCCCGAGTGAAAACAGCTCTTATAGCCCTCAGCTATTTGACCCATTATACATGAGAATCCTTTGTGTAGAGGCCAATCACCATACTAATCTGTGTTTAGTTTAGTAGCACTACTGAGCCACAGTTAAAGCGTCTAAATCAAAGAAAAGAGCTCAAGCTTGGGATTCCTTGCTACGTAATCTGGTGACTCACAGTACCTTGACAGCCTCCTCAGACCTGCATTGATTTACCAGTGTTCCACATCAGCTGCATGCTTCATATTATTGGAAACCTAATCTATTGCCTGATGCCTATTTGGCTCATGGCCAATAGTGTGTTTAGTGACATCAAATCACAACAGCTTTGGATGACTGGCCACACATGCGGTCAGTGAATTCCCATGGAATTATGCTAACAGGAGAGCTGAGAAAAACTGAAAAAAAATCAAATATAAGACAGACTGGAAACATAATTAGAAAAATTTACAATTTATAATGGTGTAACTTGTCATTGCCTATGTGCTGCGGTCTACATAGTGAATATACCAGCAGCCATGAAAAAATGCATATGTTTATGCAACAGTGCATACAGTATATGCAAGCCAGACAGACAAAGCCTGCTCCAGACTGTTTGCAGTGCCCTCCTTATGGATAGTGACTCACCAACTCAATCTCTCTCCTCCCATTTCCCTGTTCTCCTTCTCATCTGCTATCCCCAAGCCTGCCAAATAAAGGTGTGACAAAGATGACAAAGGACTCTCCTCAAAACGAGATGCAGCATCAGGCTGAGAAAAGCACCAGAAATTCAATTTCATCCCAAAACAAACATTCTCTGATCTATAGCTCTTTATCGATTTCATCCTTTGGAATTGGGAGACTCAAAGCAGTCTAGAACTATTAAATATAAGAAATATGAAAAGTGAGGAGTGTGAGGATGGGAGGTGGGGATAGTTGGTGGGAGTAGGGCGAAGAAGGTTGTAGGGATGGATTGGAAGGTGGCAGGGACAGTAAGGCTGGAGATGTGGTGAATCACTGCAGCTGATATTACTGCCTAATAAGTAAGACAAGGGAGAGAAGAGGAGTTTGAGCAGGGATGAAACGGAAAGGAACGGCAGTTATGTGTGGAAAATGAGAAAACAAACCAGTAAGAGGAAGTGTTAGAAAGCAATAGACAAAGGAAGAGAGAGAGACTGCTGCTGAGGCAAATATGCAAGGTCAGCAGATGGCGTCTGTGGGCCAGAAATGAAGGTCCTGCAGTCAGAATAGTGGACAGTCATACGAGAACACACATGCCTGTGTGCACACTTGCATACACACTTGCATACACACAAAGACAAAAACAGCACAAACTTGCACATTTAACTTGCCGCAATCATATAAACCTATGCAGACCTTCCCTGTGCTTATAGAAGCAGCACCTTCAACACAGCGTGCCCAATGGAAAGATTGTGTCCAGGGATCAGGTAGGGCACTGCACCACTCTCCATCAAAGGAGGATGGCCACACACACACACACACACACACAAACACACACACTCCTAGACTCATTTATGCTTGCATTAATGTTTGCAGAAAGGGCTTGCCTAAAGCATTTGGCAGAACAGCATTAACACTGTCCAAATAATTTCGCTGTAGGTTGTTAAACAGCTCAGAAAAAAAATTACAAACTTGAGCTTTAATAAGATGTTAATATGAAAAAAAAAATGCGAGAGCAAAGAGTAAAAAGACAAAGAGAGAGCATGTCAGCCTCAAGGACCACATCCTTTCCTGCAAGTTGTCTGGTGTGGCAAGGTGACAGCTTAACCACACCACTGCAAGAGAACACACAAACCCAGTTTGCAGTCTTTGTTTCCATGTAGAAAAGCACAGAAGGATATTAAGAAACCACGAGTATAAAAAAAATGCCAGGAAGAAAGGATTTCTTCATTGTTACATCATGCAAAGTTTCCGACAAGGATGTTAATCAACCAACATTAGAACTGATAATACAAAGAGGTGCAACAATCTCAAATACTGAAGGCGGATAATTTGGCATCTGGTTTTGTGAAGAGCACACAGTGTACAGCGGGCATAGACTAAGAACTGAGAAAAAAAAAATCACCACAGGGAGCCTTAGATATTGATGGCTTTGTCTCCCCAAACTGAGGCTCACAGCCCTCCTGGGACAGACAAGCTAGCACCAGGCCCATTATGATTAGCACTGTAGCATTTCTCCTCATCATTAGCTATAGAAAGCTCAAGCCAGTCAGTGATGAGTGATAGGCCCACAAGGCTGGATGGGGAAAAAAAAGGGCTTGTTCCTTGAAAGGTTAAAGCATTTTGATGTAGATAGGGTTCGTTTTTTGCTGGAGGAACTAGAGAAAGTCCAATCAGCAAATAAATACCTCCTTTTTTTCGCCTCAACTACATCTGGATGAATCATAAAATTCCTTTTATGGTTTGCTGGGTAGGGAATACAAATGTCACTGTAATCTTGTGCCTTTTTGAAATGAAAATGTAAAATTCTTCATGCATTTCTTACGCTTTGTGTCTAAATCAATCCCTACTGTTACACTAGGTTCTGCATGTTTTCCAGTAGCCGTATGTTTCCCCTTAGGGCTGCTTGATGTTCTTTGAGAGTCTACAAACCTCATAATCACATAAAACTCAGTCCACTGGCAACGTTACCAACTAAGCCTCTCCAAAGGCTAGGGAAACCCCTGGTAATGTTTCAGATAAGAGCAACTTTCCAGCCAAACGGGACAATTTTTCAACTACAACACAGTGGAATGTAGATTTTTATCTTGTGCAATCAAATTGTGCTGGAAGCTGTTCTTAGAACAGACATAACTAAAGCAGTATCCTTAGCACAGACTTGCAGAATCAAAAACACTGATATAATTACTGTACCCGTATTTTTGAGAGGCTTTACATTAATGGGAGTCAAAGCAGATCAACTGTGGAAAACGAAAATTAAATAGTTGAGTTTAAATAGTTGAGTTTAAAGTTACCAGAAAAAGTCCCCTAAAGACCAGGACCAAGCCACTATCTCCTGTGACAGCATTAGCCGAACACAAGCATGCACACGCGCACACACACACGCAGGCACACACACACACAGCCTTCAGTCTGAAAACATACAACCAACTTAGTACTGATTGATTTATAAACACGTCTTGTTTATTGAGTAATAAAGTCTATAAGAATCTGTGAAACATAAAACTCTGCCATTCAAATATACTGTTTCCTGCTACAATAAATTCTTTAAGAGCTGAAACAGCACATCATCCGGCAGCATGTATACAATTAGGAGAGGGAGACCTGACTGTGAGGCTGTGCTTTTCTGCTAGCTATCAGAAGATCAGGATGATAAAGATATAAAATTACAATGATTCACGGAATGGCTTGACCATTTTTGTAAAAAAATAAACAGTGCTGTTCTTTTCCTGCGCTCTCATTTCAGGAAATTCAGCAAATTAAGCTTAGTAGTACTGTCGATTGCAAACACACACACTTACACACATGGACACATGCACGCACCCACACAGGCATGCAAATCCAGCCCACGGAGCTGAATATTAACACTGAAAGAAAACAAATTGAAGCACCTAGTCTAGTGTGTCTGGGAGTGAGAGGCTATTTTGTAGCAACCAAAACAACTGGGTCATATTAGAACAGCCCCAGTTTTCCAAGTCTGCCTGACTCTATTAACAAAGTCATGATGATCTGCTGGTTATTGGATTGAAACATAATTCCCCAGTCCGGCTCTCTCTTTCCAAAATCTTCCATCTCCATCCAGATGGCTTGGGGTTTCACTCATGTCAATGCTTGGCACTACATATTTGTTTGGTTTTCTCACTGTAATGCAGTCGAAGGAAAAATGTTGTAGTTTCCAGGCCCTTCTGTGGTGAGAGGGGTAAAATTACATTGAGGCTGGGGGACCACCAATTCTTAGTAAAATATAACTCATTCAAAAAAGCAGCAGGGACAGTTTTATGTGTGGTATGTTGATTAAAACCTTGAGAAACAACACTGAAGTTATGAAAAGCTAGCCTGGAATTGCTAAAGGCAGCCAGTGGAAAGTCAATCATATACAGATGCAAATGTGCAATAAAACAATTTCAAATCAGATATGTGTTGGTATGTCAAGTTGGATGCAAAGAAAAGTCTTTACACAGTATAACTACTGTGAATTCACTCTGTTATCAGCCCAGAAGTGAACCTGGATCACACAAACAAAAGCGTTCCTCATTCCCACATTTTAATCAATCTGTAGACAAACGCTGCATAAATCTGAAGTCTGACACTTTTTTCATTTGTCAAAGTGTGTCGGCTTAACACTCACTGTGTTTGTTGTTGTTTTCAGGGCCTGGTGTGGTTCTGACAGGCTCCTGGGGATGTCCATGCTTGGGGGTCCGGCCCCTTGGCAGCCCTGATGAGGACAGCTTCCCAAGCCTGGGGCCACTAGGGCTCTCCATGCCTACAATGGTGGTTGAGAGGGGGTACAAACACACAGGAGATATAGATAACCAGAGGCAATATTGGTATGTGTTCTGCCGCTCATTAATCCTATTCCATTGCTTGTCAAAACATTATTAGCAATTCCCACTGTATCAATAGCTTCAGTGCACTTTCTTCATGTGGGCCATCGGTGCTATTAGACTGAAGGTTATCTGAGTGGAGGCACACACATAATCTGCGGTGGTAATGAGGGTGTGACCTTCCATGTTTCATTTCAAAATCAATATTCTCACTTACACACCAACTCCATGGTCTGCCCATTAAACAAAAGGTGAGTCAAAGAGAGAGAGAGAGACGAGGGACACACAGCTCCCTGAGCAGCCCTGCCTTCTTTTAATATTATGAAAACAAGTGATGCATCTCTTCATCAGGTCACGTGGTCAGCAGCAAAGGTTGTTTTTTTTCTTAATTCAAGTGAAGGTTAATCTGAATTTGTTGACTGCTATATTAGATTAAATAGCACAGTCCACCAATCCATTATAAATGTCATGCCACCATCATCCATAGTAAGCCTATAAGTCAGTTCTGGACCGCGTGTGCTCAACCCTCAGTCCCTATCAGCATGGGACAATCTAATGGATGAAGGCTGACACTTGCTAATTATGCTAAGTGGGACTGATTACGATCCAACATGCTTTCTCTTAGCACACATTCATGTCACTCTCCTAATGAATTACAACAGCACACAAAGGGTCACCCAGCGGGGGTCACAGTGTCTGTTTACATGCCATGCTATTCACTGTACATTGAATGGCGGGAGCTCATCCATCATGATGATAACACTCACAGTTTGTTATAAGTTGTTGATAAAGTTTTACATTAAAAAAGGGCACAGGGAGCTGGCTGCAGGATGCAAGTTGCAGAAATATTGCATGCACCGATGCTAGTCACCTTCCTGTTTCTGTATGATGTGTGAAGAGAACTATAGACCAGCAGCAAACTTAACTAAAAATAGAAAGATGTGGTGAGAGATGTAACGCCACACTAAGATACACTACTGAATAATCACTGGTAAAAAAAAATAAGACGATCACTTCAGTAACCCTTGTTGTTTGGATTTAATTTATGATTGTGAGTTGCAATAGTAACCCCTATGTTTTTTTGCACACACTATTTTTTATTTCCTATGTTATGAATTGGGTCTTACTATGATATTCTTTAGGATGTAACACTTTTTAGTTTTTTATCTGGCACTTGTACAATAGAAAAAAACAAACACTGCAGCTGGTGTTTTCATAAAGGATTAATTCTACAAGTGAACGTCAGCCCTACATTACCATACATTTAGCTAGACACAACAAAACCTGGTGACACCCACTCACATCTCCTCACACAATCTGCTGACAAACCAACCTGGAAATAAGTATTTTAGCTCCGCACGTGGCACACTGCCATGCCTGTGTGTGAGTGTGTGTGTGTGTAAACTACAACAAGGTTAAAGAGTTGCCTATGGCTGTGGTAAAGAAAAAGAGTGCCACACTTTCTTCCTCCAAATCGGCCACACCTACCTGAACTGTCGGGCAGTCACCCAGCACTAGGGGCCGGGTGGCCCCGGGTCACCCACGTGAGGGAGGAGGGGGGGGGGTCAGGAGACAGGCACCAAGGTGGGCGTTCTTCCACCAATGTTATGTTACATGGCAATCACACCTGCTGTGCGTCAAGGACCGGTCAGACTGGGTTTGAGGGGGCCTGAAAGGAAGCGGACAGTCGTCACCGTCGTCCGGTCCCCCCACTCTGCAGACGACGACGAGGTGGACACAAAAAAATAGAGCAGGGCAGGAGAAGAGAAATTACAATCTCGTCTGTACATGAAAAGAAATCCTGGACACTTTCACCTTATTCCCAGTTTCCAATTGCCTTGCCCCCCTCCTTTCCAGCATTAATATGTATACCACGAGGCACTTCTTCAACCTCTGTCTTCTCGTTAAACACTCCAGAAATATTAGAAATAGCCAGGAAAGATAGGTAGGTCCCCGACTCCTTGAGGAAAAATATTAGAATACGGGATGGTTTATATAGGCAGTGAAGCAAAATGGCGACTTTATTACGAAGGAGGAGTAAAAAAAAATCCTTGCGCTGGCTGGAGCTAAAGGGAGGCACAAAAATATGTTTAGTGCAGTAATTTCGACGGCTGCGAGACAGTTGGTTAGAGTAAAAGAAAACGAAGCGAAGGAAAATCAGCAGAAACGCTAAATCTCGGTCGGTTTTGGTACACTCCTCGGCTCCTTACCTCGGGATTATTTCGGTTTTTTATACGGATATTATCTCGGCGGCCGTGTACAGTATTACAGTAATGTGTGTTAGGTCATGCGCGTATCCACTCCACCTTTGACAGTTGCAACTAACAGTCTTGAAGCAACTTGCAAACTCTCGCGTTATTATTTTCTATATCGAGCAGATTAATATTGGGGTTTCTGTCTAATAAACTCGCTGCGATGCCGGCTCGTGCTGCTCCTCCGACGTAACGGCGCTCGTTCCTGACGAAAAAAAAAGGGTCAGGGCTTAAATTCCTTAAATCAGCCTTCGCCAAGTATTTTAATCTAGTTGCTGCTAAATGATCTTCCCATGCGTCCTCCAGCCTATAGCAGCTTTACCAAACCAGACAGGGGAAATGATTATGGTTAGTGGCAGGGCTATTCTTTGTCACTGCCTTACTGTAGGCCAGTGCTTTAGTCAGGCAAAGCAAGTAGCCGTCTCCATTAACCACTGGAATAAAAAAAAAATATGCCCCAAATTTGTTTGAGTTTAGCCCAAAGCAGCTAAATATAGGTTAATGAATTCATTCAGCATTATACAAAGACATTAGGCTGTTATGGTAATCCATCATGCAATCCTAAAATTCAAGGTCAATATTTAGGCATTAACCATTTATCCTGTTCTGTGTTCATAGCACCTCAGTAATAGGCCTATAGTCAATACAATATTGGATTTTTAATTGCCATTTCTGCAAGTTGACTGCAGGCGATGTGCACACTCCTGGCATTTCCCACGTTTAAGTCAGCAAATAATAAAATGTTGAACATATGGTGTGAAGCCACGTCTTTCTTGTGTCACAGCTCACTAAATTAATCATTCATGGTATCATCACCACCTCACCGGGCTTCAGTAAAACAACAGAGGGTCTCTTAGTCTTTGATTGGTGCCAGTCATCATGACCTAATATTTCCTATTAGTTGAAATCATCTGAAACCATGATGTAATGGGTGTGTGTGTGTGTGCAAAATGTTTTCAGAATTGCCAGTAGAGGGCAGGAGAGCCTCACTTTTGGACCAAGTGATGTATTGGCACAGTAGACCTGTCATGTATTTAAATAACTTTAAATGTATTTTGTTTAATGAATAGTCCATCACATTACAATGAATGATGTTCTCACACACTGTAAAACTCTGCTACTACAGAGTCTGATAAAAATGTAGGTATTCTTTACATGAATTTGCACAAAATGAATAGTCAGACAGGTATGAGAACAAAGCACTGATACTGAATTGACTGGAAGGTAGCATTATCCTGAAATAAAATTTAATGTTTTTGCAGACTGTTATGCTATATCTTAGTTTATTCTTATTTAACAGTATTATACAATTTAATAAAAAGTTCATATTTAATTTTACTGTTGCAATTGACAAAATACTTCCAGATTTTTTGACCAGTTATTTAAAATCAGTGTGCATTAATTGTCCACTAGGGGGCAGTGCCACCCTGTGAGTAGGAACAGCTCTGGGACAATAAAGAAACATAGGCCTCTGTAGCATCTTTATGACTGTTAATGTGCAGCTGTTTTTTACTGCAGTGGCATATATGCTGAAGCATCTTGGGAATATTTTTATCTCATCCGACTTGAGTCCATTGAAAGCTGGTTCACGGCACGCTGAACCTCCTGAGAGGTGTTTCACTCTTGACTGAGTGAAAACTGCCATTCTCCTGCACTGTGCGTCCAGCTGATAAAAGTAAAATCTTCCTCCCGCTCTCTTAAATGGCTGCTGATGAATAGTTCACGCGAGGCCTTGTTTCACCCGTGATTAATCCTTTTACCATGGCTGTGATTTATGTGCCCACTCATCCTCTGCTGAGTGAGCAAAAGGCTACTTAATGGTTTTTAAAAGTGGCCAGGTGGAGTGGTCTGTGCCCTAAAAGGCTCTTGACAAGTCCATCCAGCAGTTGATTGTGTTATTTATCTCTTGACCTTTACATTGAAAGTTGAGCGAGCACACATGTACTTTTTTCCCACATGGCCGTGCATTGTAGTGGTATACTGAATAATAACAGTGGGGCTCTGGCCAGAAAATTTACAGTCTTCAGCTGTTTATGCCACTGAGCAACTCCACTGGAGCAGCTGCTTAAGAGCTCCTCAACAGAGGCTGATGAGCGAGGACAGAGTGTTTTTCATTCTGTTTCAGTGCTGTCAGAGGACTGAGATCCAGCTGATCAAAGCCACAAGCGGATAACGATAAACAAGCTGAATGGAGAGTCTCAGCATTTGGGTGTTTTAGAGAATAATGACGAAAGACAAATCTTCAAAAAAAGAGAGAAAAGACTCTTAATAAAAAACAGGAACCAATTAACTGCACCAACCAACCATCTGCTCTGCAGATTTATTCAAGGTTGAGAAGGCCACTGTTCACTGAATCTGTTTATCATACATGTGCCTTGTTATCAACTGGTGAGATGCTTCATGTCTCTCAGTAATTGGATCCCAGTGTGTGTGTCTGTGTGTGTGTGTGCATGTATGCATCTGTGTGTGTTACAGACAGAGAAAAAGTGCATGTGTCTCTTTACACAGTTAGCACTGCTTTGCATTCAGGGATGTTCGCGTCGTACTTGTGGCCTGCAGGTGACAGGTCAGAGCGCAGGTAAGATTTCAGGACATTTTCACTTTGTAATGAATCTGATGTGCAAGATTTTTAGATTCAGCCTCTGATTATCTGTACTTTTTCCTTCTTACAAAGTCTTTTTGGACTGACCTTCTTACACACTGGGAAAATACATATAAAAACTCACAAAGTAAAGGGGTTACTGATAAAAAGTGAATTAATTAACTGATGAATAAATGAATTGAAAGAAGAAAGGAATAAAGTAGGAGAAAAGAGCAAACAAAAACAGAAACAAACAGCTAAATGAAGGTGGCACAGAAGGACAAAAACAAAGAAAACAAAACTGAGAAAAAGAAAAAAAAGCATCTTCAAGAGCTGTGCAGGATTTTATTATGGCCAGATTGGAAAGCTGGGGACACTTGAGGGAATTTCAGGACAGAGCCACTGAGGTGAATCAGTTTTGTGCCAGTTTAAGGTGCACTATGAGACTTTTTGACAGAACTTTTAAAACCAAGGAAAATGCAGTTTGTAAGAACTTGCATGACTTTTCAACGTATTTTAAATCCATGTCTAATTTTTTAAATTTCTATTAAAGAGTAGTAAAAGATCACATTGATTATCTAAAAAATAGCCAAAATTGAGATTGTTCAATAGTGCGATGAAAGCAGTCGGGTGTCTAATTATGTGCATGTATGTAAATGTGTTAAAAAGAGACAAAAAGAAAGAGAAATGGATGATGTGTAACGAGTGCATGGAGGTCAAGGTACAGGTCAGCAGTTATACATACTTATACATACTACCATTTTTCAGAGGTCTTATTATACACAATTTATTCCTCAATTTGTCAACTTAGTGACAGATGCAAACCAAAGAAGGAGCCCTGTTTAACTTGTTTGGGGATTGTTCAATGTTGGACTTATTTTGGTCTATGTCCAAAGGACATAAAACAGCTCTACTTTCCCACAGAGATTTGGCTATTTTCAGAGGACAACCAGCTTTGATTGTGGGAAAATGGGCAGTTAAAAAACTATTTCTCTCAGAAGGGAGAAGAACAATTCCTACTTGTTTTCAAACATGGTCACAAGAAGTGATTTCTGTCATACAATTGGTGTATGATTACACATATGGGAAAATCTTCTTCTTCAGTTTCTAGAGACAAGATAAATAAGTGTTCAGGATTTTCAGTACCTGTCTGATGTTGAGCACAGTTGACTTGATTCTGGTGCCTTTGTTTGTTGGTTTCTTTTTCTTCTCCGTTTTATCCTTCTTATTCATCTATGCTCATGTCTGATGAGGGTATTTTTGTTGCTTTGATAACTTTTACATCAAATGTGACCCCATGTTTCAGTGTCTACTGACCTGACTATATAAAACTTGATGCAAAAAAAGCTTAAAAACATTATAGAAAATAAAATCATGACCAGCAATCTCAGTTAGTTTATTCTAAAAAGACAGCTTTCATCATGTTCCATATCATATCTTTATATCTGTAAAGCACATAAATATGTTTATTTTTCCCTTTTTTGCATTTCAAACAGTTCATCCATCATCTGACAGAGTAAACCAAAAGTGTTCATATTTACAGTACATCAGGTAATCCAAAAATAATACAGCGAGTTTTGTTTCTTTTAACAGTCAATTAATTACATTAACTAAGAATCCTTTTTTAAAGGACAGGTGGACAGATGTTTTTGTTTGTTGGAAATTGATTTATTTATGTAATTTATTTATTTATGTCCCGTATATGTCATCATCAAACATAGCTGTCTGCTGCTTCCACAAACGTGCTTCCTTCAGTCACACTGGGAATCTTGCATGTGGGAAACTGTCATGGTGTCTTCATTTCTGAGCGTTAAAAATCACAGTGTCACACCAGGGACAGAAAATGGGTAGAAAGCAAAAGAGGATTTACCTTTTTTTTAAGGTATTTGTGTGCAAGAGATGACGTAATACAGTAGCACATCAAAGGGCAAAAGCTATGACACTGACAAATATTGCCACCGTAACAGGCAAAAAGTTTATTAACCTCAACAAAAAAATCCTATTTGCATCTTGAATCATTAAAACAAAATTCATAACATTTATTTCATACAATTCTACTTCTCTCCACTGTGCATTATTTAAATTATTGCTTTAAAAAGCATTGACAGTCAGTGATTATCACATTTACGCTACATCCTTGGGATTCACTCCATTAATATAAGTCTAGTGTTACAGTATAGGCAGATTTACAGTTATTCTACTATGCTCATACTGTATATATACTTCTATGTTCTCGCTGACATACTGCAGATCAGTCACAATATAAAAAGATTGATTGTTGGAATGACATTCGGCTTGAAGTGTTGTATTTCTGTTGCTCCAAAATTAAAGTCCTGAGAGAAAAATGCAGTGAGCTGTGGGTGAGAATTGGTGGTCACATGTCAGACAGGCTCTACTTGTGAAAAGGCTCAGTGTGGGGGATGAAGATCAACTGGAGGTTCCCTTCACTTTAGACCCAGTGGCCAAACAGTGGTGCTGCATGTAAATCTATGCTTATGTCACATGTTTGCATCATCACTGAGTTCAAAGGTTAAGGTGATGTGAAACCAGGACGGAGAGTTGTTCATATAATGACCATGAGGCATAAAACAGTTTATGCACATGTAAAGCATGTGTCAACATTAAACCCATGTGGGATTTTTTCACCACGGATCTATTGAAATTACCAAATCAGTTCGGTCCAAATGAGACGGAAAACCAAAAGAAGATTTGCTGTGATCAAGCATGAACCAGTGACGCGCCTACATCCTCACTAGTGTTGTGAATCTCACATCTTATCACTATGTTACAGTGGGTACCCCTGCCTTGAGCGGGGCTTTGTCTCAGTCTCAGTGTCTGTAAACCAGATTGGCCGTGTTGAATGAGAATCCTCCAGACTGGCTGGCATGTAGTCTATAGACTCGTCCTCTCCCCTTTCACTCGTTGATTCTCCGCTCACATATCTGAAGACAGCAGCTCTTCCATGGCTCCTGGAGATGTATTGTGACAGGGGATGAGAGAAAGGGCTGCCAAATGGACCCAGGGATGAGCTAAGAGAAGTTTCCAAAGGAGGCTACAGAGAGAGAGAGAGAGAGAGGGGAGGGGGATACATAATTAGGATTCACAAGGATGAAAAAAAAACAGAGGTTAAAGAGCAGAAATATCACGTCGTGTCCTTTTGTAAGTCTTTCTCTGTTAATGCATTACAAAGTTCTTTTTCTTTTGCTGTGCTCTTCAAACTATCTCGCCTCTGAAACACATCAGTCTCGTCTGAAAGCCTTTTCAGAACACGAGTATGAGGCTCATTAACCCTCCTAAATCTGCATGTGACACTTCATCCCCCCAGACTCTACTGAATTATCAGGTAACCTGTGAGGCTGGCCTCTCCCCATGTAGCACGTTGCACTCAATCACAAAGCAACAAGCTCTATAATAACCAATAATGTAGTGTGAAACACTGGCCGAAGAATAATGGTGCTGCATGAAGGCTGCTGCAGGTAGAGACCAGTGAGAGACTAGAATCATGATGTACAAGAGAAAAACCCGAGAACATCCTTAAAATAAAGATATTTAATAATCAAATTTTGGTGCACAGCTATGTTAACATTATACACAAATCGTGTGTATTTATTTCTGCTATACGATCATGCTGTGCTCTATTGACATACACCACAGTTAGAATCTAATAAAGCCTACAGCAATGGGAAGAAATTATGACATTAAGCTAATTAGCGGGTAATAACAAGTCTTTTTTTCTCAATGTCATTATCTCTTTTTCTCTCTATACAAACAACAGATGCGACCAGGTGGCTTCTCTGACAACTAGCCAGTTCATTCCATCCTGAAATGACACCAAGTGTCAGTGGGAAGGCGGTCTTTCCGCTCCCAGCCTGTTGGCATTTCAGCTCTGAGCCCCCTCCCTCCTCTGCTGATAGCCGAGGAAGAAGAGCCACCTGTCTTTCGGCACAGACAGATGTAACGTGGCACTGGATGAACCCGAACCAGGAAACGATAGACTGAAAGACAGAAGGATGGAGGGGGCCTTATTTTACTTGAGGCTTGTGCAGACACAGAGAAAGCCGCCTCTCTGATAGAAAATCCTTTTAAATGAGCTCCCGATGGAGTCGTCAGAGCCTAGGTGCGGCGCAGGAGGGGGGGGGGGCGGGGGGGGGGTGAGGGGGGGGGGTGAACAGCGAACAACTGGGCAAAATTTGTGCTGACGAGAGCTGACATGTTTCTCCTTTTTCTCTGTCTGTCACGCTAGGAGTTTCACTCATGTTCTGATCCAGAGTTCAGCTGGCAGACGCCACATGGAGCTCTGAGTCACGCTCCGCAACGATGGGCAACATCACAGGAGCGTTTCTGAGCAACAAGGTTTGCAAGACAGTCTTGCACAGTAGCCAAGTTGCTGCTGACAACACACCTTTTGACGTGGGGTGGAGGGGGTCAAGGTTTGCATCGGGGTTATTCAAGCATCATCCTGTTTCAGCTAATTACCACTGAGGGTCTGAAACATGGCAGATGGCTCCACAAAAAAAAACCTTGATCTGCTTTGATGAAAATTTGATGTGTTGAGAAGGAAGGAGGGACTGACAGTTTATTATAAAGATGTATCAACAACCAGAGGCTGAGAAGAAGAAGAAGAAGAAGAAGAAGAAGAGGAGATAGGAGGGCAGATCCCCCACTGGGCTCTGATCTGAATCCTCCCTCCCAAAGCTTTCCAGATGTTACCGCAACCCCTGCACGGTTCACACTACCCTGAGAGAGCTGTGGCTCTGGGCTGTGGAAGACATCGTCCTTGCCTTTCCCTGACTAACTAATAAATAACACAGCCTTGCCTGCTGAAAATACATGAAATACTGTAAGTGAAGTGTCTGAAAAAATACAAATACAAGATTCATGCACAAAAAGGAACAGCTTTCCCTGCATACAAGAGTTATGAGGAAATATGAACAACAGACTGTGAAATAATGCAACACAAACTGTTGCGGTGAAGGAAGGCAGATTGGCTGTACGCGTACATTTGCGCTCACCTTTGATGCTTTGCTTTGAATTTCCACACTTGCTTTACTTTCAACTGTTACACTTTAAACATTTAAATAAGTTTTGTGATTTATTGGTTCAACCATGACCTGAAACTTTTCACAAAGTGTAAAGTAATACAAGCACGAAAATATGTGATTTGAAAGTAACAACATCTGTAGAGTGGAAAAATGGCAGTAAAAAGTTTATGGCTTGTTAGAGTAGGATGGATTCTGAAAGTTTGCTTGTGATAATGTTCAGATCAAAGCTTCACTACAGGTGTTCAGCCATGTTTTAAAAAGAATATGACGTATATGCTCTATAGAAGATGAAAAAAGGGAATGACATTCAAAATAATTTAGGGGCAGCATGACCTAAAACGTTTTTAAATCAGACATTCAGTAATGTTCATAAAATTGTTTAGCCAAAGTATTAATTTTTGCTCATCACTTCATGTCAAAACAAAAAACAGAAACATAATTCTTTAGTTATGAAAGAACCCACTGAAATTTATCCCAACAACTTGCCTTATAAAGAGACAGATTATCAAGGTAGTGTGAAAGGCGTTTATGCAAAATTTTGACTATTGATCCTAAGTGTGGGTCAAGCTCCAAAATCACTGGATCTTACATCTTCCTTAATGCTTGTCCTTAATCTCCACCCCACCCCCAAGCTTGTACATTTCCATCATTAGGTTATTTTTTCAAACTGCAGAAAGCTCCTTTCAGAGTCATGTAAGACAAAAAAAAACTGTTTTGACAGACTGAGTAGCTCTCAGCATGATATGATCTTAAAGTGTAAAAGTCTCTTTTTGATTAAAAAAAACAAAACAAAAAAGAACTGTTGTTAAATTATTCTTCTGAACTCAGTCCACAAAAAATACGAAAATATCTCTTTCAGTCAGATACGTGCTTTTTTTTGAATTCCTACTCTCATTTTCTTCTCGGTTATTGTGAGGAGAACAACATTTTCAACAATAATTTGCAACAGATGTAATGTGATCCCATGTTGAGTGTGAAATGCTATTACAGTGCTTTGAGCTAGTGAGCCTGCTCCAGACAGATTAGCATGGAGGGGAAAGTGGGGCCCCACAGCCAGGGAATCAAAGAGCTATCACACCGAGCTCTCTTTCACTATACGCGTTCTTTTATTAACCTCTTTACCTGTCTCATTTCTTTATCTTTATGAACAGTTTCATCTTCCGTATTTTTCTCTGTCTTTTAAACATCTCGCCTTCAATCACGGATCTATGTCCTCTTTTTTTTTTATTGCTCGTCTTTTCTGCTCTTTACGTTTTCAGATCTTATCCTTCAGGCTTTTCTCTGCTTTGTGCTCTCAATTGCCCTTTTAATTTTTGACTCACATATTTTATTTTCAGGGGGAGTAGATGGAATGATACCAGCAAGCGCACCTATTGCTTCTAAAGGTATAAGAAATCACTGAGGAGAACATTTCACACAGCTGTCTATGTGGATAACATGAGAGACTTGTTTGTGGTTGTGTTAAATCATGCCATCATGGCTCAGATCAGAAACAAACTCGTATTACATTCAGACTTATTCATCCTTTCATCCCCTTTTCAACAGTTATTGTGAGATCAATATTTAATTTTTAGTAAATCCATTGGAGATGAATCAGACATGACAGGCGGCATGACACAGGGCCTCACTAAATCACACCAGAATTGTAAATGTAGCAGAACGGGTGTGTTAGGTTGAGTGGAGTACAGTGTGAACCGAGACAGCCTGTGCTCTGCTTCTTAAAGATGAGTGTAGGAGCAAATCCTGCAGGTACATTAGCTTCTTCGTGACAAGTCTGGCTCTTTATTCCTAACCTCCAGCCCTCATCTTTTTCGCCTCGACATCACTATGCTTCTGCACACGTATGACCGACCATATTCCAGTGGAAACATCAGCATCTTTCCCCTCCTCCCCATATCAGTGAGTGCAAGAGCCGACAACAGTACCCTGCAAGGCTGCAGGGTTTTGAACTAAATGTGAACATCTGCATGCTTACGTGCTCATGAGACTATGTTAGCATGCTGATATTTTTCAGGTATGTTGACAAGGGCCGTACTCAATGTTACTTTTCGTGTATAATATCGTCATCATAAAAAATATCCAAAAAACAAAACCTTTAATATTAATGTCTGTGAAAAATCTCACAGCCACCTGCCAAATAGTTGTTTGAATATTCAGTGTAAACAAAAGCCACGGACTGACTGACTTTAGCAGGTCATAGCAAGTCATTAGCATGCTGCATGAGTTTCTTTTTTTTATAAATTTGATGCCAATAACCTCAACATTACCTTTAGAAAGACCTTGTTCGTTTAAGTTGTCTGAAAGTATATGCTGAGATTCAGAGACACGGCTGAACTTTGCTGGCCTGTCGGTTGTCATGCTGTAGATAATGACAGGACTGGCATTTTATGGTAAACTGTGTTTTTTAAAATGTTCCAGTCCACTCTCAGACCTTCATCACCTCTGCCCTCTTCTACCATCTTATCACCACCTCATCACACTTCTCATTTTATTTTCAGCACTAAAACACCCCTTATTATCACCCCTTCAGACTTCCCACCTCTGAATCCCCTCCAACCCTGTGAACCTCAGGTGTTTTACGAGGCCAACAAATTAGCTTGCCCTTATAGCTTAGAGTCAGAGCCTGCTGAACTGGCAAATTACATTTGCATTGCTCTATTAATAGAAGTGTCCGACAGCAATTTAATTCTCCCTCCTTAATAGTCGATTGCATTCAATCTTTCAATTTAATTCAGTTTGATTCAATTCAACATGCTTGACTGGCATGTAGGCTATGTCATAAATAAAAAAAAAAATCAGCTAAGTGTAATAAGAAATGAGCTAAAATAATAAGAGGAGAAACAATAAATTAGCGCACAAACTGAAGGCACTTGAAGCTTTCACATCCTTGATTTGAGTTTTATTGTTACGACTGTAGTCGTAATTTTCGTTTTTGTTTGTGGGTGTTTTGGGTGTTCTGTGTTTCCTTGTCTGTGTTCCTGTGCCTTATTTATGTAGATTGGTGTGTGTCATTGCTGAAGGAGGATTGGTTTATCAGTTTCGGGCCTGGCTGGTGATTGGCTGCTTCCGGGAGGTCACCTGCTATTTAAAGGGCCCAGAGGGCGGCCAATGTTAGGGCAGCAGGTGTTTCCTCCTCTCCCTCATCTTCCAACCAGCCACACTTTGTTCGGTCATCTTCTGTAGTTATGTGTCTCAGTAGGAGTGGAATGCCAGTTTTGTTAATCCCTTTTTCTCCTGTTTTTGCTTAGTTGAGGAGGTAAGATTCCTCTCTTTTAGTTTTTTTGTTTTGGTTAGGTTATCTATCACCTCCCCAGTGAGAATTGTTTTCTTTATTGCTTTGGCCTTGGTCCATCCTGAAGTCCTTAGTTCTCAAACACGTTTCATTCATTGTCATTTTTGTAAATAAACACAAAATCTCAACTTGAAAGCTGTTGCTCTGGTTGTGGCTACATGGGACTCGGGGAAGACGGGGCTCGTTTCGTGTTGTGCCTGTGTACCCCTAGGCTGGGCATAACAATTTCTTTTACTTATCTGATTTGTGTGAGAGTTGTCTGTAAAAATAAAAATAAATTAAATAAAATTTTAAATGATAAATACATTACAAAGCACATCAAAATTCTGCATATTGAGAGCGCCATTCCAAGGCATGACCACTAATAACAGAACAGTTAATCCTACTTTATTAGCCTGTCAGTGTCCTTCTCTATACAAAGTGATCTTCCTCTCAGTCTGCTATAGAGACTTGATATGATGCTGTCAGTTGCAGCAGAAGAAGAGAAGCTCCCATCAGATCACCTTCAACACCAACCACGTTCTCTGTAGCTCTGCTGCTGCTGCTGGATCCTGTGAGTCTCACTGAGGCAGAGGCACTGACAGTACGATCACAGCACACTGACTATTCACTGTTATTACACTGAATCAATATTCAGCATGTTTTCTTTTTTAGCAGGTGTGAAGTGTGAACAGTTGACACAGCCAGCCTCTTTGACTGTGCAGCCAGGTCAACGTCTCACCATCACCTGTCAGGTCTCTTATTTGACTGATTGAAAGCAAGACAAACAGTTCTACTCAAGTTTCCTGAATGTCCCAAATGCTTTAACAAAAAAAAAGTTACGGGCACAAAGGAATCAGGACCCAAGCGCAGAATCGTTTGAGAAAGAAAATTTATTTGTACACAAAAAATAACAAAAAAACCACCTTGCCGGGGAAGTTACTAAAGCACAACACAAAATCACCACTACGGGAAAAACACTCTACTATGAAAACTGAAATTGTCTAGGAGAATAAGCTCGCTAGTAACAAAGGCACAAACGAAAAATCACCGCCAATGTGGGAACATGAGATCACGAGACACAGAGTTTCACTTAAGAGCAAAGCCATCAGTAGTTCGGTCATGAGACGAAATCGTTTGGCAAAGAGAAAGAGTAGAGTAGAGCTGGCTTAAGAAGCCTGTTGATTAGGGATTGCGTGCAGGTGAGTCTTGCTCTCGAGTGGATCAGCACCGCCCCTCTCTATCAGGCACACACAAAAGACGATGGACCCACAAAGCAGTCGACAGACGGTTTCCAAGATCTCACAGGTTTTATTACAGTCCAGGTTCAGTACACAGGTAAGCAGTCCGTAAGGCAAAGGTATCCAAATCAGTAGGCAGTCGGGAAAACAGAGGCAGAAACAGGTCGGTACACTCACTAGGAAGATCATAGAAGAAATAACGCTGGAACTCTTGCACACGGACAAAGAAGATCTGGCAGGGAGGTAAGGGAGACACAGACTATAAATACACACAGGGGCAGGTAACAAAGGTGAAACACATTAGGGAGGGGAAGACAATCACAGAGGCGGGAAGGAGAACAAAGGGCGGAAGTAAAGGAGACGGGGACACAACAGAAACTAAGACTACCAAAATAAAGCAGGAAATAAACTAACACAATAAAACAGACAGACTATGACAGGCTGGAGCCTTTTCTTAAAAACTTGAGAGCATTGATGAAAAAAACAGAGAGGAAAACAAGAAAGACATAAAAAACTTTGTGGCAGACCTGAAGAAGAAACTGAACCCTAAGAAGTGCAGATGCTTTATTGATGCTTTCCTGGCTCGTAAACTAAAACTGAAGTGAGGTGATTCATCTACATGAGTTTACTCTTTTGTAAACTATCTGTATGCTGATTTTACAGTTCATTCAATCATTAAGTGTAATCCATATTTTTTGTTTGCTATTGTAGAAGTCTGAAATCCAGGATTTACACTACTATGATGACAACCTGGTCTACAGTGTGATGAATCTGTTTTCAGCTGGAACTGATACCACAGGAACTACACTTCAGTGGGGTCTACTTTTGATGGCAAAATACCCAAAGATTCAAGGTGTAAAACACATCCACATGATCTACTATACCAGCAGGGCCCACAGGAAATTTAAGTTAAAATTACCTTTTGCACTCATGTGACTGAACTCTTGGATCATATGTTTCCAGATCAGGTCCAGGATGTTTTTTTCTCTAAAAGCTGACAGCTGTGCTGCTCCAACAGCTTCTTCAATGTGATCTTAGTCCTAACAGAAGCTTTTCAATCCAGCCTGGAACTCGTTTATCTCTATACTGGCCAGAATGGAGCTCTTTCTCTTCTTCACCTTCCTTCTTCAGCACTTTCGCTTCACCCCCTCCATCTGGAATCATAGAAGATGAATTGGATATTACACCTGTTGTGGGCATCACTCTCACCCCTTTACCTCATGAACTGTGTGCTGTCCGTCGCCACTGATGAAGACAGCTGACACTTGTTGATTACTCTGTGTGTTGATGCCAGAGCAGGATTGGACCTGCTTTATGTTACAAAAAACAAAACCTGTCACTAATATATCAAAATAAAAACATTATTAATTGGCTGTCATTAAGCCTCTTCTAAAGAAGATCAGTCTTGATGCCACAGTACTGAAGAACTATCAGCCCATATCAAACCTGCCATTCTTAGGCAAAGTCCTAGAAAAAGTTGTATACCAACAGCTTACTGACTTTCTCCTGT
>JAPZDV010000002.1:16730535-16742699 GCA_029814665.1 Acanthurus lineatus | reverse complement strand
GGCCGGTTTACCATCTCCAGAGACGACAGCAGACAGCAGCTGTATCTGCAGATGAACAGTCTGAAGACTGAAGATTCTGCTGTTTATTATTGTGCTCGAAAGCCACAGTGACTTCAGTTGGTGGAGCAGCTGTACAAAAACCTACAATAAATACATCGCAGACATGCAGAGCAGAATTTTAACTTTCTTTTTATATTACTGACTCTTTTCATGTGATGTTTCACACTTAATTTTCTTTTTGTAAAATAATAAAAAAATAACCAAGGGCCTGAACATTTTTCCCTAAATGTCTGAACTATAAATTTAACTGACATGAAACACGATAAAGATGACTCTTGAGAAAATTGCAGAAGTTCTCCATAAAACTACTGCATTCAAACAAGTCTCATTACAGCTCTGGTGGTAACCTACATACTGATCAAGTTGATGACGACTTAAAAACAATAAATATCTTATTGATTTGACTGTAAATGAATCACTGTTTGTCTAACATAGCAAAAAAATTCAAAATTAATGTTAATCTGGTCATTTCTGTTACGACTGTAGTTGTAATTTTCGTTAGTTTTTGGTGTTCTGTGTTTCCTTGTCTGTGTTCCTGTGCCTTATTTATGTAGATTCCTGTGTGTCATTGCTGAAGGAGGATTGGTTTATCGGTTTCGGGCCTGGCTGGTGATTGGCTGCTTCCGGGAGGTCACCTGCTATTTAAAAGGCCAAGAGGGCGGCCAATGTTAGGGCAGCAGGTGTTTCCTCCTCTCCCTCATCTTCCAACCAGCCACACTTCGTTCGGTCATCTTCTGTAGTTATGTGTCTTAGTAGGAGTGGAATGCCAGTTTTGTTAATCCCTTTTTCTCCTGTTTTTGCTTAGTTGGGGAGGTAAGATTCCTGTCTTTTAGTTCTTTTGTTTTGGTTAGGTTATCTATCACCTCCCCAGTGAGAATTGTTTTGTTTATTGCTTTGGCCTTGGTCCATCCTGAAGTCCTTAGTTCTCAAACACCTTTCATTCATTGTCATTTTTGTAAATAAACACAAAATCTCAACTTGAAAGCTGTTGCTCTGGTTGTGGCTACTTGGGACTTGGGGAAGACGGGGCTCGTTTCGTGTTGTGCCTGTGTACCTCTAGGCTGGGCATAACACTCATCCAGTGAGATTTAAAAAGATGAAGGATGGGTCTCCACTTTTTCATACCGTACAAAATTAGGCCAAAATTAGGACAATATTGGTGCTGCAATTGTGCAGTGGTGACATCATTTGCAGCAAGAGTTTTCATTGGTGATCGGTTAATGGAGCTGCTGTGTCAAGGTCCGGTTCATATAAGCTGATTTAGGTTAGCTGTCAATCATGATGTTTCACACCCATTTATTAGCATCAAATAATTTATTAAAACCAAACGTATCAAAAAAAGAGCACTTGGACAACACAAGTGTGAATATAACTATCAAAACAAAAACTTTTTTAGGGTAAAGTTATTTTTCCTGCACTTTAATGATCAAGATTCTCTGATGTCCCATTTGCTAACACAGAGGGGCAGGATTTATCACCTATGCTGAAGCCAGACAGCAGGGGGCGATCATGATGTTATGACTTCAAATTTAAGGAGTTATCTTGTTGTCTATGTTTAAACAGTCAGAATTGTCACCAGGAACCTTTATGTTGCAAATCATCCCAGTTTCTCTGTTATTGTTATCTGTCACACTGTCACACAATAAATGCCCAAGGACAATCCAGAAATTCAGTTCAAGTGGAAATACTCGCTTTAGTTGTTGCCCAACAGTGCTGTCTGTTAGGCAATCTTTGGCATCATCAGCTCTAAATATTGGTTGCTAGCTTTGTGGTGCCTCTAGTTTATTTTCCTGAATAGAATTTAAAAATGCTTTGTTATTCAATTCAACTAAACTGATTATGTTTTCAAATGCCATCTCAGAGTCAGGAGCTCATTCATATGACTTGCTTAGTCTCCATAGATAACAGGTTACACTCCCTATCTCATGATGTACCTCTTTCTATCTCCCTCTCTCTCTCTCTCTCCCTCTCTCTCTCGCTCTCTCCAAACACACTTTTCCATATTGCTGTGGGATTTTGGAGTTCTCACAAAAACTGTGTCTCAGATATGCAGTCGATGTTTTTTCTACAAAAAAAAAGAAAAAAACACTCTCAACTCCCAGCGGTGGGTCAAAAGAAAGATTAAAATGGGCATCAAACCCAAAGTTATTTATAACATCTCTGTCAAGCACTTACCTCAAAGCAGACTGGCGAGCAGGAAAATGCAAGGATAAAAAACAACAACAACAACAACAGTGGCAGCATCAGCAGCATGAGTGATCAGACAGTGAGAGTGTTGTCAGATTGCAAAGGGTGCTTCATTTTCTTGTTTGAATGTAGCTGGTGATTGTAAGAGCCCTTATACCATCAGCTCATAATGATCAGTTGATGACATTAACAGCTTCATTGCTCTGAACGAAGAATTTTTTTTATCTGAGTACTTAAATCACAAGCATTGGATCACTTGAAGCAAATTGTTCTTTTCTTTTTATTTATTTATTTTTATTCTTCTCAGACAAGATGCTCCTCAGGGTGCATTATAATTAAGAAAAGGGCAGTTGAAAAACCTCTACATGTTTTGCTCCTTGTTTGAGTGCAAAATCATTAATTTACATTTTAGAAACAAGTAAAGGCACAAAGCAAGTTGTGATTCCTCTTTAGTGCTGCAGATCTCTCGCATTCAAGTCATGAGCTCAGCCGGGATGCTGCTGCGGCTGAATGCAGGTCATGATCTTTAAGATTATGGCACCCAAAGGAAAACTTTAGAGTGAAACAGCTGAGATGTGCTTGGTGTGTTTGGCTTCAAAATATAAAATCCTCAAAAAAGAGAAAAAAATCTTATGACTCAAACATTAAATATTAGGTTTAATTAGGTTTATTAAGAGTGAAAAGTTATACATTTGAATCTGAGAAACTTGAATCAAAGGACACCTATGTAGCAGTTATCCATGTACCTATAAGACATGTTTTGTTATAAAACTGGAGGATGAACACAATCACCAGGGAACATTTGAAATCCAGGTTCTGGAGAAAGGAAATTGCACCGATATTTCACTTTGATTACTCCTCGCCATCAATAAACCACAGAAAACAACCACCTACAACAATCAGACAACAAAACAGCCAAAACAGGCTTGCAAGTAGAGAGCTACATCAAACTGCTGAATTCAGGTCAGCAGTGATTGACTGAGTCAGTTTATTGATGGCTGGATAATAAAAGTATTTACCGAAGCCATCATTCAGAGGCAGGGCAGCAAATCAAGAGCTGCCTTCAATAAAACCACACACAGCCACAAACAATTGCACTTCGATGTCCAACTCCACGCATGTCACAGCAGGCACGCATGGTCTCAGGCTGCCTCTGTCCAATTTAGCAAACCGTTCTCCACCTTTTAGTCACTTTCTACACTTTCTTTCTCTCTCTCTCACAAAAACACAATTACTGACAGAAATACACAGGAGTATGTTGCTCACACACACTGTCTTGTTACTTACTTCGACTAAGGAGCTGCAGGTTGCGGACCTCTTCCCTGACCTGCAGCTGGAGGACTTGTTGGAGGACCTCCTGCCTCAGTGTCTCCTGGACGATTCCCATCCTCTCTAGCTTCTCCCCGTTCAAACGCAGCAACGCTCGTCCTGCCAGAAGAAAGGGAAGATGGATGAAGGTTCTCTGCTATTTTAGAGCACCTTTCTGCACAACAATTATTACCAGTGGAATTAAAAATCCCATATATATTTGAACTTTCAGCAGCCAGATGGTAAAATAATTTCCTTAATGGTTTATTTTTTCATGAACTGGATACAGGGTAATATTTACCTTGGGATGTTTACTTAAATAAAAGTATAGTTGTATTTCAGATACATTAAACTCTTTTATGTTATTAAGAAATAATTTTGTATCACAAAGACAATCTAATCACTGATTTTGTTTATAAGGGCTGCATGCAGCCACAAAAAGTCTCCAGGTTCCAAACAGTGCCCTTTCTGCATGTGTTGAAAATGTGTTTGCTGCTGTATGTTTTGACATTTCTGTGCAATTATGCAAAGGTGCACTTATGTTGCAGATTCACCAATTAATTTCTGGGATTAAGGTGTTTTTTTTTTCCTTGTTAGTACTTCAGCCCTCCAGCCAGTAGCAGTAAAGAGGCTGGTATTGGGAAGGGAGCCTGTTTCCCGTGGCTGAGTTTTACTACAGAGTTTGGCAGTTAACCCCCAGGACACACACATTAAACATATCATTACCTTCAGTAAACAGCTTTTACAATCAAGTTGAACCCACAAACACAAAGGCAATATGAAAAAAAAAAGAAACAAAACTTAGGCGTTCATGTGTGGCGAACACACACACACACACATAGGCAGACAGAAGAGGAATCCATCATACCTGCAGCAGCTCTGTATGATGCCAAAGTCATAATTAGACTCATTACTCATGCAGCTCACTTCCAATTTTCTTCAATTCATTCCCATTTCCTACCAGTAGAAATCTGTACATCCTCTGTATCCCGACCTTTCTCTCTTTTTCTGTACAGTTTCCCTGCATTATACTTTTACTGCACGAGAAAAGCCCCCAAGTTATGCTTGCACGTATGCACATGGTTCATACACACAATAAACAGTGTCTTTCTCTCAGTCACTCACTCACACACACACTCAAAATGTGGATAACCGCATACAATCATTAAACCCTGTTTGTTATTCCTTTATTTAATCTGTGCAGCTAATAAACATGTTTGTCTGAAGAGTGCAAGAGATGAAAATAAAGGAGAAGACATTATGGAACAAAAGAGGAGAAGAGAAAATTGGCTAATGAAAGGAGAATTAGAGCCCCGTGTCCTTTTGTCCCTTTCCTGAGCCCATGAAATATAAATATCCTTAATAGAGAGTCAGAAGTCGTATTTCATGAAACAGGCCGCGGGGCAGGGAACAGTTTTGTGTGTGTAATAGTGTGATAGACTGAGCTAGGTCTGTTGTGATCCTCAGTGGACTCATGCCTGGGATAAAACCATCTGGAAAAACGAATGTAACATGCCTCAAGCCATAATATTCACAACATCTTAACCTTAGCAACCAAGGTAAGTGGTAAAGTAATAGCACTGCGTCAGTCCTTTGTCCACGTCCTCTCAAAGTGATACTAACAACTGAATATATCAGAAGGCAGAAGTGTTTATGACTCTTCTAAGAAACCACACTTCTTAGAAGACCGGAAAACAGGTTGTAGCAGAGAGAAGCAAGAAAATTCTTCAAAACCATTTTTTAAACACAGCGCAAATTTTCAGAAAGTCTCTTGTAAGGCTTTCATAGTGGTGTACGACAGAAATACAGAGTAAACAGAAAAAAACAGGGCTTGAGGAGGAAATTACAATCCTGCTAAGATTGTTGGATTGTTTGTTTTGCTGTACAGTTACAGAAAATATTGAATGCAGATCCCCCTCATTCTTTTATCACAAAGGTTTGCATGTGTGTGTGTGTGTGTGTGTGAGAGAGAGTGGTTTCCGAAGCTCTTTGACCATTCGACACAGAGCTCTGTTGATGTTTACCGGCCACTTAAGGCTTTCATATTCCACTTGTGGGAACCATTTTTCCTCCATCAGTTTATGTGCATCGACTTCTTCCCAAGTTTTTTCAAATGTATGACTCAGTTGACTCGTCTGCTGACCGCTGCACTCTCACAAATCAAACTGCAGCTCTGTCTGTCCCAATCTTCTTTCCCCCTTTTATGTCACTACACCTCTGTGCATAGCAAGTAGCTGCACTTAGAATGTCGAGGTAAACTGAAATAGGCTTTCTACCTTAAAAAAAAAAACATTGGATAAAAAAAAATTAGATGTATCGAAAATTCTATATTGAATTGAGTCTCTCAGAGTGGCACTGATGTAAGAGTCAATTGTGGTTATCTTTGCACTTTGACCGTTTTCCTCTGTCTACACAGGGACACAAAACGAAGGAAACTTTGCATTCAAAAAAAGTTTTGTCTGAGTTAAATGATTAATTCCTTATAAGCAGCAGACAGACTACCAAGCATACGCAGAAGCTGCCATATCTTTGGTTTTTCTCCTGCCATCCCAACTCTTTGATATATGATATTTAGCTCTCAGTGGAGAAAGACAAGCCAAACGAGGACAGAACTGTCAGCCAGTCCTTTCCTTACAACCAGATGGGCTGGAACAATACACACAAAAGATACCTCCGCTGTGGGCAAGTCTCCACTCCCTTAGATACAAAACCATAACAAACCAGTTAGCTTTCATCATGCTTTTATGGGTATGTGTGTATGTGCGTACATGTGGTTTAAAGGCACATTATGTACTTCTCCTCAGAGTCCAGGTGCTCTCTGTTCCTAGCATGCAGAGTGGAACAATCCATTTTAATGTGAGCACAACTGTCAGGATATAACAACAATAATTTTTTCATTTGTTTTGTGTACAGCCACAGTAATCTTTTTACACACACACTTTTGCACGTATGCACTCATCAACCTCTTCACTCCATCTCCCCCTGCAGCCCTCTTATGTGTGTGCTTGCCAACAGCAGTACCAGTACGTCCTAGAAAAACCACTGCCCTTGGTCCGTGCAAGCGTGTGTGTGTGTGGGTGTGTGGGTGTGTGTGTATGTGTGTGTGTTTGTGTGTGTACAAATGAGACAAAGCAGATGAATGGAGCTCAAATCAATTCCCTTCAGACAGACTTAATACAGCTCCTAATAATTGCCTGCAGATAGGGAAAGTAGTGCTGTCAAAGGGAGAAAAGAGACACAAAAACAAAAGCTGTTTCAATAGAGATCGCTTTCCTCAATTTGGCTTCAAAATAAATTGCTTATTAACAGTGTCTGTGGATGCAGTTCTGCCTCAGCGAGGACAATAATGACACTTAAAACTGTCTGAAAAGCAATCCAGGAGGGAGGAAGGGAAAGACTTCCTTATGAAAGAACAACCTTTAGATTAAACTTTTGATAGTAGACCAATTCAGTCCATGCTCTCCTTGAAGGGCCACTGTATTACATTTCTTTCAGCTTGTTTATACAATAACCCTGTGACCACTACTGCTATTTACTTTTGCTGAAGTTTCAGTATATATTCTGGACTGTATATTCTTTATAGGCCTCCCCTGCTATCTGCATCATCTCTACTTCTCACCTGGTATAAAAATTGTGACCTGCATTGGGATACATTATCTTGATAAGGAAAACAGAATATTACTGCAAGGTGTAAATTCATGCCTCAGCAGCTGAAATGCATCCTAGTCCATGTGACCACATATGAAGGTGGCCGAGTTTGCTTTTTGATCAGATTAAAATCTGTAAATGCAACCTGCACAGCTTGCAGCCAGGAGAGAGTATCTACAGTATATATGAGCTATGGACAGCCGGGGATGGTTTTGACTGTCTGACATGTCTTGGGTGTTCGAACTGTCTGACCTACAGCATGATTATATTTTACTATTACTGAGCAGAAAATTGTAAAAAAAAAAAATCACCAAGAATAAAAACACCTGGTGTACAGGTACATGATTATAACTATAAGAACTCAATTGGTAAAGGATCATATTATTGATAGAAGATGAAAACAGGGTCTCTGTCACTACATCATTTCTGACGGTATGGGGTCATTCCTCACTTTCTGACGTATCATCTGGTGCTTCCCATGATTCCTATGGAAGTCATAGCTACTAAAGGGGATCAAAAGATTTGACGCCATTGATAGGTAAAGTGAAACACACAGTAACATAAATACACAAGGCAACAAAATGTAAATGGGTTTATGTTTTTGCACCATTTATTACAGAAATGCTACATATTTTACCTTTAAAGTGAGCCTTGACAATTGCCTTGCTTGAAAAAGCCTTGCTTGACAATTAAAAGTTGGACTCGTGCAATAAAACGTGCTCAATCTCATACACTCAGCTGCTATTGGATATGTATGTAATGGTGGCTAATTTTAGCAAATTTATATGTTTATTGCTTTGTAATGATATAAGGGCTGCGCAACAATATTAAGCTAGTTCATGACTTTATGAATCCTCATTATCCAGGCTGCTGTTACACGACATTTGAACATTTAACGTTACCCTGTGATTGCAACTTCTAGCCACAGTGGCCACTGTTTAGCAGACATTACAAATGCTCACTCTCAATACTAGTGTAAAAAAACACCATGACAGGTAAAAGCCTTGCATCCAGCACATTCTGTAAAAGTACTTATCATGCTATATACCCACTACTACCACAATGCTTACTCAGACTCGCTTGTCACCTAGTAAGAAATCTCAGATGTAATATATTGGATTCATTTGATCACAAACTCTACATGTATTCTTGTGTTTAGGAACAAAGTTATAATTGGAAATCACACATAGACTGACAGTCTGTTTCCAGCTGTTAACCAGCATCAAATTCAATCATCTACATCTTGTCTAATATTACTTACAATATCTGGAATAAAACCAAACACAGCAATAACAACACGCTTGACAAAATGAATATAAGTGCAACAAAAAGTGAAAGCATGTATATATGTTAAAGCAAGAGACACTAAAGAAGCTGCACTGTTCTCCTAAGGCAGCTTGTTCCACTGCTATAGTGCCCTTATTGAGAGTCTGAGGAAGATAAAATTATTTTTGGGTCACTGATCTAAGATGATATGGACACAGAATCCATTTCTCAGCTGTTGGCGAGATTCAACATCCTTCTGTGTATGAAAAACACAGAGAATATGTATCACAGGACAATTTATTGATGCAAGTCTTTGATACTGACCATATGCATTAACGACAAAACAACATTTGCACAAGAGAACACAGGAGCTATTGACCGGGGCAAAATGGAGTCCAGCTGGACATCAGCAAGTGAATACATAAAGATAATTGGATCTAAGCCTATCTCTGTCTCCTTCTCTGTGTTTGAGAATACATAAATAAAAATGATCAGATCAGAGCTGCTGGAACTATGACGGCAGCAGAATTGCTTACCTTGAAGCTAGTGTGTATGTATGTGTCTGTCTGAGCATTTGTGTGTGTGTTAGTGTGTGTGTGTGTGTGTGTGTGTGTGTTTGTGTGCCAGCACATGCATGTGAGTGGTGGCTGACCCCACGGCGAAGAACAGCAATCTGTTCTCTGTGAGACGGTGCTACTGTCTGGCCGTCAAGGCTGAGGAAGAGTGCGAATAGATGTGTATTTGTCTGTGTTTGTGCAAGAATGTTGTTGTTTATATGTGTATGCACTTGCATGCATTTGGGTGGGCTTGCTAACAAATAAATGTGTGTGTGTGTGTGTGGGTGGGGGGTGTTGTTTGAACTTGAAACACGATAACCCACCATTTCCATTTTTTCCGCAGCTTTTCCTTTCTTCTCCAAAAATAGGCTGCACTGCTTTCGTTACCTCACATGAATGACTTTTAAATCTCCTTTGGAGAGATTTGGGTGTAAACCTGTTTCCAGTTGAAAAAGCTAAGCTGTGGAACCACAAACCTAAAAATAAAACTTGTGTGACATTCCATAAGCCTTTTACGGTGTTAGTTTGCAAATGTCTTAGTCTATGGAAGCATCACTGCTATGCTTATTAAAAAGGGAGAAAAGGTCACTGAACAAGGTGTGTGGACGTCAATGCCAAGACAAGATCTAAAAATAATTATTGCACCAACAGAAAAGCTTTAATTACAATAAGAATCAAAAGGTTTTAGCAAGGAATGATGCTCCAACAAACTTATGTTGTGCGTATTTATATTCTGTGTACAGTACCTGTGATGGCGTGATGGGAGAAGGCCTCTACGTAGGTCAGGTAGTTGTGAGGACAGTGTTTCTTAAGCCACTTGCAGACGTCCTGCTGAGTCCACAGCACCACAGGTTTGGACAGACTGGACAGAGTAGGACTGGTGTGGTACACAGTGAAGGCTTCGCCCGGACGCAACTGAAACACACAGGAAGAAACTTTGTATTTATGTCATACTAACTCATGCACTGTAGTGTGTGTGTGTGTGAGTGTGTGTGTGTAGTAGTGTATGTGTGTATTTGTTTTTTAATTTCCTGAGGTACTATATGATGCAAGTTGCAACATTGCTTTTTTTTATTGCTTTTTTCAGATAATCACCCTGTAATTGCTCTAGCTTACTTAAATATACAACATGGTGAATTTTCTCATTAATGTGAAATTAGCTGGGGTGATGTGTTCCAGTGCTACAATCTGCAACAAAATCCCTTCTGGTAGTCTAGTGAATCACACGCAGAAACTGTGCAGAGTGCACATAAAGTCATGTAATGGAAGGCAGCTTATTAAGGGTCTACACACAGTGCTGCCTGCCCTGCAGTGCTTCCACATTTAGCACATATGCAAGTCAAAATGTACACGTTTCCTTTAACTACTGAAAGATTTCAAAAGGTTATAGTTTCCCCTTGTGTGAAACAAATTAAAATTCATATAACAAGCTCAAATGTAACCCAAATTAACAGCGAACATACGGTTTAAAGGCTCGTAGGCATAGAGGGGCAAACAGATGCTGTTCTCTTGATTAAAAAAGCACCCAGTTTTTCACCTTCCAACCCTAATTTAAAGAGACGAATGTAAGGCTGCTTCTTCCACCGCATCACCATATTTTCTCACACTTGTGGCACCTCACCCCTCTGTCAACAACATATCTTGATATGGTAATGAGATTTCAAATATTATCTCTAACAGCATGGGGTGTGATGTGTATTGTGGCTGGTGGTCTTTTTCCAGAGGTAATTTTCCTGACAGTAGTACCTTCATTATGCAGCCAACATTAGTGTGATTCTGTCATCTTTAGCTTTCAACTATACAAGCACACATCTTTATTCCTCCCATACTTAATTGCGCTCTCTCTTCTTCTCCGCACACCTTCCTCTGACCCTGAGCGTTGTCAGGCAGCCAGGCTTTTCTTTATGTGTCACAGCCATGTGCGGGAAATTAATATGGACATTAATAAAGTCAAAACCAGATCATGTGGGCCGAAAACACAACCACTCCTCTTTGTCCCCTCTGCTCTCTCTCTCTTGTGGGACTTACTCTCATATCTAATCCATTCATTCATGGTCTGACTGAGCCAACTTCACAACAAAGGCTTTGGCTGATATTCAACAGAAAAACACAGAGCTGCTGCCAAACGTTCCACTCCATAACTGACTGCATTTAATGGGATTATGTATGCTGAAATGTCATACACACAAATGAAACTTGCACACATTTTCGTGGTTTAATATCAATGTTCTCCCTGCTGCTTCTTGTTAATGACACAAATATTAGCTCCCTGAACACCTTCACATCTCAATTTGCGAGTGGGGCAGGTTTATAACTATTTACATCTTTGCCTGCTGCAGTAATGAGATCTCCTCCTGTCAATTTAAGCACCAATCAAGCCCTATCAAGTTCTGGCTGGTCCAACAGCTAAGGCTGTTCTGCTTTGTAGGCCTTAATTGAAAACAACTCCATTTCTCTGCTCCAATGTGTTTGCTCGTTTCCTAATTACGCACATACTTCTAACCTGACTCAACGGAGCACTGAAACCATTTTAATAACCTAAATTTACTGCTCACCCTCCATCATTAATT
The DNA here is from genome assembly GCA_029814665.1 of Acanthurus lineatus. NCBI lineage: Eukaryota > Metazoa > Chordata > Actinopteri > Acanthuriformes > Acanthuridae > Acanthurus > Acanthurus lineatus. Next base: position 16,731,103 of record JAPZDV010000002.1, on the reverse strand, counting down.
GTGATTGAGTTGGGAGAGATGTGGAAACACTCCATCTTGTAGATGAAGGAGTGTGGACAGGAGAGGGTAAGAAGGCTTCCTCGTCTTTGGAGAGCCATAATGTGTTCCTGCAGTGAAGCTGAAATCCTGCTGATTTAGTCCATAATGTATCAACAGTTATCATATTGGCATATATGAAAATGAGTTAGTGGACTGAACCAGTCCAGCTGTTTTAATTTCTACTTGTCGTTCCGCTAGGCTAAGCTAACCGACTGCTAATTGTATGGTCACATTGGCTGAACAAATGAGGAAGACATTTTGACAGTAACTGGCATTGATCATAACCATGACATTTGAATTAAAACATTTCTAAAAAGTTTAGATGTGTTTATGCATTTTTAAATCCAAAGTGGTTTCCATTTTTTTTTGTCCAAACATAACAAAACGTGACATGACAAAACCTTGTGACAATTTTTCTTCCTGTGGATAAATTATAGATCTCCAAAAAGACTCAAAAATAGGCTCCAAAAATAATGTTACACCATAGTGCTGACAGACTGTATTTTGGATTTTGGGGGGGGGGGGGGGG
>JAPZDV010000002.1:16705559-16719226 GCA_029814665.1 Acanthurus lineatus | reverse complement strand
TAACTTATTTTTTTTGTGTGTGCAACTCAAAATTTTAAGTTACGTTACTCATTAATAAGTTATCTCAACAAAAACGTGTTTGTTCGTTCAAACTTAATATTTTTAGTTGGACTCAAAACTCAAAAATTCTGTGGAGACTGTTGCCTTGACATTTTAAGTTGACCCAACTTTTTTATTTTTACAGTGTATGAAGACATGGAGTAAGAACCCACAGCCATGCCAGCCGTTCTTTGAGCAGATACTGAGGCGCAGTAGTGCATTGAGCCTACTGTCTATATACGGAGGTACTGTCTATATACGGAGGTATATAGTGCTCAGCATGTTCATCATCTTAGTCTGTGTTCATTATCTTAGGGTGTTTTATCATGCTTAAATAAATTATATAACTATAGGCACATTCATCTTATACTCCTTAAGTATTAATTTCTTGCAATGTATTTAGAGATACATATATGATTTCAGGAACAAATTATCAGATCATGAGTAAAAATTGAGTGAACAGAATAAATGGATTACCTAAAAAAAAAGTACAAATACTAAATCAAGGAAATAAACACTTGCACCTTCAGGGGAAAGCAATATGAGAGATGGCTATACTCACTGTAAAATATACTTAGGTAAATTTTTGATTTTAGAGTATATAAATAAATTTGAATCAGCGTGACCTGAGATGACAGCAAACATTAAGCAGTGGCAGAAAGTTTGATTAATAATAGAAGATGACTCTGACCGTGTGTTAGGTGGTTGTCAAGCTGTCAGTCAAACATAAATGTCTCTTAATAGAACTGTTTTCCAAGTCCTCACACCTGGTCATTTTAAAGTGTTATAAAGCCACTGTTCCCCTGGTTGTAAATGCATCTTAGCTTGGATTGAAGGTCAAAATGGAAAAAGAAGGAAGTAGTATAAAGTATATTTTGAAATATATCCTTGTTTAGAGCTGAAGTGGACAAACTGCCCTGAATTTTTCTTCATGTTTAAATCATTTAGTAGAGTGCAGCCTCTGTCAGTTATGTAAATTATAAACTGTTGATATTTGCAAAGCAAATGATGTATTTCCCGGTTGGTGTTTGTTGTGTGGTAGACAGTATGTGCTTGGGCTGAAATAGAAGGAGAGATGGACCAGCAAGGGATCTATCCTGCAAACATGCCTGAAGGCACAGCAGCTGTACAGCCTTGATGAATAATCTAACACACTGGCCAACAACTTGAGATGATTACAGGATTGGACAGTCTGTATGTATGTGTGTATGTGTTTGGGGCAAGGAGTTTTAGATACCTAATTACAACTATTCCAGGACCACTTGTCCTCATGGAGACCACAGCTCAATCTAAATAAGACAAAAAGTCATATCCAAGGTTATGGTTAGGGTATGGTTTAGAGTAAGACTGTCAGCAATGAACAGAAGTAGGTACAATGACCTAAAAAGTATTGCTGCACAAAAATGTGTGTGTGTGTGTCTGCTAATGTGAATTAGATAGAAAGAGATGTGAGGGGGTTGCTAAAGATGCTTGTATTGATTGTTGAGCTACCGGTATTGGATTAACTGGGCTTGCCAACTGAGTTATGATTGGATCATGCTTCCACCCCTCCAACTTGTGATTGGATTACACACCATTTGAAACATGAGAGAGAAAATGTGGGGTTTACAAGCTCACAGCTTCACATTTGCATAGCTTTTATCAGTAGAAGTGCAGAGCTGCAGCAGCACTACAAGCTGTGGCATTACATTTTTAACTACATATACCAGTAGTATGTTGGTAGCATTGAGGTGAATGGAATTAATAGTTTAGTTCTTTTATTGATTAGGTACTGCTTCATTTTCCTGAGGCATAACTAAATATTTACAAATAACATTGCTGAGGATCAATACGTGAAGCCACACCTCACCTGACCAGTGGACAGAATCACGTAGCTGACACCTGTGACATCTCTTGCTTGCTTGCATGCTTGCCTTGCATGACAGGCAAACAGACATGCAAGGCAAGCTTTTCAGTACTACCCCCTAGAGGATTGGCTTCAAATTGCCAACACTTTAACACAAACACATATTTAGATCATTCATGAACAAGTTAACAGTGACAGCCAAGTTAACCATCACAGTTCAGTGCACCCTGCAAACCTCAGCAACAACTTATCAACAACTAACTACTAACTCGTAGAAAAAATAACCTGTTGTGGCAGAAAATGAACAATGAGCTTTTACATGTCTATGACTTCAATATGAAGAGAAATCCATAGCTTCACAGGCCTGCTATGCCTCGTTACTGAGCTCAGCTGAATGTACAACTTGTTGTGACTTGCATTTTAAGATCACTTATTTCCTGTTTTATTTTGGTGTTTTTTCTGTCAAGATTATGTTGTAACCTCTTGTTTTTGTTGCTTCTTCACACTTTTGATTACTTAGGAGTTCCACCTGTCTCTCGCTTGTTTTCTCTGCTTTGTGTGTCTGTGGGCCTTCGTCTTCTCCTCTGTCATCTGTTATTTTGTCTGTTTTGGTCTCCCTTTCCTGTTTCTGCTTATTTGTGCTTCTTGTGTTCCTTGTGTTACACTGCTTTGTTGTTTTGTATTTTCTGAGTTTCTGTTTTTTCTCAGATTAGGTATTTCAGATAACATTCTAGTATTTTACTACTTTTGCTAATCATGTTTTTCATATTAAAGCTTGCTCTTTGTTTCCATTAACCATCACGTTTTGGGATTTTCTTTGGGATCCATTTTGTTAAAACTTGAAATAGTTATTATTGTTGTAAATGTTCAACTAAAGCTGAACCCCTGCCTGTGACCTCTTTGACAATTAGAACAATTTACAAACAAAATCAAAGCACCATTTACCAACAAAGCTCGAACACAAGATTTTTTTTAATCCAGATTGAATATCTTCCAGTTTACACCTGTATATCATTTGGTGACTGCTGCAGACAATTATATCATTTGGTGCATATCACACATCAGCTGCACTGCTTAGACATGTAAATTAAATGATTAATTGACCGTTTTTCAATGTAGGGTTTTTAAATTTGCCTGGAGAGGAGCTTTAACTGCACTTTCATTAAATCTTAATTTAATCTGGCCTCCCTTGCAGTCAGTGTGGTGACAAAGGAGACTGTTCCCTCAGTAAGATGCTGAATCTCTACAAAACTACACTTCAGATAGTGACCTCTGACCTCAAGAGGTTGCATTTCTTTGGAATTCAAAAGAGTCATGGATAGAAGGTAAAGTCATACAAAACCTGGCACTCTGCATGCTTAAACATTGTGATCTGCACATGAATCAGGCAATGACCAGCTATCTGCTCACCTAAGTTCAGTTTAAACTGAGGAGTACAGTGCAGGTTGACTGTTTTTTCACATTATACTGACAGTCTGAAGTAGACCCTGCCAGCAGCAGTGGTAAGATACTAGATATCCCTCATCACTTAACATAAGGCAGCTTATTCCTGCACCTGTACAGTACTCTCTTGTTTTCTGACATGCTTTAACCATAGTTCTTCTGCTCTTATTTGTCATTTATCTCTAGTTCTACCTTCTCTACCTTTCAGGTAAAATGGAGTTTACCACATTAGAGTTATCATACTCATCAGGACTGGTACTTCAATGGAACATGTGGTGTGAGGGACTTTGTCCCAAAATGTCCCAGATTATGCTTCTTTTTGTTGGGGTAGACTTCAACCACTCCTTATGTGCCAAAGTCACTCTCATGGACTTCTGAGATAAAAAAAGAACTCTGTACTCAAAAACACACATATTCACACTCAAACTGTGACAGAATTTCCCTCTGATTTTATGAAACCTTGGTGAGTTTTCCAAGGCATGTGTGTTGGACTGAGGGAGGACTTTCGCTGGATGCTAGTTATAGGCTGTCTGGAAATCAGAGATCCTTCAAAGAGCCTTTGAAGAGACCCTGGACAGCAGCTATAAAAGGTGGAAATGGTGGGGGTCGTTTGTGTATGCGGACATGTGTGTAATTTTGCATCCTCTGATGCCCTTTTGGGAGAGGAGCATTAAATAACTCATGTGTGCCTTCGTATGTTGCATTAGCAGATTTAGAAGACTTAGAGATAAGAATCTTCAATTTAGTTTGTAGTATTTATAAATCAATTAGAGAGAAATTAATGACTAGGTGCTGCAAATAACCAGCTGCAGTTCAAGATGGCACCTGAATCAGCAGATGTAAGGAATAGTAGAGAGATTATTAACCCTCATGCAGAATCAATGCAAAATTAGAGACACATGGCTTCTGATTTTATGTTTGAGAAGAGAGAAGGGAGGGTCCATCTTGGAACAAATATGTGAAAGGAAGCACAGTGTACAAAGGTTTTGAAATAAATGGAAGTTCAGTAACAAACACAAAAGTATAGATGATGGCAGAGAGTCAAAGAAGAGAGACGCAGTGTGGAAAGGAATTGAAAAACAGTGAGAGGCTACTCCCCCTAGACAGGCACAAATCTCTTCACTGGACCTCACTGATTTGTTTTCTTCACAAGTTTTTCTCTTATTTTTGTCCTTCCCACAGTACAACTGTAAACCTTCATACCTTCCATCAAGTTGAGAGATAAAAGGGAAAAATTGGGATACACAAATCTGATTGTGGCATTGCAGGTACTTATGGTTACTTTTTGAGACACATTTTTTTGTTGTTCCTGTCATCTCTGTTCTTTTGACAAGTCTACGACAATCACAGTGTCAGTCACAGCTACAGCTCTGACTGTGTTAAACTGCAGTTAATAAAAACACCAACTATGAAGAAGAGTCTAGTTTATTCAGAAAAATATTCACAAAAATATAAAAATAATAAAAATAGTTTAAGAATCACCTTTTTAGTGAATTTACTAGCTGAGAGGTTGCGAGTGAGTTCTTAAATTAAGATTTCTAGAATTTACATTGACAGTGCTTTTTCAGGAATCTTTTTCAGCTGCACGTTGGTGTACCAGAGAATATTAAAGGCACCAGGTTGTTATATCAGGCAGTCCTCACAATAACATGTTTTTGTTTTGAAACTCATAACCTTTTCTTTTATTTCTTTTATTATTCCTGGTCCTCACACTACTAAAGCTGTACAGAATCTCCAAAACAGATATTTGTAAACGCTGCTGACACTTAGTTTTTAAACTCCAGGACTGTGTTTTAGTCCTGACAGACACAAAGACACTTTGAGGAATTTTCTGGATTCACCACACCATTGTCACCTTTTTCTTTTTATGTAAGAAACCAAATGTAATCAACTTATTTATGCCTGTGAGCTGTGATTGGCAGCAGTTTATGCTAGCAAATACTACTAAATGCTTGTCTATGCCAGCAGCTGTTGTCAAGTTCTTCAGATTCTCCATTTTGTTATGTTACTAGCGCCTACACTAACTTAATATGTTCACTTATAATTTTATTCATTAGTCTGGGTAAAAATGTTTTTTGATCAGTGCCTGACAAATTAACCTAAGATTGGCAAGAAACAAACTACAGTGCTGATGGCAATTGTAAAATACTGTACAAAATAAGATTGAAAAAAGCACCTGTATAAAACCTTGTGCAATTCAACTTTGATTGCTAAGGCACATTTATACAGTATGTTATTACTCCTGATGTGTACTTTATCCTAACATATAATCAAAGAAAAGCTGAAAAATCATAGAAAATGAAAGATAGGAAAAATTTAAAGGTTTCAGTAAAGTGTCAGTCTTAAACCTTGAATTTGTGAGTAAGACCTGAAAATCGTTTGAAAAAGAATTAGGCTGTCTGAGTGCTGTATCTTATGTCTGTGTGAAATGCCACTATTAGCTCATCTCAATCAGCTGTGGGTTTCCCCTGCAGTCAAAGGTTGCCATGGTGATGTGGACTGCTGTTTCATTTAAGGCTCAGAGAGTTCACTGCCCAGAGACTTAAACTGAGGTGCACCCCCTCAAACTCCTGCCACTTATGAGAGCAAGGACAACCTGCTAAGCATACAGTATGAAATTTTTTTTGTGTAGAGTCATGAAATGTGAAAACAGGAACGATTTAAAAAATTGTCTGTCTCCGCTACACTCCTGAAATTAGTCCCCTCAGTTTCAATGGGAGTGAGTGCAACAGCTGGTCTGTGTCCAAGTCACTTGAAAGCTCAGGAATTCAAAAGGTAGGTCTGTTTTCTTCCACAGTTAAATGACAACAACTGTCACAGATTCTCCACATTTTAATGCATATTTTATGTAAGTAGAGTTATGTAATTCTGGGAGGAAGAGACAATTTTTTAAAAGAATTTTGGATAATTTTACAGCTTCTCATCACTCTAGCAATATTGTCACCCACTCAAGCCCATAATATTATGTACAATACATACAACAGTAAAATTGTGAAAAGGGCTAAAAAATTGCAGGAAACTTGAAGTATGTTTGATGAAAAAATTTTAATGTATGAAAAAATGTGAATTAATGTGTATCAAAACCTGTAGACCCCATGAATCTGTGTATATTTGTCACTGAGGTTTTCTTGTGTTTCCTGTTTTATTATCATAACCACTATCTTGTCTTGCTTTTGATTTAATGGCCTGTCAAGTTTCCCTCCTGTGTGATTGCTTTCTTCACCCCTGCCATTCAGTAAGTCCTTGGGTCCTATCATGCAAGCGCAGGGCACGTGGCACACATGTTTTAATTTATTCAGATAAATAAACTCACATAAAAGAAAGGGGTGTGTGGGTCTTGGCCAAACGCGAGATACACACACTCCCATACACATGCTGTTTACTTCAAAATGTATACTTTGTGATCGAAAATGTTTTCAAAGTACACTTTACTAACTTTACTAAATATGTCCAAAGCACACTTAAATATTTTACACTGCTGAGAGACAAAAACAGAAAAGAACAGTGTGTGTGATTGTGGAGAAGTGTGTGAGCACATTGGCCAACGGCGCCGTATCTTACAGTACAGGCTGTTTTACATTTGCTCCTTGTGCTTAGACCAGGTTTTGGCTGGTCTAAGCGCAAGGTGTCTCTTTCTAAATCTTTCTTGTTCATAAAAACTCAATAAGCTGCAGTGTCATTCACTATTTTTAAACTTTCAATTTGCCAGTGTTGGTTGAAAATATGCTAGAGTGGAAATCGCTACTATTACTACAACAAGCTGCACGGTTGACGTGCATGTAAAGTGTTCACCAGTTTTCCTACATTAACCTGATTTTTCCCACAAATCCCCAGTTTCACATGTGCATGTAAGAGCAGTCAATGAGACAGAATTACTGATGAGCTGAAAGTGGAACAAGACTTTATAAATGTTGTATTCATTACTTTTAAATATGGAAAAGTCTTTTTTTTAAACAGAACAATGTCATAATATTCTTTGAAAAAAGCTTCATTTAATCTCCAACAAAAGACTTCTTCATTTCTAACCAACTCACTCCTTCTCTGGGACCAGATATTAAAAGTTGGAATTTTTGAATGCGCTATCTTAAGTTATGTAATGTCTTTCAAATGTTTTTACCCCATTTATTAAGTCACTTCTTATCTACCCATTCCTTTTATTAAAAAAGGAGAGGTGAATAAGTGCAAAGATATAAGATATATGCTGTCAAAGAAAATAGCTATAAAAACGAACAAAACAAATAAAACAATGTCACTTCTTCCACCAACAAGAGAAAAAAGCTCTGCTGGACTATAGTTATTTTATAGCTGCACAACAGACCGCTTAGACAGGATTGTGTGAAAAACACCTGGTTGCTTTCCAGAGGAGTCGGGGGAAGGGGTGGGGGGGGTGAAAAAAAAACACTTTTTCTCAACCCATGAGTCTGTTCAAGTGAGCAGTGCTGAATACAGAGTTCACACAGCCATGATGGATGAATGAAAAAGAGGGTGAAGATGAAAAACAACAAAGGCCTGTCAGGCATCAGTGATGTGTAACATTTCTGCCTCTCGCCCGTCGTATACCGCTTTCTGTCTCTGCACTCCTGCTTTCCACTTTTCTATATGTAGCTGCTTCTGAATATTCCTTTGCTGCATATCTTTCTTGTTTCCTTCCTCCTCTCTCTCTCTTTCTCTCTCTCTCTCTTTCTTTCTGTCTCTATGTGGTTGTCAGGTCTTTGGGGTCGTCGGGACAAACCAACCCCGGCCCCAATGTAATTACTGCCAGTCAGACTGAGGGGGAGGAGACAGGAGGAAGGAACGTGGGAAGCTAAGCGCCTTGCAATCCTAAAGACCTGCCAATCTCACAGAGAGGGAGACAAGAGGAAGCGCAAAAGTGAGAGCGAGACAGACAGGAAAGAGAAAGGGAGAGCACTGCCATAGATCCATGCAAATTGACAATAAACTGATCAAAATGTAGCGAGGTAAAAGAGCTCAGGGAGGAGGCAGACACGTTAATAGACCACGAAACAACTTAATTTCACAAGCTGTTAAAGATAGAGATTTTCAAATGATCAGGCAGAGACCACCCCTGCATTTTAGAGGCTTCACTGCAGTGAACTGCAAGCAGCTGCTGAGAGTCCTGCACAGTTTGTCCTGAACATTAAATTAAACCCAAGGGTTGATGAGCGATAGCCTGTTAACTTATAACATACTAATCATTGTGAAACACTCTTTTAGTTTTCCAAACACTGTGAAGTTGCAAATAGAGCTGTGGATTAGGGTTAGAGCAAACTTTAATTGTTTTATACTTTGATTTGTTTTTTTTAATTTCATCTTACTGCAAAACTTACACTTCATTGCAAATATTTTTTCATCATTTAGATAACACTTTGCTTGGGTGCAACACAAACAGTCAAAAAGGAGGGAGACCTTGACAGAGAACTGAGTGTTTCCAAAGAGGAGAGGAACTGTAAAAGACTAAACAAAGAGTTTGTACCTAACAAAAGGGCTACATCTGTTGCATGAATGTAGTTTGGATATTAACAGTCTGACAAGAAAACCATACTTAGCAAATTACTTTACGAACTTGTCACCACGACAGACAAAAACACTCCCAACCTTTTTACTACTTACACAGGAACTATGCCAAATGGGAGAGGGTCTTCAATGAGTCTATCTATATTGTATTAGTATCAATATCTGGATCTGATACTGATGATTGAGTTCGGGATTTGACATTGCAGTCATTTTGCATAGACCTACAGTAAAGATGAAGAAATATAGCTCTATGACTTCCTTGGTCCACTGAAATCTCAGTCTCTGCCACATTGCCAGAGCTTGTCACCTCCAGCATAAAACGAAGACAAAAGTGCTCATTTTGCAAGCTTCAATGGACTCTGTCGGCTTAACCTCCTGGCACAGGAAACGGCTGAGAATTTAGAGTCAGCCCAAGGCGATTAAATATCCATACCTTTCCAAGGATGTCTCTTTTGAAATGACATTGAAATGTACGCAGCTGCTTGTTACATTTATAGTCATAAAGCTCAAGAAAATGAAATATATTCAAAAGGTGACAGAATGAAAGGGTTTAGCTGCTTTACAGATCAGAGTCTTTAAATGCATCTTTGCATTCTGTAATGATTATCATCCTTACCACTAAGCAGGACGGGTTATCAGTCCCTTTTCCATGTCTGTCTCAACATGCATTTGATCAACTGGGACAACTGCCAAATCTCCTCCATCCTATTTGTCACTAACTGGTGTTGTATTATCTCTCGCCGCCCTTGCCAGTGACTTTTAACACCTCCAGTAGAGGGAGGGGAGGGAAGACGAGGGATGACGGTGGGTGGATGGAGGGCGGCAGGATGAAAAGCAGAAAGCCTGATATGTGTCTTCTGAGTTTCAGTCAGTGAGCAAAAAAGAAATAAGAGGATATGATGTAGTGCAATTTTAAAAGCTCAGGAATCTGTAACTTCAGCCTCACATACAGAGAAAGAAAGAAGGAAAGGAGGAAGAACTGTCGGTGATGGAGGTGCCAAAATCAAGGGCAAAGTGTCAGACAGGTGTTGGTGTGTTAGCGTGTGCGCAGAAGGTAGGTGGGTCGGTACGACTCAACCCAGTGAAGTGTAACCTCATATCACCTCCTCTTGACTGAGCAGCATATCTGCGGTGCAGAGGGGGGCTGCTAAATCTCAGAGGTATTCCCTTTTGAAAAGGTAATTAAGCTGTTAGGTGCGGCACCCTGGAAGGTCGTTCCAAGCTGAATCCCACAGAAGATTAACATGGCATCACTGGACATTACTCATTTGACTCCAAAAAAAAAAGGCGAGCATCTAAATTAGTCCGCGTGGACTATTTCGCTGCCTAGGCCATTTATAGAAGTTTGATTTTTGCATAACCTTGGCATCAACTCCAGGACGCATGTGTATGTGTTTGCCTCTCACATGGGGGATGAGGGAGGCGGTCTGGCTAATCCACTTTAGTCCAGGCGTCACAGAGAGGTGCCACGGTGCATTTCAGCAGCATGATATTGGCATCAACTCCCTCCCTTGCTGCGCACCTCTTATTGAACTCAAAGATAAAATTTCTATTTACAGTCCAAGTTTTATATGAAAGAGGAGAGAGAGAGAGAGAAAAAATCACACTCATCCTCATTTCTCTGTAATCTGCAAGGGGGTGAAACTTCATCATGAAGTGATTTCATGGCTGTGGAACACATTAAACGTAAAGGCCTAAATATAGCATCAAACAGACCAGTGCAGCCAACTCCCACAAAGTTAAGTACATATACCAGTGATGCAGATTTGTTGGTCCTATAGTATGTTGGGGGTGAAGGGAAAGGCTATATATTTACAACTCTTCCACTCCACCAGACCTGGTCTTAACCCCAGGAATGAGCCATGAAATTACTCCATTTGGAAAAAAGCAGGGGGGGAAAAGAAGAATTCTGGCTGAAGCTTTAAAAATAAATATTAAACCCAGAGCCCCAGGGGCTTTTCCCATGATGCATTGCAGTCTATTACCCATTCTGACATGAGACACTGTCGCAGAGGCTGAGGCTGAGGTTTACCTTTCACAAACTATCAGCGTCATGGGAACGCGCAGATAGGGAAATGGGAGTAAACAATCCACAACGCCTACTGATTGAAGATAACAACACACCAACTCTCATCAGGACGAAAACGAGGGAAATGCCAACTAAATCTGCACGTTTGATTGTGTGTGTTAGCGAATGCCGGCATGCTCATGCATACGTGAATGTGACTCATGATGCCAGCATGGGAACTCGCATATCCACACATCTGTATAATCCCTGTCTGCTTTCGTTTATGCCAGTGGATCAGAGGAAAGCTGCACAGAGTCTGTATATGCAGCCATGTGTATGAAGACTGAATTCTGGATTCTATAATGCGGGGCATTTATGGTTCACAATGCACATTAAAGCCCAGAACTCAGGTGGAATTTAACAAAAGGCTGGCGTGAGAAAAGCCATGCTGACCTTGGCTTCCCTCTTCAGGAAGTGGTGTGAAGGAAAAAAAACACCTAGAAGCTCCAGCGTAAAGGACAGGATGACTTTTATTCTCTAACTCTCCACTCTGACCCTAACCACACTTCAACAGAGACAGACAGAACTATTGATTATCCATCACTGTGTCAGAGAACATACAATTACAGATCACTTTAGATAAAACACACACACACACACAGACAGGCAGGCACACAAACACAGCACACCTAACTCTCCCTCCTGAGGCCGCTGGCTGTCATGTCGACTCGTACTCACGGCATGTTTCACACAAGAGGAGAAAAAGGAGGAATGACACAGACAACGAGACGGGATGCAAGGGTCTAGCACGGTCGTGCCCTCTTAAAAGAGGATGAAGGAGTGGAGCCCAGGGCAAGGGCGCCAAATGTATTTCAGAAGTGGGGTTGCCGAAAAGTCTGTGTTTGTTTCTGTGTTTCTGTGTGTCTGTGTTTCTGTGTGTCTGTGTGTCTAGAGATAGAAATACCACACACCAGGCTACTATGGGTCAGATGATTTCACTGACTCCTTTTGTCAAACTCAGAATTACATTAAGAGACGTTGATGGTAACCGCTTCTGAGTTTAGACAAGTTTAGACAGTCTCTCACACACAGACATACGCACACACAGCATAAAACAGTAGGCTAATGTTAAGCGAGGCCACAGAAAACGGGACAGCACAGTCAGTACTGATTTCATACCCACTCTATTATTAAAAATATGTTAGCACTGATGCTTTCAATGAGGTGCCTTTTTTTCACAATATTTTCTTTTGCATGCCCTTTATTTGCAGAGGCATGCAGTGGATTCAAATATAGATATTTAAGGTTAGTCTAGCTAGCTAGAATGAGGGCCCAGACAGAGTAATGTCACAAATAGCATTGAAATAAGTGGTACTAGCATGCACTGTATGAACTTGATTGGCTTTACAGTGATCTCTTTAATGAGTTTAAAAATGAAGACTTTTGAATGTTCACCTGCTTAAATTTACCCAATGCTGCAGAGAGAATGGGAATGATTGTAACAGGTTACAGTTATCAGTGACTTCAAGTGGGACAGAGGCACCAATGACCCTTTGGCCCCTCTGTACAGTGTGGGAACAGAAAGACAGAAAATAAGTAAGACGATAAGTCACAGAGTAGAGATGGGAAATTAAACTTCAAAGCAGGACTTTAACATTAATTGCATCAGGAAATGAAGGAGAAAAAAGAGGGACTGAAATGACGAGTAGGTGATATGATGTGATTGTCTATTGTTTTCCTCCCTTTCACAGCAAAGTCTTCGTTTTATTACAGGGAGAGGACAGATTAGATCTCAGTGACAATCGATAATTTAGAGCAAATGTCAGAGGGAAGGGAGGAGGAGGGTGGAGAAGGAGGAGGGTGACGAACTCGAATAATAGGACATGAAGTGTGATTGGGCTAAATCAAGCTGGAGGACTGACAAGATCACTGAGTACCCTCACATGTGCACTAGCTTCTGGTTGTTCTTGTTTCTAGTGTTTATGTGATTATGTTTGATGCATATCCTGGTTCTGAGCATTTAGCAGCTTAAGAGATGAACATTTCCCTCAGGCGCAGATAAAAACAAAAACTGAGTTAGAAGAAAAGTAAATATTGGATTTAAAGTCACCTGGTGACCAGAAACACAACCTCATGTAACTGCTAATGATCCTCTGTAACAGCTTGATGTGTAACTTAGCAGCTGTTTGCTAACTTGTTCATCATATTAACTCAAACAGGTCAAAACAACTTGCTACTACGGGCCTCAAGTGGCCAACAGAAAGCAGCGTTTACCGGCATAAATATTTCCCCCTTTAAATATTCATGACTAATTAATCAACAGTCTATTAGAGTTCAGTAAAAAAAAAACATTTAACAGTTTAATTTTCACAAGATGCAACATAAAAAACAGCTAATCTGCTTCATTAAGATTGCATATGTAGCTTGATCAGTTAAATAGATTATGACCTGGCAAGCAAATATTCCCACAACCGTCCTTAAATTTTAATTATGTGTAAAAGAAAATGTTACACAAAGCGCAAACATAAACCATGTGGCTAAAAAAAAAAACTTAAATTAATTAACAGTAGGAAATTGTCAGAGAGTCCTCACATATCCTGAAGGCTAAACTACTTCTACATTTCTCCTTTTGGGATTTACAAACTATTGCAGTCCACTGTTGTAGTCCAGCTGATATCAGCCTGAAGCTGTGCTCCCATCCACATACAGAAGAGCAACACAAGCACTCAGTTGCATTTGCATGATGAATCCATACTATAATCACCACAGTGGTTCTAGCAGACAAAAAAAAAAACATCAGTGTTGCTAATGAAGGCT
>JAPZDV010000002.1:16670021-16701471 GCA_029814665.1 Acanthurus lineatus | reverse complement strand
GTTAAGATGTTTAAGTTAAGAAAGATGCACAGTGGTGCATCTTTGTAATCTCAAATTTAGATTTGGACTGTAAAAAGAAAAGGCAATTTAAATGTGGGAGTTTAGTAAATCGTCATGAGTATATTTTTCCATTTAAAGGACAAAACACTTAATTGATTGCAAGATTTTTAAAGAAAGATAAGAATTCATATTGGAAGGAAATCAACAGTCTTGCTATCTGGTGCACAGAGAACAATCTGTTGCAACATGTCAGCAAAGAAAACTGATGTTTGATTTTAGAAAAAAAAAGAGAGGGCCAAGACACACACCCATCAGTGGAACAGAGGTGGAGCAGGTAAGAAGTTTGAGAACCTGACATGGTCATCACATATCTCCATGAAAAAAAAAGCCCAGAAACGGCTTCATTTCTTAAGGAAGCTAAAAAAGCCAAATAGCATTCTGACAGAAATCATCAAAACCTGTCCTGGGATGTGCCCAGTCAAGAACAGGGAGACCCTACAGAGGGGGATTAAACCTGCCAAGAACATTATCTGTTCATGTTTATCGAACATTATCAGTGAGATAAGAAGCCCATGCAGAGCTTAAAGGATACTGAAGGAAAAGACCCACCTCAAATTCAGCCTGCTCATCCAACTGCATCTGACAAGAGATACAGGAGTATCCACTCTGCACTACCAGAGTACAAGGCAGCTTCTTCCCTCAGGCTGTGAAACTTCTCAACTAATTCACTGCACTCAAACATTAAAAAACTAGTTTTATTTTTATGAGTGTATAAATAATTAATCCATTTATGTATTTTTCTGTGTTAGTAGTATCATAAAAGGGACTACAAACTACACTTCTTGAAACAACCTTCTGTTGTAAAATCATAATGAATGAATTTTCTATTTCTTTATGACGCTGACACTGACTCATTAGTTTGATTGAACCATCCACAGCTATAATAGTAAATCTCTTGAAAAAACAGACGTTACAGTGATAGTCAATGTAATTAGGTGATTTAAAAACTACTGTCATTACCCATTTGCTTTGTCATATACATCAAAGTGCCCCGTCAATGTCAGGTTTTCAAACACTATTAGCTCTCTATTGATATCTCCCCTAATGTTGACTTCTAATGATGCCAGATGTTCAATAGGCGGCACAGTGAAGTAGAGGCTGCTCTGGGCTCCTCCACAGACCTACCAATTAATCAACCTCAGTGTGTGTGTGTTGCCATGTCAACCTGTGTGTGTACTGGCTTGTTAACGCTGACACTGCCACTTCTCATGGTGTGTGTCGCGGCAGTTTCAGCCGTTGTGCTCCAACATCGCAGCGCCAAACCGGCTCTCATTTCTACTCTCTCTTCCACTCCACTGAACATTTTCCTTATTATCGCCCGGCTACTCAGATGTCACAGACAATCACACACACACACGCACACACACTCACACACACTTTAACACAATCCAATTATCCCATAGACACATCATGTTAACAATGAGACATTAATGGTACATGCGTGAGCAAGCCCTTTTAATCGTTTCTGCTCTTTCTATGTCACTCACGGACACACTGCCAACACACGTCTGTGCGATTACATGTATTCATGTTACTGCTAGCTGATTGTGGCAGGACATTTTCACTTTAGATGAGAGAGAACAAGAGAGAAGCGCTTTATTATCCAACCCTTAATCATTTTACTTTCACCAAATTAGGTGCACTTCCCTTCCGATATCCCTCTGTAGGGTAACTGCGTTTTTCCTCTGCTGTCACAAATTATGGAGGCTTCTAGACCAGTTTAAAAAAATTTCAAAAGATCTGTCTCGTCTCTGCAGATTCATTCTGAAAAGCTTTTATTCCACCCATGGACAACACAGAGATTTTTTTTTGCAAACTTAATACGTGACTTGTGTCAGTTTTTATTCCCAGCTGAAAATCACTCTCTGTCCCACAGTCGGTGACTCAGCCAGCAAGTGCAAATGTGAGCACGCGTGCACACGAGTGCATAGACTGCATGTATGTTTACAGTTTTAGTTCTATGTGTGTGAAAGTGTGTGTGTGTGTGTGTGTATCCTTGTGTGTGTTGCCTGCTGCCCAGAGACCCGAAGCCTGCAGAGCACCAGTGACCTGATATGTAGGGCGAGACCAAAAACGCTGGGATGACAGCTAAGAGCCCGCCCCCACTAACTCTGACTGACAGCCCTGTAACCTCGGCTGCTTCCCGCGACAATAGCTTGGTCCTGCTACCACTTTAACGTCTGTCATTCCAAGCTCAATATAACAACTATTTCTGAGGCAAACTTCTATAAAAGCATCTTAACAGTACTGGAGGACAAGGCAAACCCAGATGTGAATGGATAACTGCTTTTAGGACTCAGACGCTGACAAACTGATGGCTGTTTATTCCTTAAAGCAACTGTCAAGATCTGCAAAGTCTTACATTACCCCAGGTGCATAGCGTCAAAACACAGCTGTACATATACCACCACAAGCTTTTTCTGTCTTTAAGTCCTTCAGCCTTTTGTGACCAAAGCAGCACTTAGGGAATCACATCCCGCTGCCTCCATCTCCCACTTTTACGGGACAAATCCCTCCTAATCTACGGATAAGGTACAACAGCCGCATGTCTCAGTGGATTTCAACGAAATCAGGTCAAAAGGGGGCAGACACTCAAAAGAGCATTATTGTACACAAAGAGTGCGCCGAGTCACAGCAAGTTTTTCCACCACTACACGTAAAGAAAGAAGAAGAACAAAGTGAAGGATTAAAGCTACCTTAAATCAAAAGAAAACTTGGGTATAAAGATAAAAACAATGACATCAAGAAGACTTTTAGCTTTAGCTACAGGTCTGTGATTCCAAATCGGGAAACAGATGAAAACGTTTTCAGCTGTTGATGTTTTATAAGAGACTGAATCTGGCATCGTAGCCCCAATCTCTTTCTGAGAATGAGTCATTAAATATGAAGGCAAGAGGGGGCACATGAGGTAGTGGGTTGCATTTAGGCTAAAAGGGATCTCTTCTGTTCCGCCTCCAGGACATTTTCTGGGCTTTGACATCAAGAAATCAGAGACATCAGAGTCAGAGTCAGTTCTTATTTGTGGCTGAAAGGCAGAAAATTTGATTATTTGTACACCCAAACAGTGCACCTGCACATAAGTACTGCCAAGTATCCATGTGATCTGAGCATGTTCTATATCTCTGCAATATATATTCATCATTACATGAGGCATTTCTCGATAGTGCCATATGGCTGTTATATGTAGCTCAGCCAGAGCTTCCCCTGGGCTCGGTGAGTATTGGAGGGAGAAGAGGGAAACGTTTGTGAAGTGAAAATTTCACATTTTTAATGAGTATGCAAAGGATTGTGGGACTGGAGAGAGGCTTTTTTTTCATTTAATGTAACTCCAGAGAGATATGCTATAGAAGGATGTCAAGAGAGAGCAGAGTGCTGAGATATAGAGAGGATTGTTTGCAGAAAAGTAAGATAGACGTGTGAATGAAGAGCAGCTGAGGGGGAAAACCTGAAAACAGACAACAAATGCAGCCAATGTGTTAACAAAAAAAAGAAAAAAAGTAGTTATTAGTTCCAGAGGTTAAAGAGAGTCACAGAGAATTGAGCTGCATTTTTACAGCTCTCTTTCCCCACCTCAGCGGTGGAACTGACACGCTGACACTTGGCTGCCTATTGACATGGTAAATTGAGGGCCTATTTGAGCAGCCTCCATAGGCCCTGTCTGAGCTGTATATTCACAGGACACTATTACAACACACATCAGGGGAGACAGCAGGAGGGGGGAGAGAGGAGAGAGACAGTGGAATGTGCACAAAGAAGTAGCAGCAGAAGGTGAACTATATGGATGTGAGGTGATTTTTTAAAAAAAAAAATTGAGAAATGTAGGCTGGAGCTGCAGCAAGAGGTGGAGCAGACAGACAGGGAATGGCTAAAAAAAGGGCTGATAAGAGAGGAAGACAGACACCAAAATTGATTTCTTTTTTTAAGGAGGAGGTAAGGCCGATGGGTGAAATGAGTCTAAAACATGTTCAATTTCCAAGTCAGACACACACATATAAACATGGACAGTTTTGTATATGCATATAAACTATAGCCAGAGATCATGCTACAAGATTACAAGTGGCATTGTAATTGCTTTTGCAGCGGGCGAACGTGACTTGTGCTCCTGAGCGAGGACGTCTGCCTTGTTATGGTGTAGCTGCAGCCATTAGCCATTTGGTTTAATGGGCAATCTGAACCACAGGCTCCACTGACCCCCGGCACTTGGTAGGAGGAACGGGCCAACCTATTAACAGAGTGAAAAGCTCCGAGCTTACCCTATCACACAAGGCCACACTTAATTAGACTGTTTGTTTAGCAGGCTCTAATGGGACGGATAGCGAGTGGGGGAAAAGGTTGAGTGCTCTCCTTGAAACTGCACACTGAAAGACATCTGGCCAAGGATGGAGACAGAGGACATGAAGATATTAACGTAACATGGACTGTCTTATTTTCTCGGGAAAAATTAAAATGAATGTGAGCAGCAATTGACCAAATATATAAATAGTTAGTTGAGTAATTATAATTCATTGACTAATAGAACACAATATCATAAAAAATGCATGTTACTTTACGCTGACATTCATTTTGGATGCTTGGACAGTTTCGTTTTAGAGATAAGAAGCAAATTAAACACATAGCTAACATATGGTACTTTTTAGAGACATACACAACACTCCAGTCATGATGATAATACATATCACATTACAGTACATCCTCTGGATTCAGAGCTTTGCAGCATACTAATTTGGGTTTAGAAACAAGCTAGATAGATGTTTAAAACACTTCTTACACCTGTTACATTGAAATGGGGGGATAAAGCTTATAATAAGGCTTAATAAGGCTTTTTCATTGGCACTTTGGGAGGCTCCAAGCCAGACAATGATGCACTGATTTGTGTTTCCGATAGCAGTTTAAGCACCCTGAGTAACACCGATGATGGACCCTCTCTGTAGTTTGGCCAAGGTGGGCAGGGTCTGACTCCTATAGCCATGTGGGAGTTGTGTTAGTTACTGCTGATGAAAATCCATTTTCCTGATTTTGCTGCTTCATAATGAAAGCTTTTGATTAAAAGAGGGCTCTAATTGTGAAGATTTTTCAGGAAAATTAATGTTTATAATCAAATTAAAAAAACTTTTCAAATAACAACATCAAAAAATGTTCTAATACTGAGGAAAGATGTTATATAAAGAGCTGTACACAACTGGCTTTCAATGTAACTCTGCAAACAGCTCATCTCTTATAGGTAAACATCTTCTTTTACTTGCCTTGGTGTGTGATGGAAAAACAGTGACTCGAAGGTCATCGTTTGAAGACACACTTTGGTGTGACTGTCCCTGTTTTGGTGGG
This sequence comes from Acanthurus lineatus, assembly GCA_029814665.1. NCBI lineage: Eukaryota > Metazoa > Chordata > Actinopteri > Acanthuriformes > Acanthuridae > Acanthurus > Acanthurus lineatus. Next base: position 16,696,086 of record JAPZDV010000002.1, on the reverse strand, counting down.
CAGAAGTTTGCATTCTCTGTTTAAAACAAACTAGGGGTCAGAGGAGATACTGTTAGCAAGCCTGAGTGTGCTCTTGTTGTGAATTGCATGATAGAAGCGTGTCACAGGTCAGCCAATAATGTTTGCACAAATCTGAATTTGAGCATATATGTTTCTTAGAGCATAGCCAGGCCGTACTGCACTCCAGTATGACGTTCACTGATTTTAAAAAAACAGGATGATGTTCTGGCTACTGTCTCCAAAAGTTCTGTGAGTCAAAGAAAGTAAAATGCACTGCTGTATCCTCCTACACATAACTTCTATGATAGCAGTCCTTGATAGATATGCATTTATCACAACACCCGAGTGTTTGTATGCAGAGTCAGTCCGGAGGGAAATAATAACCTCTGTCTTATTACTATTGAAGATAAACATGTTTTTTGTTACACCATTCAATAAGCTGATACAGTTTGGGGTCATCGCTGTCAGTCTGCAGAGTAAGGTAGAATTATGGAAGTATTTTTAAAGGAGATTGTTTATGCATTAAAGAACACTGTTGGTGCATTAGGTAGTGTATGATGTAAACAACACAGATGAGCTAATGCAACCTTCAGGTGCTTTAACACTGGTCCTGATTAGAGAGGAAACTGCATAATTTGCCTGCACTAGCTGTATCCTGTGTGAGAAAAGAGTTATACTAATTTAGTTATACTATTTTTAATAGAAGTAAATGAGGCTCATTTGTATTAAATGCAGATAAAAAAGTCTAGGAAAAGAAAACACAAAAGAAATGTCCAAACATGTTGATTAGGTTAATTGAGCATGAGCAGGAAGGAAAAATACAGTGAGAAAGAGAAGTAGTAAGAGTTTATGTTATTAAATCAGTAGAAAAAAACAACAGTTTGGTACATGAGGGATACAACCCCTGTATGAAATTAAACCTAATTAGCGCAATCCTTCAGAAAAATTACATCTCTCTTTTTTTCATCCCTCCCTGCACCCTAACAGCACCTCTCCCTTGATCCCACTCCCTGCACAGAAGGCTAATTAAACGAGAGAAATTGGATATGGGCCTGTGCGCACTCTTATTTAGGGGGAGAGGGGAGGGGGGAAGGGGAGGAAGGGGGGAGTAGTCGGACCTGGGACAAGGGCAGCGGATCAGAACTGTGAAACCTTGTCATTTCTGGAAGTATTAAAGGAGTGGTGGGGTTAGCAGTGAGGGCAGACCGGATGAGACAGCTGAAGTGTGACGCCTCAGAACAGAATCCAAAATCCACCTCACTCTGCTCTTGTTAATCGACTGCTGATTCAAACAGATGACCACTCTCCTCTTTCACCTCTCAATCCATCTCTGAAAGGCCTGTTGGTAAAACTGTTTACCTAATGGAACTTCCTGTGTCCATTCCAACCCTTCACACAGGGTCAAAGGTTAAATTTGATGTGTCATGGTCTGGGAGGGCCACTTGACATATCCATTAGATCAATAACTGATTTACAAATGCTCTCCATCAAGACCAACGCTTAAACAAATGTTGGTTATGAAGGAAACACATTGATTATTGTATTACAAGTGAGCAGTGTCCTTACATAAGAAACAGTATTACCCATGGGTTCATTTAACCACATAATATGTAACATTTCTGCATTAAAATCTAGACACATGTTATATAATATTTTTGAATGTTGCACATTATCTAAAAAAGTTTCTGACAATGTTCAAATCCAGAGAAAACTATCATTTTAATCAAGGTAAAGGTGTGTTTCATTTGTTTGCCGGTCAATAATGACACTGACAATGGGGAAACATGCGATCGCGCGATGATACATCAGAGAGTGCAGAGAGAAGTCATGACTAAATGCAACATTATTACAACTTTAATAAAGCCTTGTCTGTTTCATCACATTCAAGACGTTCAAATCTGCAATGGTGGCTTTTTAATAATGAATGCAATAACTCCCATTATCCCACACTGTTTCACAGCATCATCAAAATACATCTTTTGCTTTCACTGTTTAGACTGAGAGACCCCATACTGGCAGAAATTACATACTGTGCATTCAAGAGTAAGTAGTTTATTATGATTTTTGGCTTCCTTACATTATATAATTGACAGGGTTTTGAAAGGTGGCAACATTCCTATAAAAAAGGTCAGAACAGGCAAGAAAGTAAAAGGGGAGTTTAACTGATTTAACATATTAAAGTCCGTGTACAGGACTTGAGGAGTGCTGCTGCACGTGTGTAAAGAGTTCCATAAAACCTTTTGTTGCTCCAGAGGGAGCTTCATTAAAACTGAGTCAGTTTGGACCAAAACCACAAGACTGCAGATAGTAAAAAAAAGAAAGAAAAAACATGGGGGGTGGTCTCACCAACACTAAGTAGCCCTTTCCTCATCTCTGACTGAGGCTAGCAGCTCATTAGCCACAAGCATACCACATCTGAATCTTCAACCGAACTGTCTGTAAAGTAACATTATGGGTAAAGTCGGTGCCTTTCTTTGACAAAGATATGTGAAAGGAAAAAGTCAGTCTCTTTGCTTTTAAAGTATGATGCTGAAGGCTAAATAGGTGGCCAAACATTTGGAGGATTGAATTTTAATGTAGTTGTGCAGGCACCAAATTTTCCTTCGCAAGTCGTAATAATCACTTAACTGAAGAAACAGTTTATGAACATTTTTCCCCCAAAGGTCTTTAAAGAATAATTAGAGAATTTCAGACACTCTACCAGTTTATGAAACACATTCATGTCTGTCTCCTCTCTTCCTCTGTCCATTTTGTCTTTATTTCTCTTTCTGCAAGTCTTAAATCCTCGTGCTCAGGCCAGGTGCAGCTGCAGAGCTGCGGTGGATCAGAGAGTTGATGATGGATGACAGGAGGGTGTGTGTGTGTGTGTGTGTGTGTGCATGTGTGTGTGCATGTGTGTGTTCAAGAGGATTCTCCATGCATTATATTAAGTGGTGCACTTCCCGCTGTGAGGAGGCAGAGGATGATGATGGACAGGGGAAAGAGGTTAACAGCTTGCGTGCTCTCTCTCACATGCAAACACACACATAAAATTGCTGTATAATCCCACTTGGCCATTGTAACACAGAGGGTTAACACACTATTACCGTATGACTTTACTACAGAGGCCAGAAACACATTTGGCTCTGACACCAATCGCGCCAAATGGACGCTGTCTCCAGCAGACGACGTCATGCGTGCCAGAAAAAAAACAACAAAGGGTGTGTTTGTCTGTGTAAAGCTAACAATCCAGACCCCTGCCTCCCCCACTGTCCCACCCACCCACTGAGGTGCTGGCTCCCCCTCTGCTTCATTTGCATGTTCACTCACACACACACAAACATAAACACACACATGGACCAAAACACATGCGCACACTCACATGCACATGTACAGACTGGGATCCTGTGGCAGCGCTGAAGCGCCTCAGTGGAAAGGGGCAATTATTTCACAGTTGAATGAGCCCGTGACTGTGTGACCTGATCAGAAGAAAGGGTGTGTTTGTTCGCCACGGGGGAAGGGGTTAACAACAGTCTAGAGGGATGACAGTTATTTGGCTTATAAAACAGTAAAAAGGATCCTTGGTGAAGAATAAAAATGTAGTTATTTCTAAATTAAAAACAGGACAGCTTGTAGAAACTACCAGTTAGAAATTTACCAGACAGTCTCCTCTTCTGCCGGTCATACCTTTATTAGATTAAGCATCATTCTATTGCCTATTTGTGTCATTTCAGTTTACTTTAAAAAGGAAGAAAATCCCATGAAATCTTCTCTGAGAGAATACATGCACTTTTCTCCACATGGGCTAGCCCCCTTCCTACTCACATGTCCGTCATGTAGCCAAAGAACAGACAGCCTTGACCCTCCTACAGCGAACTATCCACCCACACGCTCACAGAGACATTAGGGTTGAGATAAATAAAAAGGTTGGTTTTTTTTTTGGATTCTGATCCTGCTGTGTTCTCGTCTCCTTGTGGGCCTGTCAGGTTGATGGTGAGCAAATATGTCTTGAACTATACGGATGGCTTGAAGTTACCCTGGACTTCTCTGCACTCGGCCAAATCTTTGGACATATTACATGCTGAGCTTAACTGGACCGACCTCTTGGAGTGGACATGCACTTACACTTACACACACACACACACAAACACCGGACTGCCCCCATGCCTTTTCTGGATGTACAGAGGATGGACAGAGGATGGACCATGCTGCTCTCTTTCTCTCCCCTTCTTCTTGAGAAAAAAACCCTCCCCTGGATGCTTTGCACTGGACAATAGAGTGGCCCAGTGGCATCATTTGTATGGCAGCTTATCTCAGATATGACAATACAGCCAGATGTCCTGGGTGATTTAAGCAAATGTCTGATGAATTTTATCCACTCTGAATAACCAAACATGCAGGAACGTAATTATATAGCGTGACTTGCTGTGCGGCAGGCAGCAAAGGGGAAAATGTAATTTTCTCAGCAATTTACATGAAGATAAGACAAAAAAGTGTCTATTATGCCATTTAAAATGCAGATCACCTCTTGTAATTGATAGTGTTACAGGCTCATAACTGGCAGCCCACCTAACAAAGAAACTGGAGAACAGTGTGAACATTATTAACTTTGCTATTAGACTCTATATATTCTATCTAAAACATTTACAGTTAATTACTTGGGGTCCAGGATGTCCAACAGTGATATGTGGAGTTCAATTTTGCTTTATACATCAGGAGGATGGAACCAAGGTCTTGTGGGTCTTTCTTTCTTTTTTAAATGACAACATCCTTAGCAAAAGCTATGAATCTAATTACATAAAACATTTTAAAGGTTTAAAATCTCAGACAAAATCTCCCTGTATCAGAGTCTGTGCCTTAACAAACATCTATACATGTGGACTCTCAGTAAACTCTAGTGATTTCTGGTCTTAAATCAGTGCTACAGTCTTTTTGGACCACCGCTTTTTAAAGTTTAAGTGGCATACTGTCAGGATGGTGTTGCCCGACGGCACTGAGTAAATTAATGATGCTTAAGTAAACTTTGGATTAATTATAGATAGCCCAATGTGTCACAAGGCATATGCATAATCTGTGTCCTACCTGCAGCCATGCTAATGAAGAGCTAACCTGCTTCAGTAGACAGAGGACAGATGGAAAACACACTTGGCACTACACTGATGCTCTCACATGCATTATTGCCCTTGAGCGCAGAACGACTCTGATTAGGCTTCACTTAAGTTTGTTAGGCTGGAGAGAACACAAGGCAGCCAAGCACAGGAAAGAGAAAGCTGCAGGACAACAGCAGCAACAACAACAACAACGGCACAAACATTCCAAAAATACTTTGAGCTCCTTATGCACTGTATTTTAATGAATAATCAGCTTTGTCCCTGAAGCTGGAAAAACCAAGCAACATTTCACTATCAAGGCCTAAATACAGACATTTGTTTGGAGATGAGGCTGCACAAATTGACCAATGTTTCAAACTCAAGATTATCTCTTTGATAACTTTTTTTAAAAAAAAAATAGTCTTGAAGTTTTTTTAAATATATTTTTTACATATAAAAAATACCAGCCCTTATCTGTCTTTAGTTTTTCCAATGTGAAAATTAGCTATTTTTCCGTTTTATTATAATGAATTGAACTTATTTGATTTTTGAACTGTTGGTACCACATAACAAGCAATTAGAGGATGTGATCTTAGGCTTTGTAAAAGTTTGATGGGTCCTTTCTGATATTTTAAAGACCAAATATGAATCAATTAGTTGAAAAAATAGCTGTGAGATTAATCGGTATCACTTACATGCAGCCCTGATCCAAACACAGAGAAGGCTACTCTACAATAAGTGATGCTCATTTTTAGTGGCAAATCTGTATTTGCATTAAAAAAATGTTTTCAGTGTTCAGCTTAACTTGTACAGGTTTCAAGCTTGGATGAAGGTTTTGGTGTTAAGTTATGGTTAGAATTGAAAAAAAAAACTTATAAAAACAACAAAAACACCCCTTAGTTGAGTCTTTGAGCTCCACTCCTTTGATTCCATACGCATCAGAAGAATATGATATAATTTTTTTAAATAAAAAATCATGTCTCTTAACAGCATTTTGTCTCCATAATAAGACAAAAGGATGAAAAACAAAGAACGAACTGAGCTGTAATTAATCCAGGTGAGGCAGGTTCTGACCCACAAACAGAGAATGTCAGGTACAAATAAATCAGGAGAAACACTAAACTCCCAGTTCTCCCTCCAGAGAATTTGTGGGCTACTTGAGAACAATAATATTAAATGTTTCCAAAAAATTGCATTAGTGAAATTCTTGTCAGTAGCTTTTTATTGACACTTTTTACCGGCTGCACTGTTCAGTCATAAGTTTCAGAGAAAATTATAATTTTTCACTGGAAAACAGCAGAGTCACACATTCTCTTGACAGCAGATGAAATCTTGTCAGAAACAACTTCATCTGGGTTCATCTCTCAAAAATCAGAAATATTATTCATATACAAAAGTCTCTATAAAGCAACATTATGTATAAATTACAGTGAACTGACCAATCCGATTTTTTTTCTCCTTTTTTACATAAAAACAATAAAATAAGCACATATTCTATTATATGAATCTATATAAGATCTTATGTGAGGTATTAAAAATATGAAAGTACTGTAAGGTCTCTGTGAACTCATTACTGAGCGCCACATTAAGTCTCTGTATGGATACTGTGGGGCTTGTTAGAGAGAAGGGAGCAATAAGCGCTCTTACCGTCCACAGCCATAGTCGGTCTCAGCGTGTATCTCTCCGTGGTGTCAACAGGACTCTCCCATTCTTCTGCCGGATGGAGAAAATGGATTGAGTTTGAGGATAAAGAGCGCTTTTCTTGCCCTCTCTAACCTAGTATGTGAGCACGGGGGCTGGAAGGGAAAAAGAAAGCTGGATCACACTCTCCCTCTCAGTCGGTTCACGGCCATTTGTTGTCCAGGATGCCGGGACCAGTCCGATATGAAGCGGCTCCTTCTGAATCTCCGCCCCCCTCTCCGTACCTGACCGCCGGGAGACAAAAGGTCATTACGCCCCGACACCAGCTGTTACAGGATACAGACTAGATACCTCTCTCTCTCTCTCTCTCTCCCTCTCTCTCTCTCTCTCTCTCACTCACTCTCTCTCTCTCTCTCTCTCCGTCTCACCCTCTCTCACACACATACACACACGCACACACACACTCACGCTCCATTTTATCATTATGGCAACCATAGGCTACGGGGATATTACGTGGATCTCTTTCATGCATATTCCAGCAAAGTATAGTACTAACAATAAGATAACTTTTGCTGAAGTCACACAAAGCTTTAAAAATGCCACAAACAACAGCAATGTTGCATTAAAGTTGCTGAATGTATTGAATTTGAGTGCCAAGTGTATGGTGATAATTACTTCAGCTGTGATGAAGTGATGAAACTGAGCCAATGGTGCGTTAAACACACACACACACACACATACACACACACATCTTCTCTGTCCAAGTACTGACATAAAAAAATATCTGTTGCATAAGGTCTCTGTAGAATGCTACCTTTAAATTTTTATTTATTTATTTATTTATTTATTTCACATTTACAAAGAGAACAGCATTTTTAGTCCAGTCTGGCTCTTCATCAGAGAGATCCAGTTAACTCGGGTGTGTGTTACTAATTCAACAAAGTTTCTCCTGTGGGTATGGTTAAAACCACACTGGAGAAACTCAAAATAAATTTAATGGACTGCAACCAAAGTCAAGAATTATAAACATGTACAAAAAAATCATGAGAAAAACTATCAAAATACTTTTAGAATAATTTATTCAAATTGTGTAATGAAAAGAGGTATTTTTAATGCAAATCTAAGATCAAAACTAAGTAATGACATTTGTCAATCTGGGTGTAAAACTGGTATTTTAATCCTCTGTGACTATTAGTTGTGGTAAAATATCAGATTGAAATGCAGGCTGTGGTATGATAAGTGTTTTTCAGGGGCAAAGAGCACAAGCCTTTTTTTCTAGAAAATTTCAATTTAGCAGAGATCTTCTGAAATACCTGCCTCTAAGTCTGACTGAAAGTAAAACACAGCAAGAAGTCTCATGGGAGTCTCTCCATAAGGCTCCTAGCAGCAGAGAAAACCGCAGTGTGTACCATGTTGTTTTTTTTTTATTATTGCAGGTTTCAAACTTACAGACTTGAACCCCCGTCTGCATTCACCTTCCATATGCAAACAGGCTAAATCAAATGTGAGCCCCCTATCTCAGACAAACATAAACAAACATGCGCACATTCATGAATACAGCAAATAAGTTAGCTTGCAGGATGAACATTTGAATCAGCTATGCAGTGCAGTCCTTTGTGTTTACTTTCAGTCAGACTCAGAGATAAGTGTTTGGATGATTTCTGTTGATTTGTTTGAAAGCTTTAGCAGAGTTGCACAATATGACCCAAAAGTTTCACATTTCTCTGCTGGCATTTTGAACAGCACCTCCAGAAAGTTGGGGATCTTTTAGAAGACTCCCAATGGTCATAAATATGAGTAAAAAAAAGAATTCATGTGACACGTTATGCATCACAGGATAATTAAGGTCTCCAGACATGTATTTTATATCAAATGGCATCTGTCTTTGAATCTAATCAAGTCTTTTTTGTGCTCAAACCCAACTAAATTTGAACTGTAGCTCTGTCACATCAAGACACAGATTTCTTTTCAGTGGTAATACGTAGGCACAGATACATGATGATATTCTGCTAAAAGAGGCACCAGATTAGAAAATGTGACTTAATGTTCTATAGAGTTTAAAGGGTTTTTCAACAAGCAGAACTTGTTGTTCACCTCCCACAATGAAACTGCTTTCATGAGAACTTTTCTGTCTTATAATTATAATTATTTTTATCCCCTCATCTTTTAAACTTCATACCTGAAATATGTAACACTGACTTCCTGTCTTATAATAATTTGAATAATTTCTTTCACCCTGAGATAACCCTGATAGTGTGGAGGTTATCTCAGGTTTTTTTTATATGGGTTTTTTCTCTACCAGTTCTGTCTCTACAGTACTGCATCAGCTGGAGAAAGGGCTGCACCTATAATCATTCTGTCATAGGTGAATACGGTGGAATTAGTATTTATTTAAAGTGATCACAATCATCTTTGTCGGCACTAGGCCTAGGATTCAGCAAAGGAGGTTCTAAAAAGATAACACTCCCAGTTTAAAAAGAGTAGAGAGCTAAATGGAATAGTTGTCAAATGACAGGCTTATACCCACAGTCTTTATGTGGAGAATCTGACTACTCCAAACATTAGAGGGCTCCCACTAGAACTCCCCCCAGAGGATATAGTGCTGTTATTCACATATGCTAAATAGTGCTTGTACTGTTCATGATGAGCAAACTGACTCTTTATGTGAAGTCTGCAGAGTGTCCCTTTAAGGTGTTTAGCATCATGGATTCAGTGACAGTGTCAAGAGCATGTGTGGGTTACCATCTATGCAAACACGTGGTCTTTTGCACAAACCAAGAAACAGAAACGAGGAGGAGATCCACTGGCTGCTTGCAGAAAAGCCTAAAAACAGCCGTCCCCCTGTAGACACCCACGTCAGCTGCTATTTGCCCGTCAAACAGGCGAGCTTCACTTCAAAGCAGAGAATCTGGGAGCAAGTTGTGTGCGCGTCTTTGTCAATGTAATCTCACAACACACCCAGCTAATTGATTCTGCTGGCATTCAGATGAATGCAGTCTGCTCATCGCTGGTGTTTTTTTTTTTTTGAACAGTGAAGAGATAAGTCCCCGAAAGACTTCAAAACAGTCCATCAGTCTGCATTGGAAGATGAGGGCCCTCCCCAAAGCCCAGGCACTGGATCATCAAAGGACGTACAACAAGGAAGAGAGGACTAGCTGGTCCATCGGGGCTTCACCAGAACACATGCTGACTTGGAGTGAAAGCATTTTCACACTAACCCTTACATACACAAAGTAACATTCACACTTATACAGATTTTTATCTTTCAGATTTTCAGCCTGCTGTCTTTCTCTCTCAAACACACACCCGTGCACACAGCCACACATACAGGGACACACACATTTGTACAAGCTCATCCAGACTCTCGGAGATGGAGCTTAATTTAGAAGTGTTCTAACGTGTGCCTGTAAGGACATTTTGTCCTGTAAAAAAAAACAAAACTGAGGAGTCAAAGCCTGTATCTTTAATTCAGAGGATGATCAGTGCAGTGAATAATGAACAGACTTGGACCTGCAGTGGGATCAAGGGGTAAAGACTTGCTGAGCACCAGTCCATCGGGTGTCAGGTGGCAGAGATGCAGCAGCTAAAAAACATCAGCAACTCCTGTGGAAAGAAATGCTTGTACAGTGACACAGCACAGATAAACATGATGAAACAGAAATTCAAAGAAATTGAAAATGCTGTTGTTTAGAGTCACTCTGCACTCAGTAGATATTCATTTTTTACTCTGTAGTCAGGAGTTTCCACCGAAACCGTTAAAGCATCTTGATGATAAGCAGTTGTGGAAAGGAAGAGTAATGGCCGCTCCATAAGGTCTATACATTACAGCCTGTAACTAACAGATGATACCATTAAACTTTTACTGTCAGTGTTATACTATCACATATGGCCTGCCTTACTAGTTCCAAGAGACCTTTGTTCTTTTTCTGGGACAGTGTAACACACATGCATAGAAAAATCCCGGTCATAAATATACAGCGACAGCTTAAACCGCTTTATGTTTTAGAAAACAGCTGTAACACAAAAAAACAGTATGTTTGTACTGCAAACAGCCAGATTGTGTCTGTTAACATGATGAAAAGCAGTGTCTGGGCTTGTACAAGAGCTCTCTCTCTCTCTCTCTCTCTCTCTCTCTCTCGATCACTGTGTCTCCTCCTCTCTCTCAAGCACTTCCTCAAGAGACATAGAGAAGCTATTGATGCTGGAGTGTGGCGTCAGCCTTGCCAAAGCTGGTGTCATGGTGAATGGCTGTCCCTGAGTTGGCAGTTAGAAATAATGGTGCCAAATAGGATAGAAAAAGAGCAGTGGAGGAAAGGCCAGGCCAACCTTGGGTGCATCTAAATGCGTAGAAAGAGAAGAGATTCAAAGAGGTTTGATTTCAATGGAACATAAGCATTCTCCTCTGCCTGTACTTAATCTGAACTGAAAGGCTCTTTTAGGTGAAAGTGAAGCAATCTGATGAATTCCCACAGGAAGCTATTTGCCCCACTGAGATGAGAACAGATGATAGAGAGGAATACACTTTGTAGTGTTAAGTTGGGGCCCTGAGCTGTTTTCTTAATCAGAGACCTGGGGGGAGTTTTTCATAATTCTGCGTGCATATTGTGGAGAGGTCTCCTTTAAAAAAAAGCCGTGTCCCCTCTCTGGACTTGTTCAGGATGTGGAGCAAAAGATGACAGAACCTATTTGAGAGATATATTCCCTTTGCCACTCCCTGATCATTACCTCTTGTCTGCTGCTCTGCACCCTGTGTGGGTGTGCTCCTTTTGTGTGTGCACACGGTGCAGTGTGTTATGTGCCTCCTCTTTTTTTGTGTGTGTGCGTGTGTGTGTGTGCACGTATGTTGAGGGAGGGAGAGATTGGAAAGGAAGGCGATTCTCATTCCACTCACTCTCTGATGGTGACCTCACTGTTATGCAAATGACCACAGTGTTGCAGACAGTGTCTGAAGCTGAGCTGTGATACAAACGTAAAACCTCTCTCCTTTTCACATACGCACACACATGAACACAGAAGACACACACACACACACACCAGGCAGAGTAGTAAAAACCCATCCATCTATAAATTTTCTGTGCATACTGACTCCCTTGTGAAACAAAAACTTAACTGACCAAGATAGAGTGTCATCCTGAGCCTTTGACTGGATGCCATTGATTTCTAAACCAAATGTTCCAGATGCGTGTTTATGTTTGTCACAGAGAAAAAAGAGGAACAGAGATGGAAAAAGTTCCCCATAAAAAGTGAGGAAAAAAATTAAAGGAAATCAATATAAATAAATGGAAAAACACCCGAAATGCAAATGTTTCTATACTGATTTTACTGCATGATCCAAATAAAGCATTCACGTCCTGTCATGGTCTGTGACTCGCACAAACATGCTCAGCACGCCCTGTTGATTTTGATTTCGGATCAAAAATGACATGGCACGGTTTGGGTCCACTTGTCTCCTTAGAGAGAAAGGTCACTGCAAATGAACACAAATTTGTGTGATTATCTTTAACCCTTAAACATCCAAGTTTGGGGCCTATTTGAAATAGTAAAGTAGAAAAGCCTTTTACAGAAAACTATTAAACCAAAATGACATATATATGTATTTGTGAATTTGTTAGTGGATAATTGAACTAATCTAAAATTGTAAAAATGTCAAGCATGTTGAAAAAAGGCAAATATTTAAACACTTAAATCTAAATAAGTTGTGCTTAGTCAGTAGCTTCAGTGGATCACCAGCAATCCAGTGGATGCGTATGGGTTCATTTCTGAACCGATAAGTGTTTTTTTCCAGGGTGACAATGCCCCCATCCATAGGGCATTAGGGGTAAACGGAAGATTTGATGAGTATAAAAACGTTGTGAATCATATGCTATGGGCTTTGCAGTCATCATATCTCAACCCATTTGAACAGCTATGTAAGATTTTGGAACAATGTTTGCCATTATTATCACCAAAACAGCAAAATGAGGGAAAATGCTTCAAAAACACTTAAAGAATCTGCATGATGGAGCACTGAAGATGTTTTGGCAGCTCACTGTGAAAAATTTAGGGAGTTTCTGACTTTTTGTCACCTACTGTTAAATTTTAAGCCGTCTCTGCCGCTGTCTGTCTGAATGTGAGTGGAAGCCGGGCTGAATAAACTGTCCAGGCTTTATAATCAAAGAGTAATAACTTCTCTCCACACTGGCTGAGAAAAATCACGATTGCAGCTGTACACTCGGTAAAGTGTTAATACTGATTTCTGCGCTTAATCAGCCCCTTTGGCGAAGCACTTTCTGCTTGCTCAGAGTAAGCTCTGCCTGGCCTAAGCTAAAAATAAAGACACTCCACATGGAAAAAAAAAAAAACCACAGGTAATGAAAATTGCAAACCTAGCGAGTCAAAAAGAAAAGAAAGGCAAGATCTTCACCATCACTCATCATCCCTTTTCATCTCGTGTCTGGTCTTTGAAAGTCAGTGCCACTCACTCAAGTGGTCACTCTCGTCTCTCTCCAGGGATGGTTCTTTCTGAGCTTGATTGCTTTATTATGGGCAATTTATCTGTCTTTCCTAAGGATTTTCTCTTGTTTAAAGTTTATAGATGTGACTCACTAGGTCATAGCTGTTTTTTTTTTATTTGTTGCAATAAGTCAAACAAACTGCTCTTAATGACTTTACGATTATGGATTATATGTATCACTGCAAAAGTGTTACATATGAATATGAATATTTTTAACAAAATTCAGCATATCTTGTTAGAACAACAATAATGAATTGAGTAAAACAGAAATAGAATCTATTTATGTAACACAATTAGTTCCACCGCTACTGAAAACACTCATACATTAAATTTTGGCTAAAAAAATAAAAAAATATATACTTTTTAACAATGAAACACATTTTTTTTGTGTTAATCCCTTTTGCTGTGATCCACATTCGTTGATGTTGGCTGATCTCAGAGCAGTACAATAAAGTAATCAAATCTGTCAGTTCTAGTTCATTGCATTATCTTCTTCACAATGTGTGTTATTATCTTCACAAGGGAGCGATTCTCTGAATGCAGCGCGCTGAAAATGTGAACTAATGTCAAAAATGCACATTGCGCCTCGACTGAATTAAGACAACACAAAGACAGCTCCTGGCATGAATTGGCAGACAAGGAGACAGCACTGCATTCACTTCGTCTTTGTAAAAGAAAGATCTTTTTGCATCAAGTCTCCAGGGAGGATTCTCATTGGAGAGACTCCAATTCAAGTTTCGTACTTCTGAGTAATGGCGGGACGTTCAGGCTCTTTCTCTGTCTGTCTGTCTGTCAGTGCCTATTTCATTTAAATCCCATTCTTTCTTTATCACTCTATGAATCTATGTCTTGCCGTCAATACAATGTAGGACTCTCCTCTCCTCTCCTCTCCTCTCCTTTTAGGAAAGACAGGTTCAGAGAAAACAGGGAGCGCAACATGCTCTGATCCACTGTGTCTAAATAACCCTGCTAAATACCAGTCTGACTCAAACAGCAGGTCGGGAAAACAGCTGCAGTCAATAATCTCATTTATCTGCTCAGCCGTCAGGGAAAAAAAAAAAAAAAATCAGCTCCACTTTGGATCACATTAGTTGTCAGATTTGTAATGTGAAAAATATGAAAACCCTTTTACTAAACCAGCGTGACTGTCATTCACTTGCTCTCCCTTCTTCTCCTACACTGTGTAAAACTGAATGCTTACAAGGGGAGCAAAAACATGGCAGCAGGGAGATGCTGTGACATTAAGAGAAGAGTAAAATACAGAATATTATCAGTCTATGGACCCCAACCCTTCTGCATCATTGTAGGTTTAATGTTGATATATGTGTGTCTGTAAATCTCTGTTACACACATCTTTTCCTTCAGACTTAATATAAACCTTTCACTGCTTAAGGTAACGGACTCCTTTGCTTTACATGGTGATTAGCCAGATTATTAATTTCCAATATGATTGATCACAATGCACATATATCACACTGTCAATGCATTAAGATTCACGACACAAAATCAACCATCTCTTTCCTCTGCAGTGTCTCGGATCTTGCCCGAGACTAATTACTGGACTGTCCTCTTTCAAAGCTTTGTTGTCGTACTAAGCTCTGTGGATCAATGAAATTCCATTTGAGCATCTGTTGCCCAAAACGACTCTGGTTGGCCACTCCTTAAGGAAGGCTTTACAAGCAATTTGCTGTTGTCCTTTCCCAAGGACACATCTCTTTGTTTTAATGCACAGTCAGTAATCAGTTCTAAATAAACTAAATTAATCCTCTCAGGACTTTCTACTACATATGAAGTCAGGCTTTGTGCACACACACACACTGTTTTCAACTAAGAGACAGCAATTGAGTTTAGCATGTGTGCGTAATAGTGAAAAATGATGATGTCTGTGCCCTATTTTGCCTTATTTTTTCTTCGCCCACATTGCATTGTTGAATATAATTAGCTAAAATTAACTCACAATGCAGCTCAGGCGGTATGAATGATGTGCCTGTGTTTCTTTGTGTGTGTTTGTAGGTGATGCATAAAAGCGTATCAATAAGCCTGTCATCTCGACTCGACACATCCCCTTCTGTGTTTCTTTCTTGCACACAGCAGCTTTCTCTGAGTCAGTGGACCATAAATAGGACATTTGTTGTGATTTTTCATCTTATAATTGTGGTTTCTTCCTATAGACTTGCTGTGCTGCAACCATGCAGCTCTACCTACATTCTACATTCATTCCTCATTTATTGTTACAGGATGGACATCTACAGGAACAGATAGGACAGATAGTCCAGCGGTCATCCCCTCTACCCCATGTCATATGTGCTGAATAAATAGATTCAATAGAGTCATGCATCCATGCAAACTGGCACACACATGAATGGATAAACATGCAGAAACATGCAGATTACTCTATGCTCGCACGGAAATAAACACACTATCATACACACAGTAACCTTACTATGATTTCTTTGTTTATAGAACATTTCAGTTGACCATTTAGACTTTTGCTCACACATAAGTTTATCAAATCATCACAAATTGAAGAATTTTTCATAAAAATATTAGAGATATTTTTTGTAAATCTTTCTGGTCCCAATCATAATTCGATTTAAATGAAATGATTTATCTTTGTTAAAAAAGGGAAATAGGCACTAAAAGATTGTCTTTCAGCTCTCCTCACAATGACAAGCCACTCTAATGGCTTAAAAGAAAATTTATATTTTTTTCCTTCAGCATAATAGAAATCCAGAGATGAGCTGTCAGTCACAATCCTCATTGCTATAAAGATATATTACATTCATTGTTTAAAAATACCCTTAAATATATAATTTAAGTGCAAATCAGATGCAACAAACACTATAATTAACTCAGTGAATGAGTTAGATACTAATTAATGAGTCGTCTCTGGCCACCAGTCTTTTGTCACAATACCAAATTGTCTAAAATGCAGGTAAGCTAAATAAAAAGGTTTAATAACTACATTCTGCACCGTTTCCAGCTCACAGCTGCATTGACAAGAAGCATCGCCAAATGTTTTATGGCAGCACATCAAAGGGAATGATTATAGTCCGATCTCTGGCGAGTCCATAGTTACTCAGCCTTCACAACCATCAAGCAGATATCAGCTGTGTTCTGCTGCCATTGCCCCCACAATGGTAGATGGTGGAGGATTCCTGCTAAATATGTTGATACTTGCTGAAACACTATTTTGTTACTGGGATACAGTTTATTGTCAGTTTATGTGTTACTCCTTATTAACATGGTGGTTATTGCTCATATATTAGCCAGAGCAGAGATAAAGAGACCAATTCTTCTGTTTATTGAGCAAGGGACTACTTGTGTGGTTGGACAAGGCTGATCTGGATCACTCATCAATAAGTCAGCACCATAATTAACACACAGATATGTAATCTCTGGTTTTGTTTACTGTCTTTCCCTTTTCATGCAAACACATGAATTCTAGCTGCACATTAAGCTAGCTGTATGCTAACTATATGTGATTACAAAAACCATTCAACTAAAAAGGAATGATGAAGGAAATAATCCGTGAAAACTAAAAGAATTGTGTGTCGGAGATGAAATAAAAGCTTGAGCCACGCTTCATGTTTAAATTGGCCCCCGCCTGTGTGAGCTATATATCTTCTAATGTTTCTGACAGTCCATTTTTGACATTACATTCTTCTCCTAGGAGTGAAATAATGTCTGCCCTCTAGGCAAGAAAATTCAATGAAGAAAAATGTTAAGGCCTTGGCTGAGGCTCAGACTGCGGGTTAAGTTAGACCTGATTGAAACTAATTGATGTATGGCTTCATGTCATCTCAAGGGATGAAACCCAGAAATGTCACGTATGAATGTAATTACCTCCACTGCAGCCTCATGTTCCAATACAGACTCTCCAACATGGATATTTCAGTTATAACTGTAAAACATTAGCATGTGTCCCTCAGAATTGCTCTAAGTCACTGACAATGTACAGCTCAGTCAACTTTACAAATCCAAATATACTCTCTAAGAAAATGCCTTTAACTCTACTTCATTATTTTTTTAGCTACTCCTATTAGGCACCAAAGTCTGTTACACTCTGGATCTAATAAAAATAAGTTGTACTGTAGAGAGTATACTGATCCTTTTAAATGTAGGAGTCCTTTTTAAAGATACAGGATCATAAGGAATTGGTAGGTTCATTTGGAATGGTAAATATGTAGTCTTCAGGGCATTATTGTTTACTTAAAAAAGACATATGCTGTGACAAGGATCACAGGTCCATTTATGTCAAGAGAGAAAGTGAAACAATCTTGTTAAATGCAAAAAGACACAGGCTGATTACTAAACTGAATTAAATTACCAGGCCTATTATATATGCCTTTGAAGTATGCATTAATGCCCTTAAGAAAGCAAATGTACAGAAAAGTAGACTAATGTACAAATATAATAGAAAAAAAAATAAAATGTAGAAAAATTGAACTTCAGTTGAACTCTCTGTGAATGAGAAACTCTGAAAACATCAAAAAAAGAATACTATGAAGTTGGTTCTGAAAGTACACCTCAGAAACATGAGGAATGACACTAACTCATTATAAAAACCTATAAAAAGTCCCATAAAAAATACTGATCTGTAGACCCTACAGGTCTACTTATAGCGTAATTGATTACTATGCTTCAGTAAGTCTATCATTTTGAAGGATGTGGCGCCCTCCTGTGTTTTCTATGAAAAACTCTAATATGAAACATGATAAATATTCTAAGAAATAATCCCAAGTCGCACAGTAAGAAATAAAAAATAAGAACTTTCTATATTTCATATCAATTTAGAACTAAATGAATATCTATGAGAAGTGAAAATAAATAGAGATTCGCCTGTCCTGTGGGGGCGCTGTTAAAAACTGTAACGGAAATTTCGAGAAGGACAAGCTCGCTGTGCTGGTCACGGAAGTGCGTGACTGTTGTCATTCCGGCAGAGAGAATCCTCGTCGTTGCAACGATGGCTAGCGCTGCTGGAAAACAAGCGCCGAAAATTGTCACGAAAACTGCTGCGGGAGGCCCGGGGGCGGCGGGGGCTGGCGGTGGGCCCCCGATAATGCCCCTCGCCTCTCCGTTAATGGGGAAAAAGAAGAAGCCGTTTTTGGGGATGCCAGCTCCGCTAGGCTACGTTCCTGGTCTGGGCAGAGGGTAAGCTAAGCTAACGCGCTAAGCTAGCTTACTAATCATATGCTAACTACCGGCAGTTCTATAGGTAGGCAATAGCAGTTAGTTTTAATGAGAAATAAGACTGCCTAAAGGTCTAAGTAAGCCATCTGAAACTGGGTTTTGCATTAGGTAGGACTCTGCAGTATATGCCTTTCCCAGAAATATCTGTGTTCAGTCGTGTAACATGTTAAGTAACTGTTCCTCTGTAGTGCAACTGGTTTCACCACTCGGTCTGATATTGGCCCTGCTCGTGATGCCAATGATCCGGTGGATGACCGCCATGCGCCTCCAGGGAAGAGGACGGTTGGAGACCAAATGAAAAAGAACCAGGATGATGACGATGAAGATCTGAACGACACAAACTATGATGAGGTGCCAAATACTGGACTTGGTCTGGCTGTTATCAGATGTTTGTTTGTTGAATGCTTGTTTGCAAGGGCTTAATTAAATATCATTAGATTAAGAATTTAACAGATGGTAATTTTGCTTACTATTGATGATTGCTTGACATCTGTTGTCATTCTAATAACATTTTGGTACATTTCTCCTGTAGTTTAATGGATATGCAGGTAGCTTGTTCTCCAGTGGGCCCTATGAGAAGGATGATGAAGAAGCAGATGCTATATATGCAGCACTGGACAAGAGGATGGATGAAAGACGCAAAGAAAGAAGGTTACTGAAAAATGTCAACTTTTTCAGTTGTTCTTAGCAAACATGCCCTCCCTAGTTCCCAAGTTTTACAAAGAAAAGTTTACGTTGGATATCCTGTGATTTTGTAGTGCACGTGTGTTGTTTTAAATGCTGTCCTTTACATTTGCAGTTGTGGTCAATCTTACATACTGTCCAAGCATACATCTCACTCACGTTATGCACATTACTCACCCAGGACCCCTTCGCTTTTTCAAAACATAGTCAGGCAATGGATGCTAGAGTTATGAACTAAAGTATCTGCTCTGTAATGCGACAGAATTAGACTCACAGTATGAAGATCACAGTGTAGGATTTTGTGTCAAAGAGAAAAGCTAAAGTGCCTGTTTAGCAACATTTTGAATTTAAACCCAATGCTAATAGAGAACAAGTTAGTGTTACTGAGGAAAAAGGAGTTACTTACTCTTTGCAGTATTTCAAAATGACCCCTCGTCAAAAAAAGAGACAAAAGAGACAATTCCTAATAAATGATAGCACAAAATGCTAAACTTACTGACACATGCAATTCCTGTTTACCTCATAATAGTAGTCAATTTGTGTTCTATAGATTAATGCTTTAAATGTGCAGGAAATTTTTAGTTAAAATCAAAAGTACCTTGAATTAGAGCTTCACAGATATTTAGCATCATCGATCACATCTTTTCTTGTAAGATGTGCCGTGTATTTAGTACAGGTGCTGTCACAACCTTGTTAACTGATGGGGAAATTTTCCTCATTGTGTCGTCCCTACTACCTTGTCAATTTCTAGGGAGCTGAGAGAAAAAGAAGAAATTGAGAAATACCGTATGGAGAGACCAAAAATCCAGCAGCAGTTCTCAGATCTAAAGGTACAAAAGTCTGCATGTGCTTAACTAATGCCTTTCTTTTCTTCTTGTGATGAACTTTCCTTTATGGTCCTCTATTACACCTGTGTATAAACATGTAAGTAAAAAAATGTATGTCCAACTTTTGCCTTCTTTGCTTGTTAAATGAGTTTGCTGGTTTCTGTAATTAGAAATAATTTTAGCATTGCTGAATATTCAAATTAATTGACATCCATCTCTTCACAGAGGAAATTGGCAGAGGTGTCAGAGGAGGAGTGGCTGAGTATCCCTGAGGTGGGAGATGCCAGGAATAAACGTCAGAGAAATCCCCGCTATGAGAAACTCACCCCTGTCCCAGACAGCTTCTTCTCGAAACATCTGCAGACTGGAGAGAACCACACCACTGTTGACCCTCTGCAAGGGGTCAGTTACACACAAACACACATGCACATACTGCAGACATCCACAGAAAAGAATCAGTTCACCAAAAGCATGTACTGTAGTTTCTGCTTGCACCAGCAGGAGTCAGGATATCTCACTAAAAACATACAAATCACGTCAGCTGCGCAATTAATGCAGGCTGAAAATTGAAAGTATCCTGGCAATATTTTTTGATATTTAAATATGATGATTTAGAATGGCTTTAAATGTCCTACATTTGATTAAATATTGTTAAGAAAGCAATAAACTTCATAAATGTATACAGGCACTTATTCCTGCTGACATCCATCACATGGCCCCTTTTTGACTATGCAATATACATGTAAGGCAATTGGATTGATATGGTTCATTGTGTAGAGGCCTTATACATTATATGATACTACCGAAAACAAATGGATACTTGGCATTTTGATTTAAAGACTGCCATTAATGAAATTTACTCATTGCATTTTATTTTAATTAAAATAGTCCTAATTTATTATACATGATCACTATGAATTGGCCCATAAAGTGCAGTCCTTCAGCATAACTGAGTCTTGTTTGCACTTTTTCTAAGGTATCATTTACAGTGACGAGAAAAGTGTCATATGATCCAGGCCTATGTTTCACAAGCCTTTTCACCAAGCCGTAACAAAATTCTCACAGAGGGTATAATGCTCCTCTCTTTTATCATTATTTCTTCTCTCCACTAGCTGGGAGGTCTGAACACACCTTACCCAGGAAGCATGACCCCAGGCTTGATGACACCAGGGACAGGAGAACTGGACATGAGGAAAATTGGCCAGGCCAGGAACACGCTCATGGATATGAGGCTCAGCCAGGTAATTAATGGTCATCCTTTCTGCCGTTCTTTTAATCATACTCACTTGTCGCGATTCTTATATACATGTTTTATTTTTCCTTTTATCTGTATTTTCCTTTTATCCTCCTTAAGGTGTCTGACTCAGTGAGCGGTCAGACGGTGGTGGATCCTAAGGGTTACCTGACGGATCTCAACTCCATGATCCCCACACACGGAGGGGATATCAGGTAATGAAAAATGTTGCCAACAAACAGGGTTTCAGGGGTATCATCTTTGTGATGAAATAGTTGTTTTGTATTTTTTAAATGTAATTTTCCTCCATGTGTCTAGTGACATCAAAAAGGCTCGTTTGCTACTGAAATCTGTAAGGGAGACAAATCCTCATCACCCACCTGCCTGGATTGCCTCTGCTAGACTGGAAGAGGTGACCGGCAAACTGCAGGTAGCCAGGAACCTCATCATGAAAGGCACAGAGATGTGTGTGAAGGTAAGGCACGACAGATGCCAGTGTATTAAATTCATTTAAGGCCTAGGCATATGTGCATAAGATATACTCCATAAGGTCATCTAGACCACACTTAAATAAAGTGTCTTGACTTTTTATTGGTCAATGTTGTACACTTGTGTTTCCAGGAAGAGGCAAATTAAACCTATATCATCAATGATAGATAACTGGCCTGTCAGTTTAGTTTGCCAGCTGTTGAGTTATATAACATAATACTGTCCAACTAATTTGCAGTGGGGAGAATGATCCCTGCTCTCCTGTAAATAAAAGTATTTTATGTACTATCCAGAGTGAGGATGTATGGCTGGAGGCTGCCAGACTCCAGCCTGGTGACACAGCTAAGGCCGTGGTTGCCCAGGCAGTTCGTCACCTTCCACAGTCTGTCCGCATCTACATCAGAGCTGCAGAGCTGGAGACAGACGTCAGGGCCAAGAAACGAGTCCTCAGAAAGGGTAAGGCTCCCAGATGATATCAACTGTAACAGTAAATTTAAAAAAAAAAATTCCTTGTATATGTTATGAGATTGTAAAGAAACAATAAGTTGCTGCTATGTTGTAAGAAGAGTTTTGAGTGCCTTCTCAGCCATGCTAAAGTGAATGAATGCATAACAATCTCCCTGCCAAAAGGAAGACATTAAATTTCTGCTGGGCAGAAATTCAAAACCAGTCTCCATCTGTCCATTGTCTCATAAACCAACCATGCACAGCTTCTTAGTTCCTGTACACATAAGATTGCATAAAAGATTTCATAAGGCTTACATTTGGCAGCTGTGGTTCTGGCTTCTCATCAAGGCCAGGCACTCTTTTTGAACCATCATGTCATTGCCCTAACACACACAGACATGCATGCACACACACACACCGATATTTCCCAGCAGCATACTCTACCGACAAAGATGGATGGGGAGCTTCCTCTGTAGAAGAGCTGTCCAGGCCTCTTAATGCTCAGTTGCCTTTACTCTACTTTTCTCTATTACTTACAATACACTCTGCTTTCCCACCCAGACACTACTACATTATACTGTATTCTGTTTTTATTGGATGCATGTTAAGGGAAATCTCTGTCTTCTCTATTTTCTCTTTTGCTGCTTTATAAGATGTCTAGCCAGTGTAAGATTGTAAGGTTTATATACAGAAGTAAGCGGTTTGTAATTACAGTGCAAAAATCCTTGATTTTTTTTTTTTAAAAAAACAGCGAGCCAATTGTGTAAAAGTTGAAGGACTGTGATTTTTGGAAAAGTTAGTCACCCAAAGCTACACACTTAACAGATCACATGCTGTAAGTCACTTGAAAAAATGACAATGAAATGACTTTACACATGCTGTTGTTACCCATGTAGCTCTGGAGAATGTGTCCAAGTCAGTTCGACTGTGGAAGACTGCTGTTGAGTTGGAGGAACCAGAGGATGCGAGGATCATGCTCAGCAGAGCTGTGGAGTGTTGTCCTACTAGTGTGGAGGTACTTCAGCACAAACTGCAACTTTAAACCCGCTCCACACCCCAAAACAAACATTTCTTTTAGGACAAATAGGATCCTGTACATAGCATTAAAACATGTAAGCCTATGCACCTATGTAATATCTAAGGATTTCTCTCTGTCCTCTCTAGCTGTGGCTGGCTTTGGCCCGGTTAGAAACATACGAGAACGCCCGTCGGGTCCTGAACAAAGCTCGAGAGAACATCCCCACTGATCGCCACATCTGGATCACTGCTGCCAAGTTGGAGGAAGCAAACGGCAACACTCAGATGGTGGACAAGATCATTGACAGAGCCATTACTTCTCTACGAGCCAACGGTGTGGAGATAAACAGAGAGCAGTGGATACAGGTGTGTTTCTGCAGTGCTTTGGTTTACCAGAGAACATTGTGTTTTACTGCTGTTTATGACTGAGGGAAACTTCCCCTGAATAAGCAACGAGTTCCCTGAGGTCATAGGAAAGTAATATACAAGAGAAGTCACAAGAAGTCACAAAGATAAAAGAGGACAGAGGCATATTTGTTTCATATTATTATTATTATTATTATTAGTGAGAGGTGTTTCTAATCTCTCATTTAAATTATATAAACTTCACACAGTGGAAATTGTTTTTTCCCTGTTTCTCATGCAATTTCTATCTAATTGACATTTGTTTATTTGTCATATAAATAGAAAGCAATGAAACCAAAACCGTACTTTTCGTGAAATTTTATTAGCTGTTTCAAAATGCAGAAAAGCCTTTCCCTCATCCAGGGCTCATTCAAGGGGCTAATATGTGACTGGATCTTGTGCTGAATGCACTGAACTACAGGTCCTTTCTGTGTGTTCATTTGTTGTAACTGTCAATTTGTATGAGGCTTTGAAGGGGTTTTTGCATTTTTTTTACTCCATTATGTTTAACACATCATGATATTTCTCCATGGGCTCAGAATCAAAGAACAGTTGGTGGTTAACACATTTCCTTTGCAAATGGTATTGTTATGTTTATATTAAAGCTTTGCACAGCTTCACAACTCTTCTGGAATTGAGGTTAAATAAGGTAAAAAAAAAAGAGTGACTGTGCCATTAAACTTTGGTGTTGATGGAGCAGAGCCTGCTTTGGCAACTTTAAAAGCATGCCAGCATACTTTGGCAAAGCTGCCCTCCTCTATTTCGTCTGAATGCTACTGAATACAAGCCAACACTGTGACTGACACTTTGTTAGTGAAGTTCACAGTTGTTTTGCAATCATAATTCTCCACAGAAATTCACTTGTAGTGGTTTTTTCTTTTTCTTGACTACCAAGCTTTTTCTTCCTCCTGCAAAGTATGTTGTTACTGTGGTAGGTTTATCAAGGCCATTTGCCAGTATACTCATTGTAACACCCACTACAGGTTAACTTGAATAACAGCAGTTGTGCTTTTGTGTATGTTTGAAACCTGAACAAGTATTTAGGTCAGCCCACAAAAACCATCTCTTCTGACCTCACATACGGATCAAGACAGATTACTAGAAACTGGATATCTGTCAGTAATCAAGGTTTATTAAGAGGATTTGGTCTCTGTGGTAAAAGCATTTTTATCTGACATTTCAGTTGTGGTCTTATTTCCATGTAAATGGCTCAAAATTTACAGACTACTGTACTGTTTCGGTCAGTAGTTCATGCCTTAACTTTCTTGTGTTCTTCTTCTCCATACCTCCCACAATCCCTTTCCTCCTAAATGTTTTTTCTTGCCCTGAAGGATGCAGAGGAGTGTGACAAAGCAGGCAGTGTGGCTACCTGCCAGGCTGTGATAAGGGCGGTCATAGGGATTGGCATTGAGGAGGAGGACCGGAAACACACTTGGATGGAGGATGCAGATAGTGTGAGTATCCATATGAAGCACCTTTTAGCAGTTCATCTTCAGAATCCATCCCCTGGGTGGATGGGTTATTCAAAGCCTTATTTTCTGTCATGGATTAACTTAATTCAGAATCTTTGTCTATTATGTTTTAGTGTGTTGCCCATGGAGCTCTGGAGTGTGCCAGGGCTATCTACGCCCATGCCCTGCAGGTGTTTCCAAGTAAAAAAAGTGTCTGGCTTAGAGCTGCCTACTTTGAGAAAAATCATGGCACCAGGTGACCAGATTTGGTTTCTTAACAGATTTTCATTATTCGTATATAACTACCATTCATTTATTCGCATCTTTGTGTTTTAATTAATCACTTTATTACGTGTCTGCCTTTAACTTCTGTCATTTCCTTCTTTATCTCTCCTGCACTTCAACACTTTCTACTGTGCTTCTTCCCTCCATTGCTCTTCCATTTCACATTGCGTCTCTCAGGGAGTCTCTGGAGGCCCTGCTCCAAAGGGCCGTGGCTCACTGTCCCAAGGCAGAGGTCCTGTGGCTGATGGGTGCCAAGTCCAAGTGGCTGGCTGAGGATGTGCCTGCAGCTCGTAGTATTCTCGCTCTGGCCTTCCAGGTAATGATGACAAAATTTGACTTGTTGACATAGTATCCCTGTGTCCAATTCTTATTCCCCACTGTCTTGCCTCTACCCCTCTTAACCTCATGTGTTCCTCCTGTTTTTATTTTCCTCTTTAGGCAAACCCAAACAGTGAAGAGATCTGGCTGGCTGCTGTCAAGCTGGAGTCAGAGAACAATGAGTATGAAAGAGCCCGTCGACTGCTGGCCAAAGCTCGCAGCAGTGCCCCAACAGCCAGGGTAAGTCTGTGCATGTGTACACAAAAAGATGAGAAATCTGCACACACCTACTATGTAAAACTTTAACAAATTGGACTACCCATCAAGGTTTTCATGTAGTATTTTGTCAATCCAAACCTTCTTCAGAATGTCTTTAACTGATATTTGTTGAACTGCAGTACAAACAGAAAAAGAGATAATAAGAGAAAAGACTGATGGAGTACAAAAACATTTCCCAAGTTTTTTGGCTGTTCATTCATACTTGTGCATTTGAACTATCATGTCCTTGTACT
>JAPZDV010000002.1:16650250-16661116 GCA_029814665.1 Acanthurus lineatus | reverse complement strand
AATACCAATTGATTAAAATTGAACAGGAGGATAGTATATTTCACTCCTGACACTTTTTATTTCTTTGGCATTTTAATTAATGAGATTTGAAAAAAAAAAATATTATTTTAATCCAAAATAATATTTTATAAAGTTAATTATATTTTTGAAGTGATGATGAAGCTTTCATTTATAAAGCTTTCATTTTCAAACGGTCATTATTGTAGAGGTGGAACATTTCTATGTCAGCACAGTTTCTCTACGGAGCGGATTATACGGTGCACAACGTCGACCAAACGATTTGTGAACGACTCGAAAACATCAACAACCAGCCAGTCAAGCTATCGGTAAGGTACAAACGCATTTATCAATCATTTTTACACAAATACGTGTTAAAAAGGGTTTCAAGATGTTTTATTCTCGTTGTATTTTTTCGCTTTTGTATTTTCAGAGACAGTTAAACTGCTTCTATCTAAAACGATAAAAAGCGGCATCATTCTGCGTTAACCGGCGGACACGTTTTGAGTAAATCCCGCTGAAGGTTGTGAACATGAACAGCTCTCGCTTGGCTGCTGTGTTTTAATCATTGAGTTTAAGTGAAGTAACCTTTGGCAGAGCAGACATGGCCAACAGCAGAGGTGTGGCAGACATGGATCCAGATGTTGCTCGGAGGCTGTTTGAGGAGGGGGCTTTCCTGGTGCTGCTGGGTGTTCCCCGGGGTACAGAGCTGGGGATTGACTGCAAGAGTTGGCAGGTTGGCCCCCGCTTCAAGGGTGTGAAGATGATCCCCCCGGGCCTACACTTCCTTCACTACTGCTCTGCTAATCCGGCAAGCTGTGGGGGGGAAATAGGCCCAAAGACAGGCCTCTTCCTCAATCTCAAACCCAGAGAGATCCTGTTGGCGAACTGGGATCCCAAAATAGAAGATCTTGACTTCTCAGCCTCCCAGAATGAAGAGGAGGTGAGCCGGATCAGGGCGAGCCTGCAGGACCTCGATCCTTTCCTGGGGCCCTATCCGTATGAGGTCATGAGGAAATGGGTGTCCCTCACTGACCGTCTGAGTGAGGAGGTGGCCTTCAACCTGCAGCCTCTTTCAGGGCGAATATGTGCCTTCAGTGATGTCATCCCTGAGATTGAGTTTAGACACACAAAAGATAGAGCGGAGCAGCGGAGGAATGACACAGCCTGTCAGAGCATGAAAGAGGGCTTGGACAGACTCCCCAGGATGAAGCAGAGGGAGGGGACTGAGCTGCGCTTCTCTGTTATCCCCCAGAGGACGTACCCTCCCGGAGCAACGCCGGCCGAGATCACCCGGTGCAGTCTGGATCTGAGCTATGCGCTGGAGACAGTGCTGGAGAAGAACCACAACCTGCAGCCACTCAACCTTTTAGGTATTTGTCAGATATACAAATATTAGATCATCTAAATATCTCATAACTACATTTTACATGTTGAAGAAGTATCAAACTTTTGTCTCTCCCCTTTCAGGTGAGCTGCAGTTTGCATTTGTGTGTTTCCTGATTGGGAACGTATACGAAGGCTTTGAGCACTGGAAGCGTCTCCTGGTGCTGCTTTGTCGATCAGAGGAGGTGATGCGAAAACAGAAGGAGCTCTACCTGGGGCTCATCGCTGTGCTTTACCACCAGCTCGGAGAAGTCCCGCCTGACTTTTTTGTCGACATTGTGTCTCAGGACAACTTCCTCACCTCCACGCTGCAGGTAGATGCACGAATTCAGCTATATTTCCATAAATGCTGGTACATGCAAATGAAAGAATCAACCTTGCCTGTCAGAAAGCTTTATTAGGATGCATAGACTGGTTTCTCATTTTTTCCGAGCTTCTCATTGTTTAAAGAACAAATAACTAGAAACTCTCAATGACAAGAACTCTTGAGAATAAATATAAAATATATGAAGTTGTTCCTTTGACTTCTAATTACCTTAATCACTATCTGTCAATGTGTTTTGCCTGTAAAATTAGTGAGATAAGACCAGTAGAGTCACATAATTTAAAAGATCAGTTCTGTTATTCACAGTGTCTCAAGAGTAGTAAGGTGGTCCTACCTGTGATGCATTTCTTATATGTACATATATATGGTCCTACATTCACAAGATAATCTCTTTTTTTTGCCCAGAATGATAATCTAATCCCCATGACTTGAGATACCTCCATAGCTGTCATAACTGGTCAGGAATTCCCAGAATGTGGCAAATGATACAGATAATAACAGTCACATCTTAGTTAATTTTATTCCCGCAAAATGTTATTTATCCGAGGAGGCTTTGTGGAGTACAAAGCTCTCTTTTCAGGAAGCCATTAACAAAGCCTGCTTCTGTAAACTTTGTGCTGCCACTGCTCCAGTGATGTTTCAATTTAGAGTAACATATTTGTTCAAAAAAACATTTTGTGAAAATTTAAGGTGAAAATCTACAGTGATAATTAAGGTCTCGGACAACCCTGATTGCATCTATTCCACCTTAAATAGAAGGACTTCCCATGTGATGTCACTGTCATAGCTTCTTCATGATCCTTAATGTTGTGACACATTCAAAGTTAGAAATCAACACATTGTTTTGACTTATTTTCTCACAGGACTTCTTCCAGTTTGCCACTGCCCCTGGAGTTGATAGCACACTGCGGAAGAGAGCAGAGAAGTTCAAAGCTCACTTGACCAAGAAGTTTTGTTGGGACTTTGATGCAGATTTGGACGACTGTGCCCCGGTGGTGGTGGAGCTTCCTGAAGGTCTCACAGTGGACTGAGACTCTTCTATGGACTCAGTGGACTTCATAAGCAAAGAACCGGCCTGAAGTAATCTAACAGAGACGGAGAGCTGTGAAGCCTAGAATTTAACATCAGATCCTTACGTTCTCATACTTACATGAGCTGGTCACTGCAGCGACACAATCCTCTGAATGATCACACACACATTCTTAGATTTTACAACAGCAATAGTGCTCTAACACTTGTTACATGTGAACTGTGCACAGTTTGCAACCAGTTATAAAGAAAGCAAACGTGTTGTTAAGTTATCTTAAACGTAGAAGTCATGGCAGAGCAGCACTATAATAAATGTCAGTTGTGCCCTCTGGTGGTAGTTTTCTGTAAGTTCTGCAAACAAGTTTTCTGTCATTGCTGACAGTTTTACAGCTCCTGCTGCAACATAATCATTGCCAAAATCACCTCTTTGTATTCTAGGTCTTGGTGAGTTTATCAAGGCTCTGCTAAAAGATATAACTTTAGAGAAAATATAAACATGTAAGATTTTGGTAGAAGAACCCAGATGTATTGTATTATGAGAGTGTAGTGGTTTTTATGTGTTTAAAAATAAATACTACTGTCTGCTGATGTATCCCTTTTGCTACCAGACTATTTAGAAAATGATAAATTGTGATTTGTAGTGATAAATTGGTTTAACATTAAAACAAAATCCCAGTTGTGTTTCTCAGAAATGTTTTTTTATGATTCAGTAGATCCAACTTGCACTTAATAAAAACACTTTTGATTTATAATAGCTGTGAAGTGCTTTCTCTCGATTCCATGTATTAAATGTTAATACAATACCTGCCTGGAGTCCCACATTTCCTCTCCACTAGATGGCGTTCATTGGCTTTTTGTGAAGAATTACAACTTTGAATATCCTCTTCTGGACCGTCATTGCAAATGTACAACTGTGCAGTCTCACAGAATGAAAGGCTGTTGTTTTGAGTGGTGGGAAGAAGCTCTTTCTGGTTGGAGTTGGCGTCGGTTCTGTGCACAGCACGACTGCCAGGATGGAAATCATCTCTAAGCTTTCTCTTGATCTCAACAAAGAGGATTTATGAGGAATAACAGTGGGAGGAATAAGTGTGGGGTGCACAGACAGCAACTGGATCACCTGGATAACATAATTACATGCAATTTAGTGGTTCTGTGTGTGTGTGTGTGTGTGTGTCCCTTCTCTGACAGCGATGGATGGGACAGGCCTTGTGTTAGCCTGTTGGTCCATCAATCCATTCACTCGTTAATTTCTCCTCTGCCCTTCCTGAACCCTCTTTTCCTCTCCAGCTGGACGTCTCTGCTTTGACATGTCCCGGCTCCATGAACCCATCTATAACCATAAAGCTGCTGTGAAAAGGACTAAAGCCATCTAATGTAATTATGTGAATCAATAGAGTCTGGGCCTGTTGATGGAGATCCAAATGCCAATACAAAAAATCCTTTCTCTTCCCAGAAGACAGATGGTATTGTGAAACGGATGGTAATGATAGGCTCTATGATGAACACCCCCCTCCCCCCCCCCCTTTTTTTTTGAAAATTTACGCACATCTTAAAAGAAGATCAGTTCAGTATTTGTGGTCCACTCTGTGACCACTGGGGCCCCGCGTTGGTTGCTCCTTTTCCTTTTGAATGCAATTAGATGGAGAAAAAAAGCTTGGAACACATGGTGGAAACATATCGGCGCAACATGGAAGGAAATGTATACCAATTATTTTCAGATTCATTTTGCCCTCCGGGGATGAACTGCTGTACGTTGTCAATGTGGAGAAAGTCTTGGGAATCACGCTGTAGGGACGTCCTTGGCACGCATAGCCCCTCCATTAATGCTGGAATTACAGTGTACAGCAAGTCATTAATTGTCCAGCGTCTCTGTCCAGCACGCAGCCCTTCAGTGTCTGTGAACGCTCTCCTGCCATGTTCCTGGTACGGCAACCATTTTCCTTTTTAAACTCTCTTATTTGTTTCATTTAGTTCGGGTGCCCTTGGGAGTGAAGCACGCTGGGAAAGTGCATTGATTGTGAGGGACCTCAAAGACAAGCAGGCCCTGTCAGTCATGGTGGAGCTTTCTCTCCATTAGATGTGAGCTGGCCATTTCCATGGGGCTCACGAGCTGCTCGCCCTGCCAGTGTAAACACAGGCCCCTCTGTTTCTTTCCCAGTCACTCACCCGCTCTCCTCCTCCCCCCTCACGGCAGCGAGGAGGATGGATGTTGGTGTGTGTGCGTGTATGTGCGTGTATGCATGCGACTTCTTGACCGTGCATTGACTCTGTTTTTAATATTAATTATTGTTGCCTGAACAAATTGGTTGTTGGATCATGTGTTTATTGAATAACTTAATTATTAATCGTTCAAGTGGTTTATGATCAGCAAAGCATCATGCAATAAATGGATAAAAAAAACATTTTATTGTCCACTACAGTAGAAATTTGGAAAAAGAGTGAAAAATGCTCAGGATTGTCAGCACTCAGACATTCAGCGCCGTATGACTTCTGTTTTTTCAGCCCCCTGTTTCAATGCATTTCTCCAAATACTGTATTTATGTTAAAGTTATAATTGCAGGTTTTTGTTTCTCATGTTCTGTCTCTTTTCATATTGTTGCCGTGTCTCTGCCTGCTGCCTGTCTTTCACCCATGAGAGTGAAGGCTGTTTCTTTCTATGAGCGCTTTGATACAAGGCAATATGCATGATTGTAATGAATAGCTTGTCAAAAAGTGGGCTCTTTGGTAATTGCCCATGTCCCAAGCTTACATGTGGGGAAAGATGTTGGTACTAAAGTAAACCTCTCTGACCTCTTTATACTGCAGAAATATAATTACAAACCTCAGCAGTGTGGTTTAGTTGTGGTGACGTTAAACAATTCAAACCTTCACTTTTCAAACTTAAAAAATGAAAACAAAAATATACAGATTAAAGTTAAATGACTTGCCCTCTTAAACTAAATATGAAGGCATGAAAAGTTTGCATCTGTGGAGTGGATTCTGTTCCATGTCCACAAACATCAGTTTTCTTTTTTTATCTTGGACATTTCAGACAGTATCTGCCTCTGTAAGTGTGTATGTGTGTGTGTGTGTGTGTGTGTTGATGACCGGGCTGTGATTCCTCTGTATTCTCCTCTATGCTGCAGTACCAGCGGGGCTTCACATGTCTGACTCGCATGACCCAAATGTGAAGCAGGCACGTGTACATTTTCCCAGGACGTGTATATGAGTGCAATGTGTGTGTGTGTGTGTGGGGGCGCGTGTACACTGTGAGCTCTGGTGCCCAGACATATGGACCGGGAGGTGGGGGGCGGGCGGTTGAGGGGGGGGGTGTACTAAAAGCGGGGATGGACAAAGTTAAAAATCCCTCCTGGAAATTTCATACGCACCGGGGGGAAGAGAACGAGAGTGTGCGCGCGCGAGTGTGTGAACAATATGTTCTGTTATAGTGATCTGCTGAAGTGATTAAAGGCAGGAGCTAAAAACAAGGCGGGTGGACCTCTGAGGGGTCTGCTCAGCAGGCATGTGTGTCTGTCAGTGTCTGTGCGTCTGATCATGTACAGCATAAGGACACGACAGCTGGCCAATAAATGTCCCCGGGATGACTAACTTAAGTTGTAGAGGTGAAACAAGCACGCTCACACACACACACACACACAGACGCAGCAGCACAACAGAGGGTCTGTCATGTTGTCGCAGAGCTCATGAAAGTGTCTGCGCCTGTGCTGTAAATCATCCTTCAGA
This sequence comes from Acanthurus lineatus, assembly GCA_029814665.1. Taxonomy (NCBI): domain Eukaryota; kingdom Metazoa; phylum Chordata; class Actinopteri; order Acanthuriformes; family Acanthuridae; genus Acanthurus; species Acanthurus lineatus. Next base: position 16,654,656 of record JAPZDV010000002.1, on the reverse strand, counting down.
GATTAACTAAACACTGGACGAGTCATTTTGAATCATGCACCGTTTAGACAAACCACAGTAAAGCTTCTCTGCTGGTCCCTTTTCCCAGTCCAGAGTCCATCAGATATCAGATTCATCAGATTCACCCCCCACCCCCACCTGCCCATCAGATGACTGATCTCTGACTTCCATTTTTAGTGTGTGTGTGTGAGTGTGTGTGTGTGTGTTGTCTTTGGCTGTGGCACTCAAAGCATGAACTCTGGCAGACCTTGTCACAGCAAAAAGGATTTGAATACCTCTGCACCCCAAATACACACACACATGCACATACACACACGCACACACACACACACACACACAAAAGCTTCTGCTATTGCGCACTTTCTCCTTCTATCCTTATTTTTCTTGAACAGTTGTGTGTCTGTGCTGTGTGTGAGGGTTTTGAGGTGAAAGCAGACCCCTCCTGGTAGCCCCCACCACCACCCACGGGAGAACCTGCTGAATGGTTGCAGGATAGAGAGGAAGGGCAGGAGGGAGAGCCGGAGTAGACGGGCCCTTTCAGATGGCACTCTGAGGAGGATGAAAACATTCATCATTCACTGTTTTCTACCGGGTATTAAAGCTGTTCCTGTTTCCTTCTGCCCTTTTTCCTGCTTTCTATCAGTTGTCTGTGCTTCACCTCCACCTTGTGAATAATTCAGAGATATCTGATGTATTATTCAGACTTTTCTCCCTTTCTCTCAGACACACACAGCTTTTGTCTGCTTTGATTTTTTTTTACCTTTAAAGTTAAAATATAGAAACACATTCTTTGACTATGCCCTCTGTGAAATCCACCCTCTTCCTGTCTCTACCCATCACATGTTATATATGATGCTAACAGCTATTTTCAACATAGAGGGAAAAATCCAAGATATTTCGTTAGAATATTACCCTGAAGTTACACACAAACGATTTTTCTAAAAATTGTTTGAAAGTGATGTCAAAGAGCATGAGTTTATCTTACTCTCAGTAATGGTTAAATATAAGGCTGCCCTGGCTCAGGTGGTAGAGCTGATTGGGAGTTAGATGGTAATGCAGGTCTTCTTTTTGGGCTTGTAACCACGAACCTTGGCTCAAAAACAAACTTATTGGCATTTTAAGCTTTTGCCTAAAGCCAATTCCAATAAGAGTACTCAAACTCAATAATTAGTAAACTCTAGTAATTAGAGCAACCCTTAAAAGCTGCACATTTTATTTTTAAAGGACAATTAAATAAATTAGAATAAAAAATAAGAAGTGGTCAAAAAAAATTCTCTTTGAAAGGTTTTTGAGTGAAAACCATCGATATATTTCTCTTTAAATAATAATGAAATAATGTCTTGATCTCTAAAAAGATCCAGTTGAGAAACTCTTGTGGAAACAGTTTCTTCAGAAGCAAAATTACGTTTACCTAGCACAAATAGTTGGTATTTTGGGTTAATGAGTGCACTCATTTTTAAAACTCTACACATGAATAAAGAGTGAGAGATTTGAGTAGATAAAAGCTCTGAAAAAGGCTGGTTACTGGATCTCCGGTTGATTATTTGATGATATTGATTATTGCACATACACACTGTAATGCTGTGTAAATGAATATTGAATATTTTAAAAACTCAAACTCTCCCACTGTTTACTGAAATTCTATTTTTGATTCAAATATTTATTGACACTTATTTTTTTTTCTCCTTTTCTTGTTTTTAAAGCTAGGAGTTTAGTGCAGGTGTGTATTGTTCTCCCTCATGAATCATGCCATAGCTCATCCTGAAAGGCGTGGGATTTGTTTTGTGACACAGGGAGCTTTTAAAAAGCTGCAGAAAAAAAAATTACCACCTCCCTTGTTTTTATTCCCACATCTCTTTAATACAGCTGTAAATCTTCCTCCTCCCACCTCCTCTGTGTACTTTTTTCCCCCCATCCCTCTCTTTCCTACCGTATTCCACTTCCTCCATCCCTCTGCTTTTCCCTGTCCAAGCTCAAGTTGAGTTATGGGACAATCATCCAGAGCAGCAGAGCAGGGAGAGTCGGGTCTGATCTGTTGTCAGCATTTTCTACTTTGCTGTCCCTTCTCTGTACTGTCCTCTCTGAGGACTCAGACCTCCAAAATTCTCCTAATCATTCACAGACCTGAAAGAAGCATCGGTCATCACAAGGCTTTATTTATTGGCCATTTTAAGTAAATACCTCTTAATTGCTCTTTTCTTTAAAATCTTTCCTACTCTCTTTCCAGCTCTAACCCTCCCTCAGTGTCGCTGGCCGGACTCCCAGACTCATCTCAGCCTATCGTCCCGTCCTATCCTGCTGCTGTCACCACTGCAATTAAGCCTGTCTAATAGGACAAGCTTCTGTCAGTGTGTGTGAGCGCATACGTGTCTGCATCCATGTTGTGGCCAGGCGTGCTGGAGCCAGGAGGCCACGTGTTTGGCTCACAGGAGGCCATTTTTCTATGTTCAACCACAGGCAATTAATAGCCATGTGATCCACAGAAAGGCCAGGACTTGGCAACAGATCCGGGGAAAGACAATAGATATAACCGGGAATGGGACATTCCTGGTTGAAATTTGGCTACAACTCATGCAGATATAACCAAAGTGGTTTAGTCCAGTAGATGTTAATGGATATGTGAAGAAGATATAATGACCCTGCATCTCAGGCCTTGTACATATGTATATTTTCCAAATGGATGTTTTTGTTTTCTGCCCACAAAACCTTCATTTTACAAACAATTTCTGTACACACAAGAATGCAAAAATGATTCCAAACGTTCAAACAAAGCCTGCTGGGCCAACAGTTTGCTCTAAAGTTTAAGTCAATAATATGTCAAACACTAGTAAAGTGCATTCTGAGTGTGCATAGTGAGTTTATTCTATTTAAATAAAATGAGCCAAAACTGCAGAAAACCCCTGAGTTAAGATGTAAATTTCATTAAACTCTGAGAGCTAACAAGGAACTTGCGTTGGTGCTAACCAAATGTAAACAAAGCTGCAGTCTGCAGTTGTTTCACTTGCATGCTCTTTACACAATTCAACAACTGGCATGCATGAGCTGAGGCGATGACGTCAACGTATCCCATAGCTCTGTTTCACATTTTACATTTGCGCTCGTGGACAACAGGCCAAAGCACAGAGGAAAATGTTTAATTTGCAAAATATTTGTATACTCGTGGACAAGGCGTGAGGTATGTGGCCTTGTCATACACAGATAAGCTGTAGCTGAGAACTCAATGGGTCTCTGATGAGTAGGCTGGGTCTTTAAGCTGACATGGGAGAGGTTTTTAAAGAGTCCGGGGTTACAGAGCACATTTTTACAAACAAAACAGAGAGACATTTAAAAGTATTAAATCATCTAAATTAAAAAATAACAATTCCTCTGGCTTCAGCAATGATCCAGCAACATGTGAGTTGTGGTGCAATTGTGGTATGTCAGCTTAGGGACAATTAACAATCTTCAGTTACTCAACCCAAATCATTAACAACCTGCAGAGGCTGCTTGTCTGCTGCGATGCTTGATGCTGCAATAGAGCATTTCTCTGCCATAAACACTTTGGCAAACAACTCCCTCTTTCTGCAGTAAACCCAGATGGAGTTTCACTCAGGTGTTTCCACAAACACTCTTCACTCTTTTACTGTTCCTCTCCCTTCTCCAAACATCACCCTCTTTCTGGTTCACCACTTTGCCGGGAGCTGCTGGTGATGTTTACCTCTCTTAACCACGTTGAACTGGACTGGCTCCATCATTCTCCTCTGGCCCTTTTCCATATCTGCATTACCACTAAACCACAGCTGGCTAATGAAAGTCAGGGTCTGCCTGCCCACTGAACGTGTGTCAGTGTCCTGAGAGGAGTAAGAGCACCACTACTACTACTGGGGACGTGCCAGCAATTTGGAGATCACAGTATAAACATTAAAGGCTGGAAGGAATACAGGAACATCAGGACATGATTTTGCTCTGAAAATCAAAATATTTTTTGTAAACTAAATTAGTCAATCCGATTGCTAACATGTTTTATACACACAGAAAAAAACATTAGTATCCAGTTATGTCTCTCTCTAGATTTCCAGCCTCAGTTCCGCTCTAGTCCACAGCTGATTTCAGCAATGGAGCCACAGTGGACATTATACTGCCTTTACTGTGTGTGTTGGGTGATTTTGTATGCATGTATATACTTGTGTATGTGTGCTCAGGACTCACACTAGAACCATTTCCTTTGTTTTGCCAGGTGGGGTGTCAGAACCTGACAGGGGTAACCACCTCTCTGTCCCTACTCTCTTGTTCTTATAGTTTCTTATGGGAAGACATGAGGTCCAAAGTAAACATTTGATCTTGGAGCTCGCTCAGTCACATGCAGCTGGCTCTACAGTAACGACGACCCCCGGCCATATGTTGAGTTTATATACAGGGATGCAGAA
>JAPZDV010000002.1:16630814-16650193 GCA_029814665.1 Acanthurus lineatus | reverse complement strand
CCTTCCACCCCCCAAACACAGAGCTGCCCAGATTCATGGGTAGACAAACAAAGACCTACGCTCAGACGGAAACACGTGCAGTGATCTGGACACATTTAATAGTCAGAAAGTGGGAAAGATGGGGGCGTTTTTATACAGAGGACTGGTGCTGGCCGTCACTCACTAATTTGTGAGGTACACACACAGACATTAACCTGGACATTAACCTGGGCTTTTGCTAATATTACTCTCATAATGGCACGCCTAAGCTACTATTTTCATCGTGTTTTTATTACAGTAAAAATAAGACTATGTAAATTTTTTAAAGAAAACACATTCTTCTTCCCTCAAATAAAATGTTGAATTCATATGCAACAAAATATACTTTTTCCTCAGTTCAGTACACTCAGGGGGTTTTGTAGCTACAGCCTCACTTGGTCAGGAATAACAAGTAGCTTGCGGTAGCTAATGTTAGCAAACTTATGGTAGCCTCAGTTGCTGCTGTTTAGTTGTGCAGGCCTACTTCCAAATCTTTACCTCTTTAAAATGGAAGTGACAAGAAAAGGATAAACACTCCACAAACAAATAAATGCTTAATAATCCAAAAAATGGTAAAATTGCATGAAATTAAAATTATTTTAAGAGAGAAAAAGAAGATGTCTAACTCTTAGCCAGCTGTGATGCTGTCACATGGAACAAATGTTTGTGCCAGTCCTGTGTCGCTGTATGGTATTCAGCTTACTGTTTTCAGGAAATATTGGTTATCTTCTCATGTTCAAAGACAGACAGGAGAATTATCCATATGTTTAAATGTTTTCCACTCACACTCTCTGGCAGTAAAAAGTATAATGTACAGGCTCTTAAAAAAAGGAAGGATTATATGACATGGCATAGACAATAAACTTTTGAAATTCTTTTTGTTGATGTGTCTACTTCTGAATATTATTTTGTTTTTTTTTATTGTAAATTAATAGAACACAGGCGCATATTTCCACACAGCTGTCCACAGCTGTTAAACTTACAGAGTTTTGGAGAATGTACTGCTAATAAAGATTGGGCAATTTACAGATTTATACAATCAACAGAAGTGCTGTTTCTTTCTCTTTTTTTCTCTACTAAAGGCTTTTTTAATGTTGTTTTCACTTGTTTTTATCATGGTATGCATTTTTTTTCTCTTTTGTTTTCTTTAATTTGAAGGCAGTGTTTTACTCCCCCTCTCTTTTGGCAACTCCATTAGTCTCATAAAAGCAGAGGAATGATTCTCAAATTGGTGGCCGTCACACCCAACCAATTTGACTTTTTTCACACAATTATTTCACACGGCCGGGAGAGACCTCAGTCTCCAGCAAGGACATGGGAGCCTGTTGTAAATGTGATTGTTTAGGCTTTAATGTTCAGAAGAAAAGATGTAAACTGTTAATAAGTCGAGGGATTTGGCGGCTGGCACATAAGCATAAGGGGCCATATATCAAAAGTATACATACCAGTAAAACCTCCTTTTCCTTTGGGATGGACTGCTGACGCCTACATGCTTTAGGGGATTGGGGGCTAATCTAACAAGATTCCTGACTGGTCCAGTTGGGAATTGCTTCAGTCGTAGCCATGCCTCAGTTTCAGCAGTAGTGCTGAGTGCTAAGTGGATACAGTCTGCCTTAAGTTAGATATCTGGGGTCACCAATGCACAAATTCTTACCTTAATAAGCAATAGCCTGAGAAAACACAAGGCAGTCTGTAGATCGGCACATTGGGGTTTCCTAATCCAAACCACACAAATGTACTTACATGTGCATGCATGCATTCTCTCTTTCCCACAGACACACACACACGTGTTTGACTGGCACATGTTTTGTGATTGCTGTGGCAGATATCCTTCATATCCTGTCCAGTAAAGAGCAGAGATTTGTTAGTCTTTGAAATTCCTGGATGAGGAGGCTAAAACCATACTGTCACTGCTTTGAGGAGGCTGATGATTTTTCTTTTTTTTTTATTAAACAAAATCATCTTCAGGGCAAACAAAGTAACCTCGCACAAAGCCAGCAGGGACAATCAACCCTACAAGCAAAACACTTGTTCCTTATCAGATCATCACACACATCTGTGTGCCAGAAATGAACAGAAGCAGAGAAAGATATTCTTAATTTGGTAGCATGAATTACTTATTCATATGTACAGATTATCAAAGCTTTATTTTTGATCCCTGCCAGGCTTTATTTTTAAAATCTAGTATTGCTATGGAGGAGAAATAGTGAGATTAGCTGAAAAGGAAGTTCATTAGTCCTGCAGGCCTCAAGTGAAAAGCTGAAGACTCTATTTAATAGGCATGAAGGCATTTTGTATGATTAATGGATTCGATAGAGACAGAGTGCTTTGGGTCATGGGATCTAAATTGAGGTCAAGGACAAGGTCACAGGGATCATGAGGTTAACACATTCACACTGTCAGTAAGTCTGTTGAGGGTTTACTCAGTTTTGATGAATTGTTGGTGATGGAAAAGGCTGTGTTGTGGTTTTACAGCTCAGGTGTTAACAAGCAAATATTTCCTTGTTTCTTTGACTTTTAACGTAACTCACAGTGCACTGATTTCTATATAAACCATGAATCAATAACATCTAAAAGGCCGTTTATCTATAATATACTAAAAATACCTTTATAAACACAGCCAATAGTCTTTAAGCCTCTCTTCTTAAATGAAAAATATCCCTGATTTGTTTTATTCTAACAGGAAAAAGATGATGAAAAGTTTCTGAATGTTCTCTTAAACTCTCCTGCTGCAAAACTGACAAGTAAACAAAATGTCCAAAACTTTATCAGCCGACTGAGTCTCTTGTGTTCTTCCCAACATCAACATCCTCGTTCCATTTCAAAAAGTCTAACCAACAAGCTAACAAGCTAACAACAAAGCCCTACTGTCCTTTGTTGTTCACTGTTTTTGTTAGCTTTCTCAGGGGAGAGGTGTGAAATTGCTGCAATTGCAGTAATGTAATCCTCAGAGGTAGCTATGACCGTCTTTTTTCCATGAAAACATTGCTTTTTTTTGCCTCTCGCATGCTGCAATTGTTATTCTAAGTGTCTGACAACATTATCAAAGGATTGCATGGCAGCTGCACGATTTACAGTCTAACAAAAAGGATTTTACTAACAAAAGACATTTTTATCTCTTATGTCTTACACATCTTTAAACTGTTTGTTAAACCCATGCATAAACTGTCTGTGCTCCCCTCATCCTCTGCAGGAACTGAGTGCACCTTTGATTTTTGATGCACGTTTAGACTGCATGGTTAGACATTGGAGCGACAACATGAGTAAAGAGACAAAATGGACCCTCACAAACCATGTCAAACCTACAAATTAGACCTTCATACTTAAAGGCAAATCATTTGCAGCATCGCACCCAATCCAGGCTTGGAGAAGAATTCCTGTCTTTATTAAAATATGAGATTTGTTTGGATAGAACTGTGTCATATGAAGGATTATACTGCTAGACAAGAGTCTGTTAAAACCTCCCAGGGCCTATACTGTAACTCTCCCTTTATACCACCATGCTCCTGCCCCCATACTCAAACTGTACACTTCATTACTGCATATTGACACTGGTCCACCTATCAGGCCTGATTACATTCCAAACTGTATTATGACAACAGTCAAAGCCCAGTGTGAGACTTGGAGGCACCCCTGAAAGTAATATATGTACACACATGCATGCTTGGGATTTTTTTAGGTGTATAATGAAGCACAAATACAGTAGAGTGAGTGGACAGCAGCTGTTGTGTGTCTGGTGTGTTTTCTATAAACTATAATGGCATGTATAACCTTCATTGTGTTATTAAAACATTCTTTGGGAAGCAGGTGGTCCATGACAGCTACAGAAGCAAAGATTACTGTTCAGTTCATTTGCATGATTACAAATCTATGAGGATAAATACATAAAAAAGTTACACACTTTATGCAAATGTATCACTATTAAGCTAATATTCAGAAGTTCAGTTTTTGTAGATGCCTTAAATGTGTCTATTCTGCAAACCTCAAAGTGGCTGCATGGTTTTGGATGAACACAGTTTGGGTGGAGTTCCACTTGTGCATTTGTGCATCACAGTGTGCAGCAGCCCAGCTGTTATTGCCTCCAGCTCAGGAAATAATCGGTAATTCAGCATATCTTTACGCCCATAAATATATGCAACAAAACCACAAATGTATGATCCATTATCAGGCCAATTCACAACATTTATATGGAAATCATCACAAGATACATATACAGTATATAGATGGGCACAATACATAATGACTCTATGAGGGACCAAGAAGTCAAATTATAAATATGGAAACCTTGACAAACATACAGAAAAAGAAGGAAATTTTCGGGATCATACTATTAAAAGTGCCAATGTTATATGTAAATCAAAATCTCACAATTTTTTTCTCACTCTACATGTAAAAAACACCATGTAAAAAAACCTTAACTGTCTAAAAATAGAAGTAATAAAGAAAACATTAGGTCAAGGAGGACAAAAGACAACTACACATTTTTTTTAAGCCCCTACAATATCCAAATTATACGAGGATTTAAAGCAGATAATAGCATAACTATCATCATCACATCTCTCATTAACTTTTTCCATATGGAGTGAGAGGAACAGAGGGTCTGTGACGGGAATTGTTTTACTGGATGTGTGCTGCTGAAAAGGAGATAATTTTCCAACCTCAATATGCTTACTGCTGTTGTCTTCACAATGGAAAATCTCCACTAGCATCAGAAACATATTAGAGAAAACACAAGCAGCCCAGGCTTACCGATCACCATTAGCATACTTCCATTGCTGACGCAGAGTTGCATGTCAGATACAGTGTAGTTCAGGTAACTACACAGGCTGCGTTGCTACCCTTTAACCATTTGACATCTATGCATATATGTACTTTAACATGAGCATCATTACATTACAAGTGGATGGTGAGGTGAAAGTGAGCCCATACACTATAAATGAGGCTTCAAATAGGTAGTTTTTTGAACAACTGTTCTAAAGCCTTTAAGTTAGGCTTTATGGCCATTGTCATCCTGTTTTATTGCAGGCGCATCAATTTTGGGACAAGAGGATGGATCTGGGTGGATATGCATTGCTACTAATGGAAATAAATACCTAAACCAGCTGCACCCTCAATGCCGTGTAAGTTTTAAGTCTTAATATAATTTTAAATAAGTGAATTTATCAAAAGTAACCCCCCTGTAAAGTTGTCATTAACAAGGATATTAGCTATAGAAACTACAATATTTTAAGTACCAGATTGTAAACATGTTTTTTTCTTATGTTTACACCACATGTGAGCAACGTGCAGATGTGTAGATATGAGTGTGTGTATTCTTCAAGAATGTGTAGATACACACTTGCTTGTCCAAACTGGCCAATGAAATCTTCAAGTTACTCTTATGCCCTAAAGTGAACCACACACATACCAACCTTATCACCAGACTGTAGCTACAGTGGATTAGCATGAATTTCAGGTCTTTGATGGGACATGAAATCTGATTTAATGCATGAAGCTTGGACATGCTCAACACCTGTCTATCTCCGGTTTCCCACATGCTTTCTGTCCATCTTGATACAAAAGGCCACACTCTGTTCTGCCCTGACACCTACCCTCAGCATTTAAGGTTAATTGTAGCTTGCAGAATGGACATAGTTCTTCAGAATACATGGCTGCACGTACACACACTTTCAAACAAGCTTTGAATGCTACTCTAAATTTTATTACAAGAAAGCTCAAGTATCCCAGGGCCTAATCATAGGAGAGGCCCCTAACACACACACACACACACACACGCAGCACCATGTGATTAGACCTCCAGCTTTCAGAACTCTCCGTGCTTCTCCTCTGTTCTGACCCTGTGCCAGAGGCTGTGAAATGAGATTATTATGTGTGAAATGAGGAGCCCTCTCACTTCTTCTTATGATCCAGGCAGGACAAATCAGGGTTAAAGACAGACGATAGACGGTGCTGAGAGATAGCTGCAGGCTAGCGCTGCACCACAGGGGGGGTACAGTACTGGACTAAATTCTTCCAGATCATTACATATAACTTTCTTTGTATCCTGCAGCCTGAGGGGGGAAAAGCTTATCCAGTCAGAGATAGAGATGATGGAGGCAGAACCGTCTCCTCCAGTTTGGACTCCTTTCATAAATGATCCCAGGTTGAACAAACACTAATCTGGGCGCGAAGTGCGCTCCGCCACTCCCAGCCCGTGACTCCTCTTGCTTGCAGCGATCTGCAAGGTCCGACCGACTCTGCCGCGATGGCATTCCCTGCATACCTGTGCTCTCAACTGACGGGGGCACATGCGCAGGTCACAGGTCCGCGACGGGGAGCGGATGTGTGCGTATTAGCTCAAATCTCCAATGGCGACCCCACTTTCCCGTTATTGTGGATTAATCTCTCCCAGGCTGTGAAGGTATAGGAAATGTGGGTTAAGCTGATGAGTGAACGCAGGGCGATGGGGTGATGCAGGGTGGGTTGGAGGGTGGGGAATGGGGGGTGGGGGGGATGAGGGTGGTTATTTGAGCGAGAAGTTTCCACCCTGGTCAACTGTGACCTCCGACCTACTGACTTGAACCCGAGACGTGCTCAGTAGAGACTGACCTCCTCTGATGGAGTAATTAGCGTGAACAATAACGCACAATTGGTTACAGTTGGATTAGCTTGAACTAATCTAATAAGGCATGCAATGCACTAAGTGGCTCAGTGAAGCACTCAGGTTGGGGAATGATGCACACGCTTTGATGTTTTAATGAAAGGCATCTCTCTCTCTTCTCAGTTCACTGGCTGTTTGATCGCCATATGCACTATAGATAATAATAGCTGTATAAAGTTTTCACGAAAGGAAAACAATGTATGACCAACTAAATACAAAAAGACTCTCACACACTGTATTTCGGTCTCGATTTCCTCAATTAATGTTAATTCTTTTTCTCTTGTGGCGAAGTCTTTCATTCTCCTCTCTCCTCTCTTGTGCACACAACGTGATTGCATGAGCTTCTCCATCTGTAAGTCCTTTATTTGTCATTTCTTTCTTTTGAGGTCAGTCTCTCAGTCCCTCAGATAATGCAGAACAATCATCAGTGTCCATTGTAGGGCTTCAGTATATTTAATTGTAATGCTCTATTTGGACTTTTCAAAACATTTTTAAATGTTTTCATGTTAAGACTCACCAAAGGGAAAAACATTATTCCACAGATTCTTATAGGAGGGAATGTATCCATGGGATCTCCATCTAGAAAAAAAGAGTTTTTCTCATTTTATTTGAGTGGATGCTTTAATGCTTTATGTCAGTAAAATATTTGGAGGACAGTTTGATTCTGGCAGTTATTGCTCAAAGTGCACATGTAAAGATAAGACTGAAAGACTGTCTTTAAACTCGCATTTAGAAAGATAAATATCATGAGTGTCTTGATATTTTATCCTCGTGGCACAATCATAATCAACTGTAATCTCTGATCTGAGTGTTTTCATTTCGCCATCTGTTTTATGTTGACCACACAGCAGAGTCTTTACATCTAAATGCCTTAATCCGAAGTGTCATTTATGTGGTGGCTGAACTGCCAAGTGCACTGTCTTCTTCCACTCTCACAATGTGACTGACTGCTGTTGGAATGATTCAAAGTCTGCTATCATAAAAATAAAGAGCTGACTCTGCATACTTTTTTACAAGTTAAAATGTCAATCTTTTAAAATGAGGATATGAGGTTGTCCCAGGTCAAAAAGCGAAGCCCAAGCGGAGTCATGAGTCACTGCTGTCAGTGTCACATGTGAGCTGAGAGTCTCGTTTGTCCTCAAATTGAAAGATATCAGATTAATAACTTGAGTGTGACTTGAGTGTAAGTCATGTGACTTGAGCGCACATGTCTGTGTGGGCTACTGTACATGCTTAACCCTGCCGTGTCATTTAAAGAGCATTTGGCATGAAACAAAGAAGAAGAAAACCTCAGAGTCTCCTACATTTATTCTTTCCTCTAATGCTGATAAATCTGGTATTTGCCATTTAGTAAGTTTAGTGCAAACATTTGTCAGGTTTACACCAAACAGGCTAATCAGGCTGAAGAGAAACAGCAAATACATAATTAACTTTTCAAATATATCTTTTGTTACCTAATAGCTTAATATCATCATTTGTGGGGTGTCATGATTTAGTTTATAGCTTAATAAAATATCTCCACTGTGTATTTTGAATGTGGGCCTACTTTCCCCATTTTCTTCCTCATTATGGCTCATTCCCACTGCTGGCTGGGAGAGGGTGTGTCTCTCCCAATACACATGAGGGGTTTTTAGACCAAACAGTTCTTGGGGCTTTTTGAAAAGGAACCATCCACTAGGGAGTTGCCTGAGAACTAAGCACCTTGGGGACTTTTTTCTGCCTGCAATAGCAACCTTAAAGTGACTTTGGCCAGCTGACAGTTTGTAAAGCAACATCACTTCAGTGCAAAGATTTTTATGTTTAGCTTTGACGGGTCACAATTGCATTATATTTCCTCCAGTCACATACACACTCAGTAATGCCCAGACTTCTCTGCTGGTCCATTTGTCCATGTTTTGTTCCTTTTTTAAAAAATATTTAAGAGCTGTTATTAACATTGCTAACTGTACGCTAATGTTTACAGGCAGGTTAAAAAATGGTGTTTGGTGGCACTGCAACAGCTCTTGTGTTCAACCAATCAACGAACACTCACGTATAGACCAATCACCATGCACTTACATCACTCAAAGTCCCTTTTGTTCTAGGAGAGTAGTCGCTCTAAAGCAGCAGCTAAAAAACTTCCTCTAAAAGGGGTTCTAAGAAAGAATTAATACAGTTTCATAGTTCATAGTTCCTGCGGTGCAGAATCAATAAAAAAGGTGGAGGGTTCCAACAGTTCTCGGAACTATGAAAAAGTTCCTGCAGTCTGAAAACACCTACGATGACACCACTCTCTTATTTTCACCTGCTAGCAGGCACTTTAAGCAGGAGGGCAAAGCAGGCCTGAAAGTTGATGCTATCCCCCCCCAGATGCCTCATTCCCATCCCCACAAGCACTTTGCTGGTGCAGTAAACAGTTTTGTTCAATTAGACCCCAAAACAAAAGCATTAAATCAGTGTCTGACTAACCCGGGGTCTCTGCTGTGGTGGGCAGGAGCTTTTTCCCTCAGCCCCCACCTGGCGCCCCCCAATATTTCTCCTATTTAAAGAGAAAAGCTCAGTGCCAGACTGCTAATGAATGGAATATTATTTAACCATTCCTCCAACCTTTTCAAGAGACTGCCTCCAATCTCTACAAAGACCTCTGGATCCCCCCCTGGAAAATATTTTTACAATAAACTGTACCATACTTTATTTTGCCCCCATCATTCACTGCTGTATAATTTAATGTTCTCGGTGATACAACACCATACCCTTTGAGGCAGGTTTTTTTTTTTTCTCATCATGGCCTGGACACAAATGATGAGGTGATCACGTTGACTGTGCCCTCACAACTGCTTCCATAAAGCCTCCAGTGGCAATTTTCTCTGTTTACTGCCTGAAGTGCTGAGTGATTGCAGCTCTCTCAGTGTTTACTGTCGTGGAGATGATTCCAGCATTATTAACTGAACCAAGTGGACTCCAGCCCTCTGCAAACCAGCCTCTGGTGAGCACTCAGATTGTTTCAGTCTTCAGCGCTCTGACCAGCATCCAACAAACTGAAGCTTCCTTCCCTTCTCTCCCCCTCCGCAGGCAAAAAAGACTGCTCGAACGGAATGCGCTTGATTCATTTCGAATGTTTTGTATCTATCTGAATTTCTAGCTTTACTTCACTGTATCCAGTTTGCATGTAAAAAATTAAATACTGTATGCCTCTTAACAGGGCTTACATAAGATATCCTGAATAGTTTTCGTCTAATCAAGAAACGCAGCCAAAGAAAGCTCAGCAAAGGAAATAAGACATTCAAAAGAAAAGAAAAGCGTCCCAGTTAAAATGTGCAGATTTAATCCCTCACACTGGGTGAATTTCAAGATGCAGAGCATGCCAACTTGGTCCATGCAGGCTTTTTCCTGGGGAAATGACTCTGACCAGCCCTTCTGGCTTTCTGTTTGTGTGGATCAGGAGCATATCACCAGTAACACATGCTGCCCTTATTCTCTTGTCCTCAGTTTTACATTTCTGTTATTTTATAGTAACATACAGGCTAAAAATATGAATGGAAGTGAGACTGAGAAGTTTGCTTGTGTGTTTTACAGAAAGGTAAATTGCACTCTCAGAAAGTTATGCAGAAAGTAGCTTCTCATTGTGATTACTCTGCCTTATTGTAAAAAAAGCATGCTATCATTTTATGTACAATTACAGCCTCTTTTTTTACAATTATGGGGTCAGGATATGTGGTACACTGCAATGGTAAGTCAGAAAATTAACCAACCAAGGATTTATAATGTTCACCGCCAGCACTGTTTATCTAGACCAGGGGTGTCAGGGGAGGACTTGCCTCTATTACCTCTGATTGGTAAGGCTGAAATTATTTCCATTCCTCCATCAATAAAGTTTGTTGGCAGAGGAGCCATCTGTTTGTAGTTACAGTGCCTAGCTTGGAAATTTATTCTGCCCTCCACTATTCTTTCATTTTAACACTGAATGGGCTTTGTTATGATCAGAGAGCTTTGTATAGCAATGCTTTGGATTAATAAATACCATTTGGTACTGTAAGTATGTTTGTGTGTATGTGTGTATGTGCTTATAACTGAAGTATAGCATTTATTCATTTGGCAGTTTGACAGAAAACTTATCCAACAGCACTGCATGAGATTTCACCAGTGATTATGCTGTTTACAGTGTTCGACTTTCACACAGTGCCGTCAATAGCTTGGTTCTGCTCGGGGGAAGTGATGTTTTAAATCAAGTTTATGAAAGTAGGATTACATTAATGCAGCCAACCCTGGCTGTGAAGAGAAGTCGTGGTTTTTACTATGGGAATGAAAGTTGTGACATTGCTGCTTCTTGTCGGCCATGCTTGAGTGAAGACACAGAGCAACATGTTTAGCAAATCATAAATTTGACTGGAGACGGATTCCGATGGGTTTTCACAACACATTATCCAACACATTATCCAACACTGACACTTCTCACATTGCGTCAGTGTTCTCAATTTGCTTATTAGCAAACAAATGCAATCGTCTCCACATTTTATGTGATTTTGTGTCAAACATCAATTGATTTTTCAGTGTGTCTCAAAACTTTGAGGAAAGAGACTTAAAAAGAGAAAGTTTTTTTAAAAAAATAAGCCCACTTATGTTATGTTTACCTCACTAATCAGCCATAGTGGTTAAGCCAACTTTTCCTTTTCCACATTTAACAGTAAAAGCTAGTAAGCCTACCCTGCTAATGGCTGCACAGATAAATAGATGTTAGCCTACTTTTTGCTTATGTAATATTACTTAAACACCCTCTGAGTCATTGTCAGTGATGCTCCAAACACACAATGTTGTGTTCATCTTGAGGGGAGTGGTGTTAACTTAGCATCGTCTTGTTTTCTTTAATGAGTCACATGTGATGACGATAAACCACACCGTCAAAACTCATGGGAAAAGGAAGGGGAGGGCTAGATGGTAATGGGTCAGAATCATAAATAAAATGAAATAAAGAAATATATTTTATAAATATAGAAAAAAAATATGTATTTCTTAGAGGCAAGCTTTTCCTTTAACTGCTTCTTAGGCTGCTGTAATTCAAGTGATATAACAATCATTTCTAGTGCCTGCTCGTACCAACTTTGCACTGGGTGTTGCTAATCACATTAACGATGGTTCCTTGATTCAAGTGTTTAAAGTTTTTGTTCTCACAGTTTGAGGAGAACGAGGGTTGAATGAGTGCATGTCACTGGGTGCCCTGACTCACTGGATCGAACATGTTTGGAATTCTTGGCTCCTCTCCAGGATAGATGGCTTTCATTTTTGTGATCAGAATCAGACCATTTATTGTTAAAAGATTGGTCTGCAGGGGCTTTGACTTAGAGTCTGGGAGTAGTTAGTTGTTTTCATCAGAGTTTTCATTTAAATTTTTCAGAAAAAAGTTTCAACATTTCAACATTTATAATTTACTACCTTTTGCTACTTTTTGTTGGATAATGTGTTAATGATTTCATTACAAATGTTTCATTTGTGGTGAAGAGTAAAAATATAAAGACAATAATTTTGTCACCCATTTTGAGAAGTTCTACACCTTTTTAAATGTGGCAGTGAGAGTGATCAGTAGATATACACACTAATATTAACTTGCACAACTGCACATCCTCTCAGCTGTTGATTAGCTGCGTCTCCTTTAGCAACCATATTGAGTGAGAAGAGACAGTGAGAGGGATCATGTCGGTGCAGAGATGTTATGATGTGCTTGGACAGTATCCTGTGTTAGGAGGAGTTGCGTGGCTCTGTGGAAGTGACCAGGGAGATTTTCACTGATTTTCATTTGCAATGTGGCTTTTTCATGTGGCTCCAGAGCTTATGTAACACCCTGGCCAGCGGCTGCTGTTACATCAGCAGTAACAGGACAACAATGTCCTTGGAGATGCAAGCAAAGCTGAAGTCACTCTGAACAGCACATGTTCGGAGCACTGCACAGCCTGAATGGTGCTTGGATGTTTTCTAGGACCGTTTGAACTCATAGTTGATAGGTGGGATTTGTTTCAATGGGTTTCATCTCCATCAGATGGGTCTAGAGGTTCATAACACTAAAACAGTGGGTTGGCTATGATGGCGTCTGGCTTATGATGAAATAGATACCATGCTTTGCTATGAAGTGAAATTTCTGGAAATCCTTGGCATGGTCTACAAGTGAAGTTAATAAATAATAAAAGAAATAGCCAGAATAGCATCTGGCTTTTGTTTGACCAACAGACCACAAAGCTAGCCTGCATCTTAAACCTCAAGTATCTTTATCTGTTTAATTTACCTCACCATTGCCCTCATAAATGACCAGCTGTGTCAATAGATGTTGCTATTTACGTCTGGCTATCACTGACAATGACACACTCACACTTGTGTGTTTGCCGAAGTGCTAGATTTTAATGTGAAAAACACTGAACCTAACGTGTATCTGACTAAGCATGGATAATATCTATCTGTGTGCAAACAGCCTCTGATGTCATCTTAGACAGAGCCCCATTGAGATATATACAGGCTGCCATAATAAAAGGTCCCACTAGTAGTTACTCCTTTCACCCTGCCCTCACACCTTTTTAAGAACATGAATGATCAAGATTGATCAACCATTTCTGCCATTTTAACCAATGATCAACTGGAACTCAACCAAGTGTAAAGGCCTCAGTAGTTGTTATTTGTTGCCTGTGTATTCGAATCCACGTCACTGTTGCCCTGAAACACAGCACAACAATGGAACTTAACCCTCACCTTAGCGCACTGGCTACCCAGATGTTTGGCCAATATTTTTCATTCAGCCTCGCCAATGTGCTCTCACCCTTTCTTTGTGATGCAAGATTTACTGTGTGCGTGCACTCTGTAAGACCTTTTTTAATGCTACTCCAGTGACTATGACTCTGCAGCCTCTCCATCTCATCACATGTACAGCCTCCATCCTTCTCGCACACATATGCTGCTGCTCTTTCTAATTGCGTTGAGATCTTGGGAATAATTAGGAAACCTGCTTGGATAATTTGAAATTCCACTCGGAATGAGGCCGTGCAGAGGCGGGAATTCTGAATTATTATTTTGTAATTTCAGCGCCCCTGCTTTGATGGATCAGCTTAACTTTAGACCTCTGTGAGAAATGGCAGAGACCTGTGCTGACCCAGGTGGTTACTGTTAGATCATGGCAACAGCAGCGCCTTTGAAGATCGTAACAGAGGAGTTGTGTTCAATATACAGTTTACAAAATTATAACAATAGATGCTTTGTTCTCTATTATAAAAGAGAGAAAAGAGATAAATGAGGGTAGAAAACAGAGAGAAAAAATGTAAGCTGTAAATTGGAAGAAATACAAAGAAAAGGCATAATAGAAAAACGATGTGACACTGCAGGTGAAGAAAAAAACAAATGATAAAAGATTCTCGAAGTGAGTGAGTGCAGAGTGAGAAGGACATAGTGCAGACAGATGGATAAAACCGTGGGATAGAGGGAGGAAGAGAAAAGGAGAGAGCCCTGGCTGAACTAACAGTCAACAACAATTAGGTCAAAGGCCAAAATGGCAACGAGATCTCGGTGGTCCGAAACTCCGATGGGGGGTATCTGGTGTCTTAAGAGGTCAGCTCTGTTTGTAGGAGAAGTGAACTTGTCAATTTGCATTAGTGAATAATTAGAAAAATGAACTTCGCAAGTGTACAGATGCATTGATTGAACTGGAGAAAGGAGCGTCTGGCTGTGAAAAAACTGGCTGCATGGGTCACGAGTTGTTTGTGAGTCAGTGAGCTGTGTGACAGTGAGTCTAACGGCCCCTCTGCAGGACAGGTCTCCACCTGGGACTCTGATATCTGTGCAGTGCTGAACCGGACAGTTTCAAAAAGACTTTTGCCCTTTAAGGCATAGAAAGAGTGAGGGAGAAGATTAACTGGAGATATTTCCTGGAAGGCATAGGAAACAATTTGGAATTCTGAAATTCCAGGATTTCCAGGCTTCCAACAGCTGCAGGAACCAGATTGTCTGGAGTTGACTGGATGGTGCAAAGTCGGCTTCCTGAGGGGAAGTGCATCTATGCAAAAGAGGCTGAACATGATTTACGTCTAGTGACTTCAGCGTCTGGGCTGCTTTTGTCCCTGCACAGCTTCTATCTCTGGTTCCATTCAATTTTAACTGAATTTTGATATCTCTTTACTCTTTGTGTATGGAAGCAAACTATTATGATGCAAATATTCCCATTTTCAAGTAGGAGATAAACCATCTTTGGACACATTTATTGAAAAAAAACATGCTCTTACACTTTAAATCTCTGGGTCTGTGTTACCCATGCAGAATTTTACTGACATTTTAGGGCCCACATTACCAGGAAATATGTTGTCAACTTCTGTGGCATGCTTCTTACTGAAGCTCATCATAGCCATGTATAACTGAACGTTACGAACATTAATACAGGACATTTTTCCCCTTTTAACAAGCCACATAATTGTTGGTCATTTGCCATTTTAGTGATCTGTCTAAGTGTTCTTGTATTCCATTCCAAAATTAAGCTAGTTAGTTAAATGTTAATATTCTCCCTTTATTCATGTTACTTTTTATTCATGTTATTTCAAAACTTGCTATAGCCATGGCAACTCCCGTATACTTACACTCCTTTTACAATACACGTTCCTTTAATCCAAAAAAATTGAACCATAAATTGTCTCTTTTTTATGGGTCCAAGAGTGGTGACAGCAAATGATCCAAAAACCACTGATGGATTTAGGAGAGCTGGATAACATGTTCAAACATGGCGGCCAATCAGTCTTGTGTAAGTTGCTCACTGCACCAATGACAATGAAGCCTGCATTGGCTTTCTTACACTTCTTTGTTTTTGAACTATGATGAGTGAATTGGCTGACTTCCCGTTGAATCCCTGCACAAAAAAGTGAAAAAAAAGGATTAATTTATAAGACTTCAATAGACATTGCAATGTTACTGGACACCCACATTGGTATTGCACCAATACCAACACTGCAGGTCGCAACTAAGAGTTCAAACCTCCTGGAGAACATTAATGTAGAGGTGCTATCACAGCGGAAAAATATTAAAATTTGGTAACAACAGTTTTGACTGAGAAGGTACATAACTCAGAGCAAACACCAATAATTAACTGATTTGTTTGCAGAACTTAAATATTAGGTGTCTGTTTTTGTGTCTTAGGTCAACCAGGCTGTTCCAGTGGCGCTGACATTGTGTTGGGTGGTCTTGTTATGACACTTACGCATACAAAAGCCCCCCCTCAGCATGACTATAAACATACAAGAGGATTGTATTGCCTCGGCTTTTCTCATTGTTGCAAGTGATTAATACGCGCTTCTAGTGAGCTGTTTACACTCAAACACAGTGAGTCAGGAATTTTGATTATTTGGAGAGCATGTTAAAACAAAAACTACAATTTAAGAATGACATAATACATTAATGTACTGTGACTGCGGGAAAAAGAGAAAACTGAGAGATGGGTTGGAGCCCAGAGCGGTGTGGGAACCCCAGGGAGTAACAGAGCAGCATGGGGTCACCCAAAAGAGAAACAAACACAACTGTTTCCTCTTTTTTCTTGGGTAATAGTGCTGGTTTGTTACAGAATATGAGTCTCTCGCTGCATGTTACTAATCAGGAAACAGCTACACCAGCAGCCATGATTGTGTTTTACAGATTTACTTTTGTAACATTGCAATTTACAGTAAAACCCTGTTAGTCGTCTCCTGTAGTGCAAACACTGTGTAGTCTGCAGCTTCATATTAGCCTATGATACCAACAGCTCAGTGCATTTGTTGAGCATATGGCAGTGGTATGTGAAAAAAAGCCCTTTGCTTTGTTGGCCAGACATGAGAGAAAATACATTGGGAGGGATGAAATCTGAATCACTAATCTAGCTGTAAATTCACAGAGCAGATCGCTGGTTGTGAAAGGTCATGAGGTTCAGCTTGGACACCTTCGCCTGGAGTTGCTGTGTCATATTTCATACATAACACTCTTGCTGGCTACAGCAAGGACTTTTGCAGTTGATATTTGTGAGAATATATTAAATTTCATACACCGGTAAAAAAGATGTATCAGATTTCATGGACTCCGTGGGTGCATGTATGAGCTGTAGTAGGGGACGGGTGTCTGTGTAAATGCGTGGGAGACTGTGTATATGAAATTCACTGTGTTTTTGCTCCATTATCCCTGGGTGGATCCCGATTTCTGGCAGGGATGATGAATATTGTTCTCCTTAAAAAACAGTGAAAGCCAACACCGCAATCTCTGACTGCCCACAACTCAAATCCTTAATGATGAGTGCTGTCCATGTGAACTCCAGCTCACTGCTTCACTCTGCTTCGCACAATGGGACATGCTGGCTTGGAATTTCTTTAATGTGCCAGAGCAAAATGATATTCCCTACTTGTCCAAAGACACTAATCAAATTATGGCCGCAGTTAACAATATTTGAAACTAATGCTCATTGACACGTCTACCAAATGACCCCGTCCACTTTGACATTCGGTGTCAGTCTGATGTCTCAGCCCAGGCAGGTGCCAGGTGCCTGGGGCAGGTGTGTTTTGAGTTTCATAGCAAAAAAAAAAAAGCTGCCAGAGATTTTCAAAATGCTTGTCAGGTGATTTCCTGACACATTTTGTGCTCATTCCATTACCCATCTGAAAAGGCCAAGCGTAAAGGGATTACAGGGCGCAGGCATGTCCAAATATCCCCATCATCACCGTAGGCTCCAGGTGTCAGGCCATGTTAGTATCAGCGCCTCCCAATAAACACATCTGTCCCCCTGCATTAAGCTCCAAATCCAACATGAGTCCAGGACAGGCCATACCGGGTTTGCCCTGTCCGCAGATGTTTACTCTTTTTGGTTGTAGGAGGAGGGGAAAGCTGCTGAAAAGTGGGGTTGGACTCATTCATTGGCCGAGTCCCAATGTTTGATTTCATAATCTAGTATCCTTGAGCCACTGTCTGAGGGGATTAAAGTGTTCAGAGGCTGCTCTTTAGACAGAAGTTTATGCAAACAAATTAACTTGCTTAAGAGGAAGCCTTTAAAAATAAAGTAAATACCCTGTCTGGATAATAATGTATCTGATGTTTCTGCTGCATTTGAAATCCAAACGACTTATTTGTACTTGAGAGTGAAATTAGTATGTCTTTCTGTCCATAAATAAAAAACAGAGTCAAGTACACTTTAGAACAAATTGTTTTACATCAAACAAAGAAATAAACTCTAGAAGTTGTTTCAATTTACATTCAGCTTTTTTAGAAGCATGTACAGTCTGCAAAAATTGAATGAAATCATTTGTATTTCACAAAGTCAGCCCCATGCTAAAGGTTTTCTAGAAATCAGCATGAGAGATTGCAGCACTTTATTCTAACGTTTAGATTTTTTGATCACAGATGATGCCAAATTAGCTTTTCTAATGTTTGCAGCCCAGGAGACAAACAAAAATCATTATTACAGTTTCAAAAGATAAACAGTTAAACAAAACTGCATAGCTGATTCTTAACAAGCATTTTTTTTACAAGACACAAAATTTCCTTTTTACAATTTGTAAATTGACTATATGTTGTTAGCAATTAGCAGAGAAAATTTGTTCTGATTGGGTTTTGTGTCTCTTTGTTCAGGTCCAGCATTTCTTTGGCCCTGTTCCTGGCTTTCAAGCAATAGATGGCTCCAATTTAGTTTGAGGTTGTAGATTTCAAGCAATTTTTGGGCTTCAACACAAATAATTGGACCTGTGATGACCTTTACACTGTAAAGTCTACTTTAGCCAGGAAGGAAAAAGTGAGGCAAGGAGTAGACAGTTGCTAATTGCAACCTTCACCACTAGATGCAACTAAATCCTTCTCACTGGACCATGAGACTCAATAAAAGACAATACAACTGCAGAAGCTCAAACCTGCATAATCTCAATCAAACACACCACTCTGGTCTTGGACCTGTACATAAAGGATGGCGCAGAGCACACAAGTGAACAATTTATCAGTTTCCAAACACACATCTTAACCGCCCCTCCCTCTTACCTTGGCATCATTCCTGTGTGTGACAGTGGATGAGTTTAGGGCTCAGGACAGGTCAGATCCCATGCACACAGAACAGATCTGCTGATCTCCTGGGCTCTGATAGGTTCCAGCTGCCCCCCCTCCTCCTCTCTCACGGGTCCAATGCATCCCAGATGTCTCACGCTGACTGGCTGGATGGACTCACAGCTGGCCAGGAGAGCAGGCCGCGAGAGGGAGAGAGTGAGTGAGGGGAAAAGACAGAAAGCGAGTTGAGGGTACCTGCCAAAGCTGGATAGCACTGCTAGTCTGTCACACTGTCGACTTTATGGTTTATCTGTTTCAGCTTAGTGCAAATGAAACACAAAACACAGTACTGCAGATAAGCAGCAGTCATTGTTGTATACTTTCCCGTGCCAAACATCTTTCATAAACAAGAAATATAATGTGCAGATTGTGTTTATTTAACTCTAGTGTATTTTGAAATAACAATCCATCATGGATATTGCCACACAGATAGGCACACGTTCAGGCAAAAAAAAACAAAACAAAACAACTTTTGTTTGTTCTCCTGCCCGTCAAAGATACTTTCCTCCATCTTTGATTAACCCCGTATTGCTTTGCGCGTTGTTTTGGCTCAGACAGGGCAGAAAATGAAAGTAATATTGTTTGAGTTTTTGCTCCCATCGTCTTTGGGAAAACATTTCATTAGCTGCTGCTGCCACGGTGTCTCCAGCTAGCAGAACAGAGACGGACCCCTGAGACCGCC
>JAPZDV010000002.1:16608910-16630804 GCA_029814665.1 Acanthurus lineatus | reverse complement strand
GCTCCTGGACTCCGGTCACTCTGACGCTCCCTTTGCAACCCAGCTGCTGCTCCTCTGTGCCGCGTAAAACTCCCGCATATGCTGCACAACCTGGCAAGCAGGCCCTGTTCCCATGTGCTTTTGTCTGGAACAATCTATTAAATTGTGTAGCAAACCTTTAAATTGGTCTCCTGGGGATGATACCTAATGCACATTTCATTAAATGTTTTGACATGCTTTTGTTGAATTTATTACAGCAGTCATAATAAAACGTTTGTCTCACAGTGTTTTTCACTAGAGATGGCAGTTGTGTTTGCGTGTATGTGTGTGGATATTTGTGCATACCTGCGTGTGTGTGTGTAGAAGAAGGAAATATGTGGTGGCCAAACTAGTGAATATGGCCCTAAAAGGGATCTGTGTTTTCCCATGTTCTTAAGGACCAGCAAGAAGTCGCATGACAGTCACAAAGAAAGGGCAGAGTAACTCCTGCTGGGTTACAGTGTTCAAAAAATTTACCTTTCAGCTCCAGATGGAAGCCATGAAAACAAAATACAAGATGTTCACCCTTTACTGACGTTTTTTCCTGTTTGCAGTCTTAAAGCTGAGGTCTTTGGTGGAGCTCTGAGAGGATGAGTAGTGAACTTGCGGGACTTGTTAAAACTTTGATCCAGTGTTGCTTAAGAAAAGCTAAAAGGAGGAACACTCGCTCACAGCTATTCACACTGCACGTTTTAAGGTTCCTCTGAGGCTTTTTGATCACCACCACTTTTACAACAATGCATACTTCGCTCATGGAATCATGTGTTTGGGGTTCAACTAGGTGGTGGTATTCACGTGAGTGTGACCACGTCGGTCCTCCCGTGGTCTTTAAACAGAAGACATTTGATGTAAGAGGCCCTGTCAAACCAGATGGTCCTTCCATTACTTTCCTCAGATCAGCTTCAGGACCAGAGATGGCAGCACATGGGAGCCGCTAATGAAATGTTGACATAAAAGTAATGAGGAGGAATTCATTTCAGCTGTGTCTATTTCATACCTAAAACAGATTTGTTTATGGTCGTTTTATCAAATATTTGGGGAACTGTTTGATGGCTTTGAGAAAAGGAATCCAAGCAATTACAGCGATTTCTCTTTCCCATACTGTATTCTTTTAATTTCAACAGTAATAACGAATGGGACCAAAATGAGTTTATTTGTTGCATCAAGCCCAGTCAGTAGTGTCAAAAATGCACTAAGAAGCACCATGACAAAGGACCAAACTCAAGATTTTCTTATCAAACTTAGCAACATTGCCCATTGTGGCAGGTCTGTCAAGCTTTGCATATCTCCTACTGCTGAATGTGTGCACATGGGGCTAAAGTGCAAACTATCTTCTGTGTATAAAGAGTCAGGCAGGCGTTCGTTCTAGTATCGAGCCTCAAACCTTATGTCGGACTGACTAGCTTAACAGTCACAGTATGCTAGGTGGTAAGCTAACACAGTCATAGTAAATAATGGTAAGTAAAGTTAATGTAGCATTACTATTTAAAACCCAAGAACAGTGTTGGGTAATGGTACTTTTGAAGGTGTCTTGTTACATTTCAAGAATACTTTCAGGAAAAAGTGGCACGTCATGTAACAGCATTACTTATTGTAAAAGCATCTTGTTATA
Organism: Acanthurus lineatus; assembly: GCA_029814665.1. Taxonomy (NCBI): domain Eukaryota; kingdom Metazoa; phylum Chordata; class Actinopteri; order Acanthuriformes; family Acanthuridae; genus Acanthurus; species Acanthurus lineatus. Next base: position 16,629,174 of record JAPZDV010000002.1, on the reverse strand, counting down.
TTACTTTTGTGTTAACAAAAACGAAAACTATCTGTTACATGTCCTTGTGCATGTTTGTTATTTTGTCCAGAGCCTAATGTGTCTACCTTTGAATGTACAGACTCCACTGTCATTGGATAGCCAAGTCTACAACCCATAATCTGTTACCCTGCAGGTCGGCATTATCCTCTTTATAGCTAACAATTAAATCTGATCACAAGTTGTTATGGACAGAGGGATCCTGACTTCCAGGTTACAGGCTTCACTCACCTTCCTTATCAACGGCAATTTGGAGCACCTGTGATGTTCTCTGCCTCAGCTGATGGCAATCAGCCTGACTGAGGTTATATAAGCAGGCTGGCGTTTCTCTGCTCAGCTGGTTGTGTGTCCCCAGGGAGTTAGCTCTGTTAGCTGACTGTTTGTGTTTCTCTTTGATTGTGTTAAGTGTGTCTTGGAAGTTTCTTTTTTTTTAATTTTAAACTCTTTCAGCCATTCTCTATTCCATATCATATCGTGACCCCCCTCTCTCTACTGACTCCTAACTTTGATTTCTTTTGGTTCGGATCTGATTGTTTTGTTGGTCCAACAGACTTAGAGGGTGTATTCAACAACAACCTTTCAGTACCCAAGGGGCCAGTTTTTGCTTTAATGATTGTTTTATGTGAGTGTGTGTGTGTGTGATGTGCAGAGTTTTCTGTTAGTTTCCCAACTAGCTGCCCCTATCTTCCAGGATTTGTGTTCAGGGAAATGGAACAAAGTAAACATCAAATCAAGAGGATAAGGTGGCTTAAAGCATACAGCAACAGTAGCTAAATGAGGTTTGGTTTGGCAAAGGGTTTGTTTTCCAAAAAATAACTTTCAGTCACCAGGTTTTATCTCAGCATGGACTTAATGACTAAGAATATTTGTAATAAAAAGCCCAAATTACTATCAAGGGGATGGGAGGTTTTGAGCTGATTTATTGCACAACAAACATTTATTTTGAAATAGCATTGCGATACACCCAAATTTATTGGAGTACAATACTTAATTGCCAAAAAATTCCCTAAATATCTAATCCCACAATAAACTATTCCTTGAGGAGGCCTGTGAGGAGAGGAGTTTATTGAACTTTTTGCAAATATTTGACACTCAAAGTTATGATTCATTGATTGACAGTATAAATTCAAAATCATTTTACCCCTTTTACCTGACTTATTATCTGTTTTTTAAGCAATTCCTATATCTCTGTTGTGGATTCATAATAATTTAGCAGAAATTTTGGAAAGAAAACACAATGATTGACACTGACAGATCTTATCAAGTCAGAAAACTTCTGTGGTCTTATCAGTTGAGGCAAGAGAGGGAAACACAAACAGCAAGAAGGAGGGAGGTGGGATGCAGAAGACTGTTTTGTGACGTGCAGATTCCTGAGATCACATGTAGCTGTAAGCAGCGGCTGCATGTGTGAAAGACCTCTTTGTCTGCAGACCAGGTTCTTGGGTTCAGCTAATCAAATAGATTAGAAACGGCTTTGAAAGTCCACCCATCGGAATTGGCCAGCCACACAAAAACAAACACACTGTAGTGGCTGCAGTCGACCACTTTCACTAATGTGTGCCTGTTTTGTGTGTGTGTGTGTGTGTGTATCTGCCTGCATACCCATGCAATGAACTGTATGACTTTTAAGTTGCTGTCTGCATGTGACAGCTGTAAATTAAGAACCATTTGTACACAAAGAAGGCAAAAGTTTACCCCAAATGCTGATTAAAAGCTGTAAAATTCCTAATAATGATGGAAAAGATGGTGTGGATCAAATAGAAATACATTGTGCTGACCGGACACATTAGTGCTACGGTCCGGTGTGTTGTCTGTATCAGTTTCTGGCATTTTAATAAGACCCAGATCTCATTAGTCTCTGCCCTTTTGGATGCTTTCAAGTGCAGCATCTGTTTGTATTGTAATGTCAAACCTAATCAGTGGTTGGTTTGAACCACTAAATGATGCAGATTCAAAATGTTTCAGAATGTTTGCAGGAAAGTCCCTGCCTCACCTTGACTGACTCATATTTGAGATAAAACACTTGGCACATTTGGAGCCTAAACAAGCCAGAAATGAACAGATTCATGCTCAGCATTGGTTCGGTCAAACTTCCGCTTTTGCATCAGGGAAGATTTCTGTTGGAAAAGCTGGGGAAAAAAAGAATCACAGAATCTGAGAGGATCACTGACACTCTTTGTGAACCAAGAGGTCAGAGCATGTTGGGAGAAGAGCTGTGGCTTATCAGTGAGGATGCAGACTTGTATCATTGCTCCTAAACCTGTGGCTTGATTACTCAACTCTCCAACACTAGGAAACACTAGGACTTTCCACTTGTTAGTCCATGCGTGTGTGTGTGTGTGTCTGCGTGTTTGTGTTTTCTTTCCACTGTGTTGAGAAGTTTCCACTGAGTGTTTGCTTAAGAGAAGAAAAGGTCAAATTTTGCAAAGGAGTCAACTTGCCCTTGTGTTTCAGTCATGGAATTGCAGAGGTCTTTGTTTCTTTTCTACTCTCATTAAAATCTGTTTTTCACTTGCTGACATCCACAAATGTGCATCTGCACAAGCATGGCAACAGACAGACACTTATACACACACACACACAACTCAACACACATACTGAGCTACCAGGTGGCCAGCTAATTCGCTAGAAGTGATAAAGTTGGGAGGCCCCTTGAGACAACTAGGGGAGGAAAAACAAGCTAAATCCAAGAGATGGACTGATAAAGCTCCACACCATCAAGGCCTCAGTGGAAATGTCACATACACACACACACACACAGATTGCTCCTGTGGGAGGTTACAAGCAGGGCTCTGTTTACTAACACAGCTCTCACATGGGTTTAAATTGGATCAAATAAAGACAAATGCTTGAAACTGAGCCTGTGCTTTTCTGTGTGATCAAGGCGGCATCCAGGCTACTATGTTTATATATTTTTTTTGTTTTCTGTGATAGAGTATCTCTCATGTTAACACACATGAAAATGAATACCACAGAAATGCAAAGGAACTGTTGGCAGAGACAACAAGGTCAGGCTTGTATTTGGTTATTTGTTTGGGTTTGTTGCATTAACTGCTGGTATTCAGTGCTGATAGATGGACACAGGCTGCTTGGTTTCATCATGTGATATGAGCCTGATGGATGAGGGAAGGACATGTAGTGGCTAATAAGACCAGATGAAGACACAGAGGAGGGTGTCTGCATCAAGTATCCCTTTCTGCCTGTTGACACTACAACACAACCCAAGATTTTTTTAAACTGAAACAGGATCAGCTGGTGTCGTGTGGATGCCAAGCATCGATGTTGCAAAAGTTGTGCTGTACAACAGAAAACAGCAGTGTGGGAGTTTGCCCTAAGATTAATGAGCTATTAGCACATTGTCACCCCTTTTGTCATTTGCTCCAATGCGAGTTGCAAAATCATTTACATTTTGTTGTTTCATTGAAAAAAAAAAAAAAAAAAACTGACTGACTCCTGAGTCTGTGTCCAATCAGCCTCAGTGTTGATGCTCTGAGCTTTGCGCAATGGGATGATTTATGGTTGATTGCAATTCAGTGTTTTTTTGCCATGTATATTCCCTCTCATATGATGCCAGATTGCTATAATGAAACCCTGCAGTTTTGCAAATGCTCTCACTTTCACTTTGTCCATTTGTCTATTATTGCATTAGGAAATGTAAACGTGTCACCCTGCCTTATGCTGATTTTTTTTCCCCCTGTATTTACTTGTATGTATCTCTGGTCTGCAGATGTCATTACTTGTTGAAAAGAATTTATCTGCACAGCTTTCTGATGTCTGTCAACCTGACAGAACAGAGCAAAGGCAGAGCTAATGAGACAACTGGATCCAAAATGAGCGTCTTGACGGCCTTTCCGAAGAATATTGAAATTAACAAATGTTTTAATAAATTACAATCATGTAATGCTTTTCTTCGGGAGAGAACTTTGAATATGTTACAAGATAGAGACAACGAGCATGCTTGTATATCATTTAAGTTCCTCTAATTTGGAAAATGTGTCTCCCTCTTGGTGTCTCTAATGATGATCAAACTATATTTAAAAAAGGAAAATAAAGCATCTCGTGTTTCCTTTATTATCTTTTTTCGAAAGCACTTTCATGGCTGATGGTATAAGCTCCTGTTCTTGGCTTAAAAGGACGATTCAGCATCGACAGAATTCTCCAATTACTCTAACAGACACACATTAGCAATTGTGAAAGTACAAGTAAGCATTATAGAGACACATGTTGAGCACAAGGAAACAGATTTGAATAAGCTAGATGGCGGTCATTAGCTATGTAAAGCCTGACAAACAGACAACAGCATGAATCATAAACACTCATGCAAAAACACGTCCTCATTGGTACACACAAGCATGCATTCAATGACAGTCAGTGGTGGGTTTTGGAGGCCTTTAGAGGCGCCAGATGGGACAATCTGCTGTAATTGAAGTAATCTGCAGAGGCATCCAAAGATACTGATGCAGAACTGTAGGTTAGGATCCAAAGTGAGAGTATTATAGAGGCAGTGACTCAGTTCTGCCAGTATTCTCTTTGGATCCCACTGAGCTTCATATTCTTTTCCCATTCATCTCACACTGCATCAACTCCCTTTGTTTTTGTTCCACACATGAAAACATTGCCAAAGTCTTCAGTTACCGCTCGTTTTGTCTTCTGTCACCACTATCATAGATGTGGCAAATCCCATGGATGTTCTTAAACAGGCCTCTTCCGCCACCAGTTCTCCGTCTCTCTGGCTTGTGTCCCTGTGGTCCCAACGGCTCCAAGGGCCTCGCTGCATCCAGCTGGCATGGCTCAGAGAAGAGGGACAGCTGAGATCCTTGACCACCCGGATTATAGTAACCCACTCACTATCATCAACAGCCCATCAAGACAAAGCGTTTTCCACCTCAAACCCAGTGGAAATCTCTCCAAGTTCCCAGTTATCACTCCAATTGTTGTTTCATTCTTGGACACAAAACAGAGCATCTGTCAGATCCTTGTCTTTCTATAACTACTTCCTCCAGTAAGTGAGTGGTTTGGATATATATCACTGATTTGACCTAAACCTCATAGCCAACCATTAAGAGTTGAGAGACGCGTCCTCCTTGGTATCCAGTGGGAGAATGTTTAGACTGAGAGCACGTTTTGGCATCCGGACTATGTATCCTCTGTGGATCTGGTTCCCTCGGTGTGCAGCGGGATCACAGTGTGGCTGTGGATTTCAGAGTCAACAGCAGGAAAAGGCTTTCAACAGCTACACACAAGTCCAAATGTGAGAAGAATGTGCCATTAAAAAAAAAAATGTCATCAATGGACTCTGATGGCATCCATGACTGCAAGCTGGGACGTAGCATTTGTCCATGAGTCGAGTTGGTATGAAGTTAGCGTTAAATTGGAGTTTGGGATTGGAAATGTGCATGTAGCCCTTTTCAAACATTGCTGGTTTCATCTGTTCAAGTCATCGCTTTTGGACTTTCAAACATTGGTTATGTAAATGATAGACATGATGAGGCTGACACAGCTTGAGCTGCGGTGCTTACATAATATCCGTCATGTGGTACGCAGTAGTTGAAGAACGTTATCTAGCAGGAGAACACTTCCCAGCTCTTTCAGAGGCTGCAGCAGATGGGTTCTACAAGTTATTTTGAAGCTCAATTATTGACCATCGAAGCACAAAAGACACTTGCACCATTGTCATTTTTGTTTTTCCTGTAGTCTAACAGTGCTCAGACACACTAAAACACTGTTACTCCAATTGAATTTTATTTGGCTCACGTTTTGTGTAAATGTTTTGCTGATATTTATATCTTAAATATGTAAAATTCATAGAGCATATACTGATCTTATTGTTAACACAGATTTCTGAGCACTCTTTTCTCATTTGTCCCATCCAAAGGGAAACCTTTTGATTGATAAAACTACATTTTTTAAACTGAATCATACCACAAAGCCAATTATTGTTCATCAAATGCATCAAATAAGGCTTCACCCCTTATTATTATTAGTCTTTGATTTCACTGGGGTTTATTATAGCTATTAAATCAACATAGTTGTTATGTTTTTCTATCAGTCAAGGCCATGTCCATGGCTCTCTAAAGCCTTTCTATATGACTCATTATCAAAACTTTTGCATCCTTGTAAACTTATTAACTTCAAATATAACTAATCAAACAAATACATTCAACTTCATAGTGGACACAGTTGTTTGTTGAACTACTTTTACCCAAGGTCAAGAATGAATTTTCACTTTCAACAAACAACTTGAGGAAAGTCCGTAGAACTATTGACATTGAACATTTACAATTCTGTAAGAACCTGGAAAACTCCATCTTCTACAGAACATAGTATCCTGTGGGTCTGTGCGATATCAGTTTATTAAATTGTTAGAAGAAACAAGAAAATTACTTGTGTTTTTCTTTTTGGCTTTTTAATGTAACACAACAAAATACGAGTGAAACTCTCCTCCTCTATGATACGATCATCCAGCTGAGACTTGAACCTTTAAGTGTTATGATAATGCACGCGTCCAACTGCAAATGTGACTTTAACTTAAAAGTGACTCAGGGGGCTTACTCAGTCATGAGACCATTGTGTTAAATTTCCATCACTTTTGTGTAATGAGGTGCACGTCTGAAAGAGGAGGGGGCTTGTGTTAAGTTTGGCGTCCCTGCACTCACAAAGGAGACAGTTCATTGAGAGTGTCCGCTAACTCCTCCATGTTTATCCATCAAACTACAGCTGAATGAACACATCATGAGGACGGGAGCTGCAGACAGAGAACGTTCCCATCATGTATGTTGTCGTTGTTGCTGGATGCCCTTAATTCCTGCACACACTGTCCAATCATGAGTCAATCACAGAGTCATGGGGTTGGCATACTTGCCATGGTTTGTCCCTGGTGGTCATACATGGACAGAAGATATAGATGAGGTGACCCCGGGCCCCTGTTTGGCATGGTTAGGGGCCTCCCTGTGCAGACTAGCAGACTCCTGCCTTTGTTGATTGCTGCCCTGTGAGAAAGCCTAGCAGCCAAGGTCTGAATGTTGACCCTACGCGCTAATGGTAAACACCATCCGAATGCCACACAAACAAAAGCAAAACAAGCAGAGTTCCTAAACAATCTCTGTAATGAGCTCTTTTGTCTCCATCTTTCTCCTTCACTCCATCTCCTTGTGGCCCCTGGAAAGCCTCGGCGGTCAGTGTGCTAATTTAACATTTGGACATGAAGCGAGAGAGCAGCAAACCCAGAGTTCATTCAGATGTCTGATGGAAATCCAGCACAACTTTGTTTACATTTTCATTCAGGATCATTTGGCTCCAAACTGTTAGATTTTCTTATCCACGTTGGGTTTTGCTCACCCTTTCCCCTCCATTTACTGTATTTGTGAGAGCTTTGGGAGCCGTTTGGACTTGACGTCCTCTACTTTTTTGCCCATTTATTCCCTCCAAGGACTCCAATGTACACATTCACACAGAAACACAATGAAACACAATTGCGCTGTGATAAATGTGTGGTTCCACAAGCGCTAGCGCAGCTGCTATGGTGGTTAATAGCCCATGGCTTTGCCTCGAATCCTCGCTCTCTCTTTCACTCTCTCATACACACACAACTCATCTAATGCCAGTTTAACCAAGCCAGATTCTGGCGATGAGGTAGTCTGTGGCAGGAATCCATTAGTTTTGGCATAAACGGGGCAACTGTGTTCCAACCTTGACCAAGCAACACTGGTTCAGTAACCTTTTAAATCTGAAAGCGGACTAATGCCTCGATTTATGCTGATGGACAAGAGGAACCGCGCTCTCTCCACATTCCAGTGTTCGCCTGTAACAGAGACTAATCCTGTAAGCCCTAATAGATATTATCACTTTACTCTTAAAACCACACAGCATTTAATTAAACCCTTCTGCTCTGATCCTGCAGCCCAGCAGCAGCAGCACCAGCCAGTTTGCATGTATTAGTTTTCATGGTACAGTTAATGATTGGCAAGGACAAATTTACAGGTGTTAGCAGAATAATACTTATTGTTAATCATAACTGAATAACGCTGGGGGATGTTCTGTGTCCTCTGGGTCTCCGTCTCTGTGCTTGTTGTTGCCCATTCAGAACTTTAAAACTGGCTCTTCTCTCTCTTCCTCTCAGTGTTTTCCTTCAGATGACTACGCCTGCTGTTTTAGAGCTCTGCTTTTCATTGGCTTTATGAGACCAACTGTAAATTCCTGAGCGCCTTGTGTCTCACAGTGGACTCCATCCAGCTTTTCCTTCACCCCGCTGAATTCTGCCTCCCTCTCATTTTTAACCGCCTGGCAATCACTTGCCCTGGCACACCTTTCACACTTTCTGTTTGGCTCGTGAAAACCTGGATCACTAATTATGAGGCGATAATTATTGAGTGCAGCTGATGAAAGGCATGCTGGTTGTGGTTAAGGAGGCACGGCTCCCTTGCTGACCATTTCCCTCAGAAAGTGTGTGGCTTAATGAGCTCAGACAGACTCAATGTGCTTCACAGACACAGCAGAAAGACAACAAAAATACCCTTTTAAAATTTAAAATATCCTCCTGTATATTTTTACGAAGCAGAAATTCAGTGTTGATTCCACCACAGAAGAAAAGGATTTGATGCAGTTAAAAGATAAATAGAGCTACTAGAAATTCTATGAAGTGTTTACAACATCAGCATGTACAGTGGGATTAAAAAATGCCGCAAGAAAACACTGGTCGCTTCAATAAAAAGACAGAAAACATGAGAGAGGTTTGTGTTTCTGGTGGTCATGGTTTTGTTGGAACGGGAAAAGCCTCAGCACAGAGGTGAGCATGTGTGAGTTAATAAGGTTTTGTGTTTTTCCCTCTCTGAGCATTTGCATGTGTTTGTGGCCTGAGTGCATCGGCACGTGAGTGGTGGGGATGGAATTGAGGAAATGCAAAGGAAGTGAGCCAGATATGGTGACTGAGCAAATGGAATAATATAGTGAGGTAGAAAGAGTGTGTGTGTGTGTGTGTGTGTGTTTGTGATACGCTGACCGAAGGAGGCTCTTTAGACATCTGTTAATGATTTTGCAGATGTGTGTTGGGGACAGAGAGGGGCGAGTTTCACTGTAACAACAAAAGCTGCTTTGTGCTTTGTCTAATTTAGGTGCATTATGTTCTCTTTTGTGACCCAGGAGCTCCAAATGTTGGCTCGCAAAGCTTTCTGAATGGTTACCATCACACACAGTGACATGCCAGTTCACTCATGTCAGCATGCAAGGTAGCGTGCATGTGTGCATAAACGTGCTTTTATGCACACACACACACACACAAGTGACCAGGCACACAAAGAGACACACAAAAAGTAATATTCTGGTAATTCCAATAATGCCTCAGGTATGTGTTGTAACCCTTTGAACTTGCTGCCACAGCTTCTGTCTAATAGAAAGGGGTCAAAGGTCACTGTTGAAGTCTCTTAACAAGAGGATATGACATTTGAACTTAGTGGTTTGGCCACAACTGTGGCTGCAAACATGGGACATATTTGACTTGTAAAAAGGGTTTGGCTGGATTTGACTATGAGAAATATAGCGCGCTCAACCGTTAAAACAGAGGAAGAGGCTGTGAATAGCATTCCACTATCAATGAACTGAAATCGGCCCCTCTTTCTTTTTACAGCATGATCCAGAGAGGTGGAGAAAGGGAGAGCATGAATGAAAGAGGTATAGAAAGAGAGGCAAAGAGTGGGGCGGAAGGTGAAAGAATGTCATAGACAGAGATGGCGGTGGGAGGGGATGAGAGGCTTTGGAGAGCGATTGGACTGAGCAGTTGAAGGGTTGACGGGTTTGGGTCTGATAGCTCGACGTGCATCACTGATCCCAGTCCACTCTCAGTCCACACACACACACACACACACACACACTTGTCCCCCTATTCTAACTCTGGCATTCAGAGGCACTTTCCCACTGGGAAGGTCAAAGCCCCATTAAGAGAGCATTTTGTTGCTATTTTGTGTTTGTTGTGGGGATAGTGAGTGGAAAGGGCAGCCTGGTAATAGAAAGAATTTGCTTCTGCAACCTCCACCTCCCCCCCCCTACCAACTCCTCTCCACCACATCAGACTTCAATAGTTCCCACTTGGGTTGTCACTGCTCCCACACACTGAGGCTTTGATACTCGTCTAGACAGAGGCAGTTTGTGTGTGTGTCCATATGGAAAGTTAGTTTCTCTGTTTTCCGGCGAACTCTCAGAAACAAGGTGATTTCCTCTTAAAAAAAAAAAAAAGTACACAACACTTTTGTGGCCCACCGTCTCACCCTAAGTGAGGTGGGTTTGTATCTGTGTGTGCAGTGTGCAATGCATATGTGCTGGCGTGCACATACATATGTGCTGATGTTATGCTTTAATGTTTATTGGCACAGGTGCATGCTGCAGCGTAGTTCACCACTTTGAAGATGCCAGATCAGGAAGTCAGGAGAAAAAAAAAAAGAAGGGCTTCTGATGAAAGAGAAGCGGAGGACCTGTGAGAGGTGGAGGTGAATGTTTTACTTACACCAGATGGAATCTACAAGTGGTTTTTTACTATCCATGTTTGAGCCCTCAAATGAGACTTATTTTTACAGTAAAATGTTAAACATAAGCGTATGACCGCGGACATTTCTTTTAACAGTTCCTTTACAGTTCTCGGTGCTGCAGGCCCGACTTGTGTCCCCTTCTGTCTCTAGTCATTAGTGTGGTTTAAGTGTTTCTGTTCGGACGGTAGCTCCGCTGTTTGACCCTCACGCTGTGAAAACCTCCTAATTGTGGTTAAATTGTGAAGAGAAACAGATGCAGCAATTAGACTCCTCTTGGGTTTATATATCGAGGAAGAGCCGGGGAGTCTTTGGAGCCGGAGCGGGAATCTCTCTCCCGGCTGCTTGAAAGGCCCTGTCAGAATGTGTAGTAAGTTAGTAGACCTGTAATCAAAATCACATAACAGTCTCTGAGATTCAATTTTTCCTTCCAGGACGCCAGTATTTATAGCATGCAGACGTTGTATTTCATAAATCTTGAAATGCAGCCCTAAATATCTCATCTGGGGTAGGTCTGTTGCAGCATGGATGACTGGCACCAGGAAGTGATTGGGCGTGACACAGGAAGCCCTGTTTTAGTTATTTGTTCGTGCTGAATAGTGCTGTTTGAATTAGAGCACAAATATATATCTACCTCCAAGAACCAGAGTCAGGAAATGCTGCACAATGAAACCATATATTAGCCATTTTTATCCGTATCTAAAAGTGCTTTAAGTTCTAAAGAAATGTCAACGGGACTTGTAATATTAGTGCCAGTTTAAAGGTCAGTGATTAATTGTTCAGGTTCTGCAGCAGTAGCACGCAACTTACCCTTTGTGTGTGCAGAGATTTGTCCTTGTGCATGTCTTCCGGCAATTACACCCTTTCTCTCTGTTTGTTTGAAAGTGCAGATCCAAGGTTAACATCCCCAGATTAAGAGAGCTAAAGAGTTTGATTGCAAAACTATGTTTTTCCTGAAAGGCTTGTTAGCTTGTGGTGGACACAAACAAGGATGCTGTAACTGAAGCCACATAATTCAATGGAAAAAAAGTGATGTCATTTCCAAAACCAAATACTATGTTTTCTTGTTAGACATCTTTCGCTTTGTCTCGCATCCCACTGGAGTCTCTGAATCGTGGTTTCTTTGTGGTGGAGTTTAACATAGCAATGGCTGCTGGCACCGGCCAGTGTGGCCTCTGCTGGGTTTCCTGGTTTTCTTTTATACCTAATTGCTCACCACATATGTGACAAATGACGCCAGATGCCACAATGGAGAGAAATCCAGCTCTCTAAGATTTATTGGCTCAAGAAAAACAGTTGGCCGGTATTTATAGGAGCTTTTTACTAGACCTGGCCCCAGAGAGTGGAGAGTACCTGGACCAAGTGCCAGTGCAGTCTGTGGCCACGTTAGCCCATTAATCACACCGGGATTGTTCAGTCAGGTGTGTGGAGCAGCAGGTTGTTCTGTTTGTGAGTGTGACAATAGAGGAAAGGAGAAACAAATCAACACCTTTTACTCTCACTTTGGTATTTAGAAATGAGTACAACAGTACAAATGCCTTCAACCAGTGATTGATGCCGTCCTGCCTTCTAACCAGCACAGCAGAAACACCTTTGCCTTCACACATTCAGACATGGTCAGGAGATCCGTCACATGAACTAATATATTTAAGAATACTTCAGCCTTGAGGAGTCATGAAATTAAATTGATATCACTGTTTAATACCACAAGGTCCATTTAACAGCAGACTTTTGATTTTGACTTGTCAAAACACAAAAAGGACAAGTCTCTATCAAATCATTGCCTGTGGCTCTGTATAGAAAAAGACATGGGGGACTGACAGAGTATGAGCAGATGATAAAATGCAATTGCACACGGAGAGCCTAATGAAACACTTATGTAGAATAAAGGTATTTTTAAAGAGTCCTGAAAATTAAAACCCCTATTCTAGAAAAGTTTAGATGCTGTGTGAGACTGATTATACAGCTTTTTTGCTTTCTGTGTCTATTTCAGTTCCATTTGTGCCTCTTATTTCCCAGTCTTCTATAAATGTAGCCTGAAGTTAAGCTTCTTAGTGTCCAGACAACTAAGAGGGGAACAAATGATATCTGTTCACACGCACAGAGCAAATGATTAGATCAGTGCTGCTGCTTCAACCACAGATGCTGGTGAGGAGCCTCAGCCTTGGTTCAGTGTTTGAGCTGCAGTACAGTGTGTCTGATGCTTCTCCCCGGTCTCTTCTATCCTGTCTCAGCTCCCCTCGGTATGCAGACCAGGGGTTCTTGGCATTCATAGCTTGAGACTGCAGCCCAGATGAGCCCTTCTTTACTGTATGTCTGCCGCGCTCCCTTCACAGGAAATTAGAGAGGAAAAAAACAAAGCTTAGACCCAGAAACACAATTTGGCCATTTGAATTTAAAGTTTGCTACACATGGACTCAGTTGACTGGACTGTCGTTTCAAGGTGAATAACAGAGAGGAGATGAGGTGTTGTAGTTATTGCACTTATGTTCCTCTTACTCTAAGAGGATATACTGAGAGGATGACCTGTGGTGCACAAATAATCGCTCTAAGCATCCTGTCTTTCCAGCAAATGCTCAGAAAGCCATTCATTAAACTCATAAATGTTACTGACAGCAGGCGGCCGTATTACCTGTAAAACAATGCAAGCAAATGTTTTTACATGTGTGTGCTGGGAGTCCTGGGTCGGTGGTGCGGGTTTTTTTAAAAAAAAAAAAAGAGAAACAGATTGCAGGCAGTGATGCCAATTCCAGCAGAGCGATTAAAGCCTTCATCGCTGTCCTAGATCACAGCAAGGTAAATCGTCCCCACTGGCCTGCAATTTCTGCCAAATGCTCCTCTTTTCTCCTTTCTTCTTCTCTGTCAGTGGTGTTTATAAATCATAAACTCACCACACGGACAGAGAAGCAGGACGGCTGCGCTCTGTGGACACAGATCCATTGTGCTTACTGTGTGTCTGCATGTGGAAGTAACAAAATCCACCTCCTGAAGGTTCACAAAAGGAGCCAAATGTCCAAATGTAATGAAAATAATGTGTCTATTTCTACAACCAACAACCTATTTTTACTTCTAAATTTATACTTACTTATTTGGGAAACCTGTTTATTATTTAATCAGGATCGAAGCTGATTCAAAACCCTAATGATAGCACACAGTGGCCAAAACTTAAACCAGCGTTACACTGTCTAATAGCCTGTTTCATGCTAGCTGTTGATGTTGCTTGAAATGGCAATAAAGCAGCTGGCCACCATTAAAGCCTGGTGATTCTCAAAAGGCATTCTGGTCATTGATTTCTCCCATTTTCTTCCCCTGTGTTTTCCTTCATTCTGATTGAGGCTGTAAGTTTAAGGGGTTGCTGGGTATTTTATTGTTTCATTATGTGCCTGTTGTGAAGCCATTTGAGACTGCAACTTTGATTAAGGACTGCAGAAATAAAGCCAGTTTGGCACAACTTAAATCATAGACAATGGTTCTATAAGATTGCCAAAAACCACGTTTTCAGAAATTAACGATTGATGATCTGTATTTCGTATTTATTTGGCCAGAAATGTTTCCTCTCTTTTTTGGCTTGACTCGTTTTTAGTGAATTTATTGGTGTAACAGAGTCAAATCTGGTGGTCGATTCACAAACAGACTGAAAAAACTCAACAGTCATGAGATCATTTGCCATGAATAGTTACACAGACAAACATGGTCCTTAAAGGATGAAGACAACAAAATTTTGCAATTTCCTGACTTTTCCACTCTCCCTTTAACACCACCATGAAGTGGACATGTGTTGGATTCAGATAAAATGTCTTTGAAGCTAATAGATGAATCATGAAATTTGGAAACACATGCATAAATTTTAAAATCTTTGGTGATCAGCTGACTGTTATCTTTTGCTACTATCAGGTATACATATCAACTTGCTACCTGCAAAACTGCGAGAATCCAATCAGAATCTGCTGGACTTCATGGCAGGAAAAGTTAACATGCTGCTGAACATGATCAACCTCATATCTGAAAATACTGACATAGTGTTATGCTGCTGTTAACATTTAGCTCGCCGTGTCATTGTGCTTAAGTACAGACTCACAGAGCTGCTAGCATAACTGTGAATTCATGTGTCTTTGCCCGGACACGTCTGAGCTGCCATTTCTTTCGAGGAAAGTGTTTCATCTCTTCATTTCATCCTAATTTTCTCAAAATTGACGACTGTCTGCTGTTCTGGCTCCACAGTGGTGGAAACAAGCTTCAAGTGGACAACAGGACTGCAGAAACTCTAAACATCTTCTGTCCAAGAGTGAAAAAAATCATCTGTTTAAACCGCATAAAAAAAAAACAAAGAAAAGAAACTCCATCTTGTAATGTTTATAAAAGTAGCACTTGAAGAGGTTTAAGACATTTGAAGTTTATGTACTTTGACGATTTTTGCTGTTTTTAAGTTTTATCCACATGGTTTAATTCACAAATCGTAAATGGCTTTGGATAAGTGCCTGCTAAATAAATGTGATGTAATGTAATATCCCAAATGTTTATGACAGTGAGATTGTAGTGAAGCACCATTCAGTTGTGTTTATTTTAGTATCTGCTCACCAAGTTTTTCTTTTTTTTTTCTCAGAGTTTGGACTCTTTTCTCTCACCATCTGCATTGAGAGACCTTTTTGTTTTAACCATTCGAGCTGTTTGTTTTTGGGGACTGAGAGTAAGTGGCTGGGTGTTCAAGGTTTTGTTGTTTCTGACTGAAACTCCAAAGGGGCTTTTCATCTGAAAGCTTTTATACGCAGGCAGGCCAGGAGAAAAACCAGTTGGCACCAGTCATGATGCTGTGAAAAAAGTGAAAGCTTGTTGTGATTCCTGCTGCCTCGCCTGGTTGTAAAGGGTAGTTTTGGATCATGTCCGAGTGTCTCAGAAGGTGGTGACCCTGACACAGATCCCAGTTAACACACTATGGAATCAGCTTAGACTGGGGAACTGAGCTGCGGCTAGAAAGCTACACTGGTTGGCCTCAAGAATTAAATTCCTTCATTATGATGAAGCGATGAAGGAGGACAAGGTGGGGGAGTCAGTAAGCATTGAAGGATGGAACTGAGAGAAGGGATTGAGAAATAAGAGCCAACATGTTTTTCAGACAGATGAGTGATATTCAAGGATATGGGCAAGGAAAGGCAATGATGGCTTTAGTATTGAGAGTTTATGACCCTTTTAAGAGTTGACCTCGCATGAACCATTAACAACCCCCCAGTGTGTGTGGGAAAAACACACACACACACTCTTTAACTCGCACAAATGAGGGCACACTTAAACGCACATATCTCCACGCACACCACGCAAACTTGTAAGAGTGATTGAGCTCGTTCCTGTTGTTTTCACCACCAGCAACAGGAAGGTGAACAAACGCAAGAAAACACAGCTGCTATTGTGTGCTGCAGCCTCTTCCACAGATAAGAGAAGGACAAGGACGAAAATAACTTAAACCGATTTATTAAGACCGATTTAATTCCTTTATAGTCTTCAAACTAACTTCAAAGTGATCAGAGTCTTAAAAATGCAGCACAGAAAAGCAGTGCTGAATTTGTTTGTTTTAATACTTCTCAAACCAAACTATTAAAATAAAGCTAGAAAGACAAAAAAAAAAAGTTACGGCCGAGACTTCTTCCACCCCATCACCCACTTAAGCCACAGCAAAAATCCCAAACTCGCTGACCCTGAGTGAGCCAAATAGTGTGGAACCCTGTTTCAAGTCTCTCCAAATAACAATAATCCTTCTTCATCATGTGTGTCTGTTTTGCTGCTGGACAGGTTTCAGAGCGGAGTGGAAGAAAAAAAAAAAGAAAAACGGCAAGGACCACGTCTCACACACATGGAGTGAGTTATGCCCGTTCACACACCCTGCAGTGCTATCATAAGACACACTGGTCTGGCTCGGTGGTGTACAGTACATACCAGTCTAAGGTCGTGGATACTGGGTGACTGAGAACCAATAATGTTTAGCCCCAAAATAAACTCCGACTCAAAGATTTGCTTTTGTTGTAACAGTGAGCTCCATTTAATCTTCTCTTGTTTAAAGATAGTGATTAAAACTAATCACCGGTGACTAATGAATTGATACTTTGCTGAAATTATACCCATAAATTCATCTATCAGCCCAGAATCAATAAACTTATAAGAAGGAGAGCAGTAAAATCTTGCATATTTGCAGAACTTTGCTAACTTTTATTAATAATCAATCACTACTCTCTGTCTTTTTGTCTATAGTGTATAATAGAGGCATAAAACTACAGAAACGCAAGAACAGTTTGGATCTTGCAGGGTAGAGTAAATTACCGCAAAAAATATGAACAATGAGTTCATTCAGGAAACATCATTGGGGGAAGTGGGGGAAAAGGTTGGCTTTGGTAAGCGCAGTTCTTCTCTTTATCTGTGAAACAGAGTGAACAGGTGGAGGTTGACATCACTAATACGACCTGCTCCACCCTTTGCATTTATATATGTTGCTGCATAAATAGAAGACTGTAAAAGACACTGTGGCCTGTGTTCGGTAAATCTGTGTTGAGTCGACATGTTAATGACTGTGACTTCATGGTAAAGTTTCTGTCACTCATCTAGATTTACCGTCACTGTAAGTAAGATTGGTAAAGTAAGAGCCTCGTACAGGGCTTTCCTTGTGCTGCAATAACCTTGAATGTTTACTTTCTGCCAGCCCTGGCTAGACTTAAATGATGTGTGTGTGTGTGTCTTTGTGCATGTGCTTTCACACACGCAGGGATACACTTGCGTTTAGGTCTCCCTGTGCGCGTTCATGTGCACATGTGCTTGTGTTTGTGCTTGCGGAGTGTGTGCGTACCCATCAGTCAACCTTCAGCTGGGCAGACCTGGAGGATTGCGTCACAGGCAGAGAAAAGAGCAGCCCTGGCTAGTAAACTAGCCTTTAATTGCTTTGCAACTGAGAACACATTGCTTTGGGAAACAAGGAGCTCATTGTGAGCGCATGTTCATCTCAACACACCTCATATTTTCTGCAGATTCGCTGACCCCCACCAGCTCTGTAGCATTTACAATAAAACACAAAGCCAGCAATTAAAGTACTAAGTGTTTGCATGCACGCTCACATGCAGACTCTTAACATGTGTGTGTACATCTGTGTGCTGATGTGTTCCAACAGGCAGGTCAAGATGCTTCGTTTAGGATTAGTGTGAAGGCTGGAGGATTAAGTGCAGTAAAACTTTGTGCTTCTGTGTTTTAGTCCGAAAAAGCCGTGCACGGTGAGGCATAAATATTAGTCAGATAGAAATGTGTATGTATAGTATGTGTGTGTATGTCTCATGATAGATCTGGGTTGGGTGGTGGTGGTGGTGGTGGTCTGGCGATGATGTAAACCAGATGTATATTGGATGCAGACTATCGTACCCAGCGGAGGGAAGAATGAAGCCTGCGAGTGTGTGTATGTTGGTGCATGCAGAGCGCCAGCATTGATTACAAATCCAGTGTAATTTTGCTTTGCACCAACCGCATTTGGCAGAGCGTGGATGCTGTGCTGACTGAAATGAGCTCATGCTACATATGACTGACCCATAAATCACGCAGACTGCGTACAGCCAGCGCTGTCACAGAGTTCAGCGGTTGGAGAATGCCGCTATTATTACAGTCATTTAAAAAGCTGTGTTAGATAAAGTCTGTCAGAACATGGTGATTCCATTTAACCTGCAAACCTCCAGGCAGGCGTGTATTTCATTTCAGTGGATGTAGAGATTAAGACAGAAAAAAATGATAATAGGATTATTTCAAACCATGTCTATAAGGAAGACTGCTTAAGAAAGAACATCTGAAACACAAAATGTCGTTGTTGTTAAATTGGTGGTTGTTAAATTGAGCTGAAATTCTTTGCAGAGCCTCTAAATCAGTGAAATCTAATCAAGCTATCCGCTTCTGACAAAGAACACTGTGGTTCTTCTTTGTGTGTACAATGCTACATGTGTAACAGCACCACTTAAGCTATGAATTTCTTGAAGTTGATGTATTTTGTCTTGTATTTTTAGAAAACATCATTAGTGGAGAAAAATGGGCTTGTTCACGTGGTCATAAAGAGGAACAAGGATGGCATGATTGAACAGGAATAGTTATAAAAAAGGGAATTTCTGTGAGCGTCTTACGTGAAAGAACGTATTATTGTACAAATATGGCATCTGTATAGTGTATGTATGTATGACTTATATTTTGAGTCCATGCCCTGACATCATAACTTTGCTCCTGGCCAATCCTCTGTGTGGGCTGAACATCAGCCTACTGTGTGGCCTTTGTTCTACAAGGCCCCTCCAGCAACTGTTTAATATATAATGTTGAGAACATGCTGTATAGAGAATTTAAATAAATACAAACTCAGCCATCCACTGACATGCCAAACCTGGCTGAGACACACCAGCTATGCAACATGTGATTATTGACTTACACATGTTGGAGAAGTCCTCTCTTATGAAGCCTTACGTAGCCTTGATAATAAGCAGAGGACCGTAAGTGCATGTTTATGGGCTTAAGGTTAGTGATGGGTGCAGCTGTTTTGCAGAAGCAGCGTAATGTGTTAAACAGGATCACTGGCAATTTAGATTTAATAATGACTGTAAGAGGCTGTTAAATGACTGTTGTTTTTGAGTTTCATTTCTGATGACGGATGAAGAGGAAGTATAGATAAAATGTAAATGTGTTCTCATCTTTCCACAGTGAGTTTGATCATTTCAGTTCAGGTTTTACCGTTTGAATAAGTTTAAAAAGTGCATTAGAAAAAAACATACACAAATTAAAAAGGCTATTAAACTCAATCAAGAGTTTTGCAGAACCATCAAATATTAGCGTTTTCTTCAGTCAATATGAAAAGCAGTGAGAAGAGGAGGGGCCCTTCATCACAACACATCAACATCTTGTACTTGTTTTCAACCAAGTGTCGAAAGTAAAACATTAAATTACCGAAACAGAGAGGCATCAATTTAGATAGACAGCAACCGGCTTCTTCGTCTGATGAAACCTTCAAGAAGCTCACAGGTCCGTGACAGTAAAGACTGTTACACCTGACAGGGAGTGACAGTGACATGGAGAAATGGACTTGTGTGGCTGCAAAGAGAAGAGAAAAAAGTGACGTCAGGGCATTCATACATGTACAAACTGACTTAACAGTAACATGCCATTCCATTCTCACACCCACAACTTTATGAGTGCATATTCTCCTGGTCCTATTGTGAAAAAAGAAGCTGTTCCATCACAGGAAGGCCCCTTTGACCCCTGTGAAAATTGTGTGTTTGTCCCTATATTTGAGGGTCTGTAATGGCTCAGTTCACAGTGAATGTTCTTTGGCACACTGTTAAAAAACACACCTGACGCCTTTTAAAAATGATGTTCAAAAAAATCCAAAATCGACTGAAATACATTATCATGATGAACCTTTACATACATTTAAAGATAAACTAAATATTTGTCATTTATATTAATAATTCATGACTAAAATAAGCAACAGTAAAAGTTAATAATATATAACTTTAAGACGTTTTATTTTTCTTTTTTTTAAATTCAACACTGTTTGGGTAAAACAATGTAGATAGTGTACAAACATCCTTCAACAAATTCTGAGTCAAATGTTGCCTCATCCTATTTGTTGCACTAAAATATGTCACATCACCTTTTTTCTGGCTAAGCTCCACCCACATCAAATCAATGAGTTGAACAAAAACCAAAAAAAAAGGCAAAAAAAGAGCCTCATCT
>JAPZDV010000002.1:16595470-16608258 GCA_029814665.1 Acanthurus lineatus | reverse complement strand
GATCTAAGATTTTTTTTTCCTTTTTTTAAATTTAACACTGTTTGGGTACAACAATGTAGATAGTGTACAAACATCCTTCAGCAAATTTTGAGTTAAGTGTTGCCTCATCCTATTTGTTGCACTAAAATATATGACATCATCTTTTATCTTGCTAAGCTCCACCCACATCAAATCAATGAGTTGAACATAAATGAAAAAAAGCAAAAAAAAGAGCCTCATCTGTTCATGTGATAGTTGGTTTCCTGTTAAGTTTTCTCTGCACTCCATCTCACAGTCCCCAAACACAGAATACTTCCTCCCTCTTAGGTTGGAAACCACAGGTGGGTCTTTAATGCCTGCAGAGTGGAGAGAAGGGGTAATTTATCACCGTCCATCTTGAACTGTTGTAGATGGAGGGCTGGTTTTACTGCTGGTGTCACATGTTAACGAGCAGATTTTATGGTGGAAGTGATGAAGGGTCACAACACCTCGAAAATTAAAACACCAACTGGCTTGACTGCAAGGAATTGATTCTCGTAGAAGTTTGTCTTTTTTGGAAGTTTTATATTGAATGAGGTAAGAAAATGTTTTACTGGAACATGTTTTGAAAAAAGCTACATCTTTGATACTTCCTAAGTAATTTTTTTTAAAAAAATGTGCACCATCTCTCCTCTGTTTCACCTTGGTAAAACAGAAAAAACGACAGCTATTCCCCTTGTCCTGTTGCCTTTATAAAGATTGGATTTCTTCCCAGGTCACCACTGTAAGAAAGGATTGAGTGTCCTTCGTATTGCTAAGTAGCTGATGTCACTAAGCTGGAATCCATCCATTTTCTCTACTTCCCTCACACTGTGTGCACCTCTGTGTTTAAATCTAATAATAAAAATGTGTTCTTTAAAAATCCTGGAGAAGACCAATAGCAAACGATGGGGATGGTTCATTAATTAAGTGGTGTCCTGTTTCGCTAAAGTGGACTCATTAACCTTGTCCCTCATCGCTGCAGGATTATGTGCAGATGCTCTACAAACTGTTGGTTCCTGTCAGACACTGAGTGCTGAGTGGATGAACTGAACACAGAATGTATGTCACCAGGAACAGGAAACGATTTCCTGAGTCCAAAACCATATAAACATGAGTGAGCTGTGCATTGTATAATATAATATAATATAATTTGTATAACACTGTGGGGTTACTACCTTATATTCAGCATAAGAGCTAAACTTTTATATTAGGCAAAGCTCAAGAGGCTACAGACTTTCAAAATATTTCATCTTAGGTTCTAATGCAGAGTATGGAGTCCTTCAGGAGCAGGTAAGGTTACTTATCCGAAACTACTCACAGATGTAGCACAAAAGATATGAGGTTCAATATTGGCAGAGTGACCATCTATTTTATATAGAATACAAATTTAAAAACTTGAAGATGGGAGAGTAGAAAAAAAAGGATCAAACCCAGACTGTTGGAGCAGGAACTATTATGGTTCAAAAATTACAGTAATAAGTCAAGCAAAAAATCTAATTTTTGGCCTTCAGCAAATATTCCATTATTAATAATATTGATTCTTCTACTGTTATTATTCTATATGATATGTTTTGGTTGGACTTTTTGTTCTTTCAGAAGGCCAAAGTGATCGCATTTAATGTCGTAAATTATCATAAACTCATAAGCTAACAGTGAGAGATTCACAGATATCCCTCGGTTTTCCTGAACATCTGGACAGCATGCCGGGCAGACATCTGTTTAAGTCTGTGCCAGTCATTCCTGTAAGAAATGGTATTTCTGAGCAGAGCTGTGTGCCAGAATAGACAAAGATTTAGAAATAGTTTCCTTTTCACTGTCTCTCTTCTTTTGTGAGGTGGTAGTCTCTGAAGCGATCGGATGAATCTTCAGCGGGAGGCTGAAACACTTGAGCAGCAGATCTCTGAGGAAACTTCAGCAGGTTAAAAATGCATACTAAAGTGCATACACTGAAATAAGAAGAAAATATATTAAAAACAATAACTCAGCCTCTTTATTTTTTGTTAAATACAACACTTTCTGGTTAACAGACCATCACCGTGGCTGTTTGAGCACTCTGAGGTCTGAACTCTACGTATTTGGAAACTCTTCCACGGTGTCTCTCACAAACTGTGAAGCTCTGTGTTTTTCTTTCGCACTGAGCTGTAAATGAAGAGTAAATAAAGCAGGGTAAATGGTGCGTAGTCCCCACACAGGTGAGAATGACACTGCAAACTAACCGACCAAACAAAGAGGCCATTTCTATCCCCTGACTCTTCCTCCTTCACAGTAAAGCTTTTGAAATCGGCCTCATTCACTGATAAGTCAAGCTGGGGCCTTTATGTGGTCGTTGTCCTCTTACTGATAACATGGAGCTAAAAAAGATAAAGTCGCGATACAGCTGGAGGTCATTTTGGTGCTTCTGTCTTATTAAGATTTACAACAGCAACTTTTCAAATAATTTTAACTGAAACATCAGTGCTCACACTGCTTGTGAGGTGATTTGCACAGTGATTTTCCATAATTTCACTGTGGGGAACTTTGATAGACAAATTAGAATCACTTGCTTAACTGTGCTGAGAAAGCAAATGTTTGAGGTACCCCTTCAGAAATATTTAGAGCTATAAGTTGTTGTTTTACTGGCATTTCAATATTGTCAATAAAACTAGCTAGGAATAATGTTGACTATGGCACCAGATTAAAGTAGCACCTCTGCACCAGCTTTTTCTGATTTATTAAGGATGCTGAAGTGAATTTTATCGCACCACTCTTTGTTATAGTAAACAACATCTGAAAAAAAAAAACTTGAAAAAGAAATTCCTGAAAGGCGGAAAACGTTGCTGCAATCGTTGTTATCATAATTAGTTTTGTCTTTGTTTGGTCTCTTTTAAAAGTGTGTTCATGACCTGTCACAAAGGGACATCACCCTGCTCGGATCCACCTGGATCACTGATGATCTGCTTGATTTATTTCATAGCAGCTAAGCATTGCTTATAAAAAATTAAATGTTAACATTTTTTTCTGTTTTGGACATTTAAAATATTTTTAGATTCCATATAATATCAACTAATGAATCCATACACACATTGTATCTCCAAATCTGAAAGAGCAAATAAATTGATCTATAATCAATCTAGCCTGCCTGAAAAATTAAGAGACATTTTCTTTGGGGTTTAACAAACATTAATTCAGACAGTGATCAAACAGTGAAGCTCTCTTATTAAAGAAACTGAACTGATTAGTGTAATTCCCAGGACAAACTCTCTGAAAGACGCAGGAGGCAATTATGCATGAATTCAAGAAAGACATGGAAGTGCGGTAAGACGTAAGCAGGGGGTCGGGGTGTGGATCACAACTGAAGCTGTGGCTGGGATTTTTAATGACTGACCGCAGTGAGGCAAGGGGGAGGTCCATTGTGTCCAGATCTGCTACGTCTTAGCCGGCCGCAGCCGCAGCCGTGCACATGGCACCGCACACTGGGGCAGCGCTTTGATGTACATCTGCTCCCAGAGCCAATGGAGACGGAAAAGGAGAGCGTAACGAAACAAAATCATTAAGGGATTAAAGAAACAAAAAAAATCACATAGTTGAATTTGGGGGGGAGAAAGCAGACAGACCGGGAGAGGAGATGATGAGCAGAGCTGAAGCAGAATCAGGCAGCAGAGCTTTTTTTTTTTATTAAATCTGTTTTGAATGTGTGTTTCTTGCTTTGTGTTTATATATGTGTGTGTGTGTGTGAGACAGAGGAGTGAAATAAAAAGGGAAAGTGTCTCCAAATCATATTAGCAGCCCCCTCCCCTTCCTCACGGAGCAGCCAGTCTGGAGTTGGGGTGGGATATGCAAATCCAGCCTGTCTGTCTGCCTGCCCCTTCAGAGGCAGCAGAGCAGCACGCTGCTTCTTGCACACACACACACCCACACTCATGCAGAGTGCAGAGGACTTGGAGGGTCGAGCCTAGTCAGCAGGTCCCACACACACACGCTTGCATGTGTGTATGTATGGAGCTGAAACTTTCCTAGAGACACACTCACACACTCTTCCCCCTTCTCTCCTCTGTCCTGCTCTCCTCTTCCTCCTCTCCCCTCCTCCAGCACACCTTTGTCTTGTTTTTCCTTGCCCCTCTTCCTCTCCCCTCCCTCTTCAGCCTCACTAGTTTTCCCCTCTGCTCTGTCCTTTGTGCTCAAACTGTGGTTAGTGTGCAAACTGAAAGCTTGTTGGGCGAGATGCTGCTGATGCTACAGCTGTTTGGGCTCCATGTCTCCATCAGGGCCCAGTGAAGAAGACAAGACTGCACGTGAGCTGGGAAACTTCCTCTGACGAAGCTGCATCTACAAGACTCTGGATTTTGCATTTTCAAGACTTGGGGACTAATTCAGCTTTAAAGACTTAGATAAATTTAAAAAAAACAATGAGGACCAAGTTTGGTCAACTGGTTGCACAGCTTTTTCTCTTAGGAGTTTTGCTATCTGTGGTGGACAGCAAAGGGACTTTCTATGGAGGTCATGTCAGCCCTTTCTATGGAAACAGATACAACCTGTACAAGGCTGGACTCAACCCTCATCACTCACCAAACAAGCCAATGACCCGCCACAAGTAAGTTCTACATTCTGGACATGTCACAGGTGCAAATGCACATTTTGTTTGCCCTCCCACACTGTCGGGTATTGAATTTTAAAAAATCATTCCAAGTAGCAAAAGTGCTCGTAAGCAGAGGACCCACCTCATACTGTATTTCCTCTGAGAAACACATGTCAACAGCGAGTTGCAGAAATATGGTTTTGGTTAGGGCATCAACTTGGTAACAGATCCATGAATTGACTCTCTGTTTCTCTCAGCATCAGCCCTTTTCTGTGGTTCACACCTAAAACCATCTGTGGCTGGGGATAAACATTATAGAGCAACAATGACATGCGGCGTTATGAAAACAAAGCCGTCATTATGGTCTGATGGTGCAGCAAGAGGGGGTGCTGAGTTGATGACAAGAGTATCGATCCCTCGCAGCCACTCTATGTGTGTGTGTGTGTGTGTGAGTTGGGAGGGGGCTCAATTAGAGGCAAGACTTACAGTTCAGCTGGGATTCACTGCCAGAAGGGAGTGGTACGACTAATATCCAATCAATTGTAATGCAATAACACAGCGGTCTCTGCTGAGTTCGTATTGAAATTTCTATTGAAAGCCTGTGTCTTTTTCTCTACTCAACTCTTCAAGTGTCAACAAGAAGGGGTGAATAATCCTTCTCTGTTTTTAATTAATGTGTGATGTATGTAAACAGGACCACATGACAAGAAAAAAAACAGTAATCTCTAAGGTATGCTATACGAAACCCCCGAAGCTGTGAGATGAAACAGAGCCTGGTGGATCTATTTTGCCGGGATAGGGACGGCTGATGTTTGGCCTGCAGGGCTCTTTCGCTTTTTCCTCCCTTTTTCCATCTCTTTTGCTTGGCTTCCCCCGAGAGCTGTTATGTCTTTGGACAGCTCCCCAGCTACCTGCTGCTTCACTCAAACTGCCACAGAACACTGCCGATGACCCAGCCCTGCTCAGTCTGCCGTGTGCCCTCACCTCCAGGGAACAGGCTCCTCAGCATCCCCGAGAGCAACACCCACATTTAGTCTCCACCTTTCAATTTCTCACCTTTAAATATACAACCATCATCCATCTCTCTCTTTACCTCATTTTACAGGCAGCATGTCATCATGTTAACACTTCTTCTAAGGTCAAGATCACAACTTGAATTTTTAAACTTGTCATCAATGTGGGCAAAACTTAATCTTTTTCTCACTGAAAAAGTAATTACATCGAGTAATTAGCTACATTACTCATTACTCTAATTTTAACTTAATTGTCATTGCACACAGTACAAGCATTAGGACAATGAATGTGCAGTTTAGCTTTAAAACAGAGGAGTAAAAAACAACATAGTGCAGACTAATGTATATTTATAGAGATAAATAAATAACTGGATACATAAATTTACTGGTCCATATATGAGGAGTTTAAGTACAGTATAAACAGAGTGAACTAAGACACTCAGATATATTCAGCATTTGCAGTTGCAGGTTGTAGAAAGCTTAATATTAGTAGTAAACATATACAGAATAAATCAGCTGGATATGAATACAGTGAATACACAATGGCTCAGATATTTACACTATAGACATAGGTATGAGTAAGATGTATACAGTATGGACATAAGTATAAATAAGATATATACAGTATGGCTGGTGCCTATAATTGGTTGCCTTTAGTCACATTTTGCTGCCACACTTTTAATCAATATCATTTTTATTGTTTTCAACACTCAGTAGTTGTTAAAGTTTTGATGACTGACTGCCAGTTAAAGGAGCCAGCATATGACTGAAGGGAGAGAGGGAAACACATGGACTTGTTCTAGGATTCCTTGTCTTATAATGACCTTTTATAATGAAAGTCCTTGAGCATTTAGGTCACTTGAAGCTGCTGATTCATCCACTAATTCAGCACCTAAATTGATGACAGAACATTACACTTGCAACACTAGTGAGTTGTCATCCCCAACCTAATGGGAGGGTGTCAGTTTGGTGCAGTAAAATACTGTTAGATGTAGGCTATGTAAAGTGAAAGTACAGAAAAGAAATGTTAATTGTAAAGCATGCACTTCATGTCACTTTTGAGAGTCGCACCAAAGAGATTTATTTGTATTCACCGATGACAAATTATGCAGCGTCAAAGCTCAGATCCCAAAATTAATACGTCAGTCACACGTTGTAGATTGAGCTTTGAAAAAAGAACTGATCAGTAATGACAGATGGTCAGTAATTGCTTGTTGCTGGTAGCTGTTTATGTTCCCCCACATGTCTCTGTGTCCAACTATAGTGTTGACTCAAGAGCGGCTGACCCACCTTGGACACAGTGGGCTCAGGGGACGTGTCAGTGTCAGACCACCACCACAGATATATGAGCTCAGTTGTTGTCAACCTGACTGGTCAGTGGAAATAGAGACTTAAAAATAACACACGTGCCATGAGCTCTGTGTGTGTGTATGTTTGTGTTTGTGTGTGTTCCTGAGTGTGTATGTATGCTGTATGTTTGTTTAAGGGAATTTTTGTAAAGGATTTCACTCATGTGCTTTTCCAGCTTGTAAATACGGACCGCACTGTCACGTGGATAAAACACGCCTGTTTTTTAATGAGATGTTAAAATTCTCAGCTGTTGTGAGCTGCAGACTTTTTCCTTCATTTTGAATTATGATGTCCGTTTTGGCAGCAAAGTGAGTGATTTGATTTTACAGTGACAGGGAACTACTTGCTGCAAAAAAAAAATAAAAAATAAATAGCCCCTGTAGTCTCTAATTGTGGCATCTTTGACACTCACAATACCGTGCCTGACTGTCACTGCTTTATTTAGGAGAGTTTTTAATGAGTCATGGCTGAAACTGTACATTGGTGGTTAAGTTTAGTTTTCTTGGAGGCATTTTGGCTCAAAGTTTTGTAAAAGTAGCGAATATTATTCAGAAAACATGTCATGTTACAACATAATATTGATGTTTTTCTTTTTCAAGAGCAAAATATAAAGAATCATCAAACTGTGTTTATACTGTTTGTATGAGAACTTTCAATTTAACTATTTGCAACATATTTTTATATAACTGCATTATCCCCGACATCTCACAGGTATCTCTCACTATTTTGCATGTTATTGTACCATGATAACACAAAATGAACAACAACAGGTGAAACACAGACGCAGAATCATATTGCCTTCACTGGGAAATTGTTTCTTTATAAATCAATTAGGATGCTAGCAGATGCCACATGTCTTCACTGATCAGATTAGAGACATATCCAAAGGCTTCTCAATGATGTATGGGACAGAGATCAAGGGGCAAAGGTCACTGAGTTGGTAGAGGTGAGAGGTTATGGGTTGCTGTTGTAAGTTTGTGTTGAGTGTCCAGTTTAGGGCAAGAATGGAGCCAGTCTCCAGCTAAGGGTCACAGAGGCTGGGCAGTAAATTCCCAAGCTCCTTACAAACACATTTATCTAACTCCCTGCTTTCACTGACCTTTCTGCTACAACGGTGCACATTTCTATGCATGCACATGGTGAATATGGATTTGACCATGTTAAAGGGCTAATTCATTAGACGTTAATACATTTAAAGTGCAGCAGTTCAGAATTAGGGATTTTGTGAATCATTTTTTAAGAAAATCATATTACAATGACCACATAATTATTGATGCACCAACATCTGTTGTCCAATTTAATAACCTCAAATCACAGTGTTACTGAAAAGATCAATACACATTTTATATTAGCAGTTGAAAATTCAGCGCTACAGCTAGGAGCATATTAGCTTAGCATGTGAAAAAAAAAGGAAACCACAGAGGACTTCTAGGAATTTTTAAAGGCAGATTGTTTTGCCATTGGACAGATCCAGGTAGCTGTTTCTCCTTGCTCATGATCTTTAAGCTTACCTACTAGCTAGGGTTCCAATACAAACTTGAGACAGATAAAGGTTTTTTTTTACTCACTCTCCAGGTGGTACATCAAAGTCTGACAGGCAAATCGATGTGGTGTCAGCAGTAAAACTAGCGATGTACCAAAAACTGTGGTGAAGAGGTGGCTGAGCAGGCAGACAAAACTTTAAACCATATTCCAATCTTAATACATGAGATTCGGGTATTAAGCAAGAGAAGGAGATGGCAGACATAGGCGGCTGAAGTTTATTTTTAATGTAGGGAGTTGGGCTCTGACATTCAGAAGGGGTTGGAGATAAAGCCAACAGCCAGCTACTGTTCTTTCACATCAGAAGGAGCCTGTTAAGGTGTTTTAAGCATCTGATCTGGGATCCTCCTTAGTGCCTTCTATTGGAAGTTTTTTTCTTTTTTTTTTCATTTTTCATAACATATATGGAGAGTGGAGGTCATGACACCAAATCGAGGCTAGGCTTGGTTCATTTTTCAAAGAACTATGATCCTTTTCTCAACATATGAAGAGAGCCATATGACTCATATGATTTGTTTCAAGGTTGGGTTTTTAGTTTTTAGCAAAATATGTATTTTAATTCAAGTTTTTTTTACTGATGAAACACAATCTGAAAGTTCTGGTTTCATTTTGGCTCACTATGAATATTATACAGGGCCTATTGTTGTCAGAAAATACTTAGAGCTTTTTTTTAACCCATACTGACAAGTGTTAGGCTACCCATTTTTATTTGGACACACCTGATACACTGACTTTTAAATTGTTGCTTTGGTTCAACACCCAGTTTCCACTTGACTGAATTTCCAAACATAAACAGTACCATAAACCTAACAAATCTAACATTTCGATGTGAATACCCTTTTATTTCAAAAACACAGAGAACTTTTCTTGTTCAAAGAAGATTATGTACTTTGGCAAATAACTGAGGATAAGTTACAATTGTTGTTTTTTCTCTTGTTTTTACTAAACCTGTTTGAGCCCATTTCTGCAAAATAAAACACAACAAAACAACATAAAGACTATAAAACTTTCCATAAACAAACTCATTAGTAGAAGAAGCTTTTAAACTTTAACATCATTTATAATTATATAAAATATATTATAAATATAATAAATATTATACCTAGTTTTGCTCTCAATTCATTGTGTATGGCAGCTTAATCTGGACCCCTTTAGCATCTGCTGGCAACACACCTGGGCTTTCAGGTAACTTCACTGTAATCCTTTCTGAGAAATATTAAAATCTCATAGCAATAGCTCCCCTGGACAAGGTACAAAAAGCCAAAAAAAGTCCCTAAAGGGTTTAAGGTTGGGATGTAGTGTTGGATTCACACAGAAGACTTTTAGACAGCACATCATGTTTTAAATCCCAGTAAAGACAAAAGTCTGCTTTCTTTCCCTAAAAATGTCCAATAAGTTTTGTTCCCTTAGCCTGAACACACTGCGTCTGTTTCATAAAGTTAAGCACATATTAGAAATGCTGGTGGCAGAAGGACTTTGAGTGTAGCAAACAAATGCTAAAGGGGTAAGCAGTGCTTTTAAACCTGCTGCCAAGGGGTCCTGACCAAGCATCAGCGTTTAATGAGTTAAGAGTGAGAACGTGTTGATGTAATAGGAACTAAGAAAGAGAAACTGTAAACAGTTTTTATATCTACACAGTTTTGTTGTTGCAGTAAGTACAGGAGGCTGTAAGCCAGGATTTAAGCACATGTAAAAGTAATGGTCTGCCTTCAGGCTATAATAACTGAGCTGGCAGGGAATGAGAGTGGAATCCCCTCGGTCCTCCAGCTGCGAGTATCACATCTTTCCTTTAACCCTAATCAGTAGCCATAAGAGCAACGTCATTCAGCCCTGCACCATGGGGCCATCAAGACACTGCCAGTTGGCTTGAAATAAGATTCATTAAAAGCATATATGGAAAGAGATGGGCCCTAGAGGAGAGTAGTTAGCCCAAAGACACGCTTGTTAAAGGTCCTATTAAAGATCGCATGGTTTTCTATCTAGTCATAAATCTGTCAGAAGCAGCAGCAGTGGCCCGGGTTCAAAAAGTCAGGAACCCTGCAGGTGAAAGAGCGGTTAGAAGTGAGGAAAGCTTAGCCCTTCAATGCCGCAGCGTCAAAACAACAGATGCAAAGAAAGGAAAAAGTGACAGGTTAGACCGCCGGAGAAGTCAGGGTCATGATGAGGCAACACAGAGGGGCTTCGGGAAAAATCGAAAGTCGAAGAAAAAGCCGTATCAGAAGCTGAGGCTGAGAGCAAGACTGGTATGCTTAGATAAGTAAACAGAGATTACCTGCAGTTTGCAGATTCTGCAGAAAAAAGAAAAGGAAATTTATGAGAAAAAGGAGGGGGGTTGAAAGGTGAGTTGTTTAGGGCCCAGAGAAGGGTGGAGGTCTGGCAGCAATAACATTTGACGAAAACGCTTCACATGAGAAACTGAGGTGGGAATTCTGCTTCCCCCCTGGGAGGCTGTGAAGCAATTTAGAAACTGTAATGCTATACTGGAAATATTTACAGCGGGACCAGACTAGCAGTCGAAAAATGACACAGAGCAATGACAGAAAAAAAGACAATGTTTGGGTGTGAAAAGGGGCAAACGTGCTGAGAGAGAGTGGGGTAAGAGGTGGAGGAGGAAAGAAACCTGTCATGGAGAAAAGAGCAAAGACTGTTTTGATACACTTCATGGAGGGAAGAGCCTAAGGTCACGTGACAGCGGGAGGTGCACGAGAGAGTTTAATTCTCTGATGGATTTGAATCAGTGTGGAGTCAGTTGGGGTTGGGTGGTTCGGCGAGGGTGTGGATCAACTGGAGACCTGTTTGTTTTTTCTTTTGTTTTTATAATGTTTTGGGTGGTTCTGTGCTGTGTACTGTGAAATTCAACTCGTAAGTGTCTCAAAACACATGAGAAATGTTTTTTATTAAAAACAAAAAAAAACGAGTTGTGACATATGTGATATATCATCAGAAATATCCACAATGCAGTTTACAGCTGTATACCACAAGAGTTCTATGTATTCACGTTAGATTGATAACCGTGATTACAGTGTTGTGTCGAATGAACTGAGCCGGGTCACTTCCTTAAATGATCCTCTCGTTTCTCACTTCAGTTCAGTTGAGCTCTTAGTCACTTGTGAGTTAACATGCTTGGACACACACACACTCGCTGACTGAGGAAGTCATTCCTTTGCAGGAGGAATGGGGTGTGTTGAAGACAGCAAATACACAGCAGATTAGGGTTGCTAAAATTTAGAAGCAGTGATTCAACCACATTGGCCGTAGACTGCAATCCATATATATGACATCACATTGATTGATATTAGATGCACAGACTAAGGTATAGTATTGCTGCGTGTGCATACACCCAGTTCACAAACAGCATCCAATACAGCTGTGTTTCGGTTCAATGAGTCTGACAACATTCAACTAATCTTTTTAATGAACTCATACTATTGATTCAGTGCACTAAAAATAACTGCTTTTGCCATCACTGTCAGATAAGTTTGTTCAGTCAAAGAAAACGTACCAATCAGATGCAGTTTGAGATTATCAGCCATGCTGGTAGCATGGCTGCCTCGGATGGCAATGCTGGCTGCTCTGTTGATGAGTCACTTTGGTGTAGACAAAAAAAATCTTCTGAATGGATTCCCATGAAATTTAGTTAAGACATTTATTACCAGCCATTCATTACTAGCAATGACAGCCTGACTCTGTTTGCGTGTCATCATGACAAAATGTGCTGCTGGAGATGCCAAGATGCCAAGATGCCAAGAAATACTAAAGAAGCAGGTTTTTGCTGGGTGGTTTTATGTGTCCATGTGTGGAAAGATTTGTCTGCGTGATAGTATCATGACTGTGCAAAACTGTGACACTCCTTGTGAAGTTGAGATCAAAATGAACACATGGCTTGAAGATGGGTGTGGTCCCAACTGTGCGTATCAAGTACTCTTGTAATAATGCAGTAATGACTGCTGAGTGCTTATGGGTTGGACTGTGACCATGTTGACTGGCATCACAGCTAATCTGAGATCATTATTCTCTGGTTATGCTTACAAGTCCTCTATTGTCATCATGGAGTTGAAATTTTGGGGGGTTTTTTGGGGTGAGATGTCTTAATGAAGCTTAGATGATTTTCTTCATCCAGTGCCATTATCAGGTCTAAGTTTTTCTTTGTTCAATACTTTCATTTATGATCAAATATGTTTCAAACCATCCAAGAGAGCTTTTCTTTAGCTTTGAGGCAGCAACAGCAACAACATGATGAGGCTTTAGCTTGATGGGGGGGGCGGGGGGGGGGGGGGGGGGGGGGGGGGTGGGGGGGGGGGGGGGGGGGGGTGGGGGGGGGGGGGGGG
>JAPZDV010000002.1:16557091-16583747 GCA_029814665.1 Acanthurus lineatus | reverse complement strand
ACATATACTCATTCCCTCACACACACACACACACACACACACACACACACACACACACACGCACACGCACACACACAGCTTCCCATGAGGCACTGATGTTCTCTGTTACACAAACATGTGATTTGACCAAATATGTGAGAGCATTTAAACCATGATGTCAGCATTTACGGTATGTTACAAAGACAGTTCGCTAGAAAAGCTAAAAAACTGTGGAAAGCTAAAAGGCATGCCTCTCTGGTTGTTTCTCAGTGCTGAGAGTGCTTGTGTGTGTGTGTGTGTAAGGAAGGCACACACACACACACACACACACATGCACAACAACAGAAGCACAGAGCAAGTGTAGATCAAGAGAACGACATGATTCTGCACCACTGAAAGACACAAAATCAAAATCAGTTCAGCTATTTCCTGTTGCGGATTCTCATTGAAGTCTCTGTATGATCAGTGCATTGACATAGATGCACAAGCAGCATATAAAGGAAGGGCGCCAAAGTTGACATCAAAGCCTTTGAGAGAGACTCAACACTCAAGGGGGGTGCGTGTGGATGAATTAATAACGGATGTGTATGTGTGTGCGTGCCGGCGTGTGTTGTATACACATGCCAAAACAACTCTTGAAATCTCAAGAGCTTTCCTCTGTGTGTGTCTGACAGCCAAGTGAAACTGGTGTTAGTGAGTACCAAAGCCTTGTGTTTCCCAGACTCCATTAAGATGTGGCTACTCCAGCCAGGCTTTGTGCATCTGCCAAGTCTCTTACACACTTCCACCACTGTTACACAGCAGGAGAGAAGCAGAGGCCATTGCAGGGAGGATAAATGGAGGTGTTTTTTTGCATATTTTCAAACACAGCACATTAAGTTGATTACTGCAACATAGCCATCGTTCTCATGACATTTCTGCAGGAGAAAAACAGCGCGCAAAGTGGTGCATCTCCCATGTAGATATCCCATCACTGCCACTTAGCATTTCCTTTTCCGAGAGCATAATTAAATTATCAGCTGTCACTTCTGCTAACTTGCGGAGATGCACGGTTAATGTGCTAAATGCCACAGGGCTGGAGCTGCTCTGATTCAATGAATCTTAAGTAACCTCTCCTCAAAGCATCTCATTCTACTTTCTGTTTTTCTTCAATGGTTGACAGGCTGGACAATCCCGACAAGCATCATCTTTGTCTAAGGCTCCGGATGTGTACATGCACTCACACACGCACGCACACACACACCCACACACACAATATCAGCAGAGCACTCAGACTGACAAGAGTCGTAAGAGGGGCTATTAAAAGAACCGTTTCTGAAGCAGGACTCTGGCCCCAAGATGCCAGGATTTTTGTTGCTAACTGTGGATCACAAGAGTCAAAAACACAGACAATAATCCTCTGTTTGAGTGGGAGTGTTTAAGAGGGGACGTGATGCTGTCCATATCCCTGCTTACAGTGAAGTACACCTCATTCTTCATGCAAGAAACTTAGTAAAGAATCCAAACATTGACATTTTAAGACTCAAGATCATCGAAAATCCTCTTGGACACCCTCAGTGAACACCTCCCTCTCTTACCTACTATCATTACCTTCTATAGACAAAGCAGGCAAGGCTATAGAGAGTAACAGTAGTCATTTGAAACTACAGTATTATAGGCCTTCTCCCAAGGGAGTCCGTTTACTGGCAGCTCATGCTCTAACTGCGGTCAGTATGTGCTCTGTGTTTTGCATAAGTAATGACGTGTGAACTAAATGCCTTTTTACAGGAAGCATGCCTCCGTTCACTCTGTGAAGCAGCTGTAGCGTGCAGCACACTCACATTATTATTCTGAAAAACTAAAATAGACCTACTGACCACATTATGAAGAAACGCTCAGGCAGCAGTTCCCGGCCGCACACTGAAACGAAATGGACCTTAATGCTCACATGATGCCAAAGCACAAGCAGAGAAGGGGTACTGTATCTTTACAAGTTTCATTTTATTGGTGTATTTTGACAATAACAATGATGGTATAAAAGAAAATCCCCATCATACAAATTTCAATAATCAAAAGATAATATGCCGTTACACAAACAGATCCACATAAGGCTGACATCAAGTTTTGACAAGTGGCTTCAAATGGCTTCAATTCAAGGAGAATTTCTCTCCTTACAATCAGAGAAGATATATTTGAAATTTAGCATTTTTTTTTTTAATCAACTTTCTTTTTTTAAATAGTTAGCTTCGATACAAAAAAAATGAATCTGTGTAGATTTTAGAGTGGATTGTGTCGCTGGTTCGGGTGCCTGTGTTTCATCAATTGGAAGCATATGGTGTTTTTGGCTGACACATTGCTTATCCTGCAGCGCTTTCCCCCGACCTACACCTAACCCCAACTGCTGTCGCTATCAAAGAGACATCACAGACAGAAACAAGGACACTTAACTCCATTTGAAGAGCCATGCCAACGTCTGCCATGATCCGTCTCTTCAACTGCTACAGCACATTAAGTGCTGGGAGGCCTAAGGAATGCAGAACAACTCAGAGATTGTGAGAGAAATCTAGAATTCATGGGAGAAGGATATTTTGAATATTTTTTTTTCTTTTTTTTTTAAAAAAAAAAGGCTGTGCTCGGAAGCAGTGATGTAAAAACATTGATGTCGCTGTGTAAGCTTCACTAGCACTTGGATGGCACCGGATCAACCCCAAGCCAAATCCCTCCAAAGCCTTGTTCTTTAGGCTAGCATCTGTAACGATTTAAGACCTTTCTTTTGTTTTTTTTCTAAAACACTACACACAACAATATTTACAATTATCATTTTCTTGATATACACTTTTTTCAATTTAAATATTTTTGCTTATAAAAAAAAAATAAAAACTCAAGTGGAAAAAAAAACAAAAACAAAATAAAACACTGCAATAAATTAAGAAGCTTTAAGGCTGCCAGTCTTGTCAGATGCCCACTGAATGGTTCCTTCATTTAAACTGGCACAGAATGGATCAGAGCAGGTGGGATTATGGTGTGATGAAGCCTCTTGAGTGAGCAGCAGGCTTGGTCTTGGTTTGGATTGAGACCACGTATAGTATATATAAAGAGGAACAAGACTAGCCAGCATGCTCTTATCACCAACTGAAAACAATCCACTTTCAAATTTAAACAAAATACTAGAGAGCGCTGACTGGTTTGCCTCTGTTTCTTAGTGATTTTGTGGTCAAAGCTGTCCAATTTTAACTTAAATCCCCATCTTGTTAATCATGGTGTTTGCTAATAAAGCTGCTTGTTCTACATTGCGGAGTATAGAGCCTGACACTGACTCCAAGAACATCTATGTCATCCAGAGGACCTCTTTATACTTAATGGACGCTCAATGTCTGAATCCTACCCAGAAACACTCAAACTAAAACCATTTGGCTTCTACTATATGTCCTCGTGACAGTAAATTTAAAGCAATGAAAAAAAAATAAAGAGTAGCATATACAGTGTATAATCTAAGTGTCAAGAACTAAAAAAGAACCTTGGAGTTGTTCACAACCAGGTCGCTAGAAATCATTTTCTCATCAGTGCGGGAAAACAAAATGAAAATCAAAAACAAAACAAAAAAAAAGTCTAGATGGAGGACGGTTTTACCTCTGTTAGGTTTAGCCATTTCACTCAAACACACATAGAAAAGAAGACATTATACAAATGCTGTAACTGTTTGTGACTTTCACCGAGCACCACCTCAGTAATTGGCTAGGAAGTAAACACGTGCTTCTGTTTGGAGCTGTTATTCACCTGGCAGGATGAAAAGGCAACAGGTGTACAAATGTACAGGTGGAAAGTTGAACTACTTCACTCACATGCAGTTTGATGTTAAAAGAACAAAAAACCATTAAAGTGAGAGGGCTGTTTTGCCCTCTGATAAAAGCCTTTATGATGTTAGGATTGGTTCCAGTAAGCACGTAGAGAGAATCCCTCTAAGGGAGCTCTAGAAGGTCAGCACCATTGATTATCAATTATAATAAAAGGAGGTACTCAGTGAAAGACAGGGACCACTAGCATTTTCTGATTAGGTGTCGTCCTTTTCCTGTGGTTATCACACAAAATGGCCTCCTCCAACAGGTCTCTTCAGCAGATTATTACACATCAGGCGACAGGTACTGTTCCATTTCATCTAAACCAGGTTTCCTCTCTCTAACAGAAGAGGAAATCTGCGTCTGAATAGAATGGAACAACTTCCTGCTTTCACAGACCCAAACCGTAGTATCTCACACAAATACACCTAACTACAAGTTTCAGTGCATCTAACACAGTCTGTCATAAGTCATCTACTAAATCATCACATCAACCTCAAGAAAAAAATAAAAATTTAACAGTTACAGAATATAATCCATAAAAGATCAAATAAATAAAATGAGGTCCTGCCTCTTTACTTCTTATTTCATTGTGGGAACAAAACAATTTGTCAACCACCCACAATTTCCCCAAAAGATATATCATTAGAAATGCATACAAGGCGATTTGTGTGAAATGAAGTAGCTGCATGACCAGAGGACAGAGAGTGAGAAGAAAGTGTCTGTATTTGTGTTTTGTTTCATTAACGGAATTATGTTTACAGTATCGGGATATTTTACTCAAAATCAACACTGTAAAAACACACAAATCAGAGAAGGGATTTTAGCAACTGCCGTCTGTGTCCATGCACAGCGTTAGTGCATACCACCGAAAACAGAACCTTCACTTATACCTACATCCTGAATTACGATTTACGCAGACAATCTCAGGCTGGCCACAAGCTACCAAAGCTCTTATCACCTGATATTTTAGATAATTATTTGGATCTGTTGTTGCCTATCCACGTCTAGATAAAGAGGTGTCAGTTAAAAAAAAATAAAATAAAGGCAGCCATAGACTGGTTGTTGTAGAGATACAGTTTTCACAGCACCCACGGAGGAGGAGGGCTGGCTAACAGTATTACAAACACTAGACAATCTGAAAAATAACAAAGCAAAAGCTTCTGTAAACACCAGTGACAGTGACAGCAATCAAGTATTCTCTACCTTCAGTTCTCTCACATGAAAATAAAGGTGAGTAAACATTAAGGATACGGGATCTAAAAATAAAACAGCGACTGTTTCTCTTTCCCTGGCATGGACTTACACACCACACACGAAGTGAGGTTTAAATTCAGTCTGTCACAGATTCAGTGGTGAAGTCTCCTGGAAGTCACCCTGAAGACGTTGCGCCGACAACAGGATACATACAGGCCATTTGCATAGCTCTCCCTCACTTACATACACGCAGACACGCACTTAGACACAGGGTGGCATGTTTGCTTAGGCAAAGGTGTGTTGAATGTGAAGTTTGCATAAGCAGTCACTTCTTCTCTGTAGTCCAATAAGGGTATGCTAGCACCCATGCTATTGCATCTGTATAGTGAGGAAGTCAGGTCTAAGTTCTGCTGTCTGATTATACAGCTTATTGCTTACAGGATGAGCGTTGCTCTCCAACATACAGCCACTTGCAGGCAGCCAGAACGTCCGATGCAACTATGCAAACACAAACATCACAGTCATCAAATGGTATGTTCACAGGACAAAAACGTAGTCGGGAAGAGATGATTAAGGTATGAATGTTGTCTAAACTTGGGATCAACTTTGTCACATACAGTATACATGACTGAAAACACACACTCTTTTTTGAATCTTTTTTTTTTCTTGCTCTTACCACTTCTAAATTTGGCATAGCCTCTGCAGAACCAGCTGCAGGGACCCTCTCGGTTAAAGTTGCTATGTGGTCGTGTGTGCATGCAAATGTTTTCACAGGTTTACTGCATTTGTTTTATAAAAGAAGTGCAGAAGCAAAGCAAAAGACAAGCCATGGGGACCATGTTGTGAAAACGCCTATGTATCATGGCCTCTATTAATAAACAAGCACAATAGTGTAGGGCTGAGATAATCATTGACTAAATAAGAAAATGGATGAATGAATAAATGGATGCTGAAGGCCAAAATGGTGCAAAAGGCATGTGGAGACTGAACACTAGATAAGCCCAGATGAGAGGAGTGATGGACTGTGGCACAAGCAAGTGCAGCATTTATCCTTAATTTCTTATATAATTCATCCAACATACTTATTTGAGTCTCCTTTTTTTGCATACAAACAAAACAAATAAAGCAAAAAATCAGTCAACTAAAAAGTCCAAAGCAGTGCTGCAACTGGTGAGATATGGCTGATGTCCCAGAGGGCTTTGATTCCCAGGTGTTTTGCAGTCCAGCTGTGGCTACATCAGTAGTCAGCCACGGGTGCAAGCTTTCTGCTCAAACT
Source organism: Acanthurus lineatus (assembly GCA_029814665.1). Lineage (NCBI taxonomy): Eukaryota > Metazoa > Chordata > Actinopteri > Acanthuriformes > Acanthuridae > Acanthurus > Acanthurus lineatus. The sequence continues at coordinate 16,577,480 of JAPZDV010000002.1, read as the reverse complement.
GACTGTAATGTTGGTGTAGAGAGGCCTCCTGGACACTAGGGGGGAGTAATTTAGGTTGTTAAGACCATCCACTTTCTGTCTCTCCTTTGAGTGGCGTAGTAGACTATACCTGCAAAAGAACACAATCCATCAAAAAAAGTAATCCATCCATCCATCTATCTATCAGACAAGCAGATTGACTAAGTATTGATAAAGAAGTGGTAAAGAGAGGAGAGGAGAGTTGAGGAAAGGAGATAACAGTTCACAACAGTTCTGACTCTGATGGAAAACAAGTTTAAAGTTCATGTTAGACTAGGTTAAGCAGCACCCAGGCATTCATAAACAATGACACAACACGTCAAAACAGGCTCCACCCTTCCGCACAACATTAGATGTCAAATGAGGTACTGAGAGCGTCATTGTCTGTGGTTTAGGCACAGAGTGAGAGTTTCATATTTTTTGTTTTCCACAGAAATGAAACCGCGGCAGACCACTGCAACCATCCCGGTATTAAAACACTTAAGAAATCATGACATTTTTCTAGAAAACTTTACAAAATATAAATAAATGTTTATATGGTCTGTTTTTTTTCACCTTGTATTGACTCCTTCAAGTTACTCATCAACAAATGAAAGAAACATTTATTCCTTGAGTTGCTTTAAGTAACTTAGACTTGAGCAGAGAGAGCATGACTGGAATTCCGCCCTGAAGCATACAAGCTTATCACATGCAAAGTCTTTAAAAGTGTTGAAATTCTCTCAAAGTCACTGTTCTGGCTGTTCATGTGACTGGCTAACACCACATGAGCCTAAGCCACATTCCGATTATCAGCTTGCACTTTTAACCAAAGGGCGTGTATGTGTGTGTGTGTGCGCATGCACGTGTGTGTGTGTGTGTGCGTGCATGTGTGTGTGTGCGCATGTGTGTGCGTGCGTGTGTGTGTGTGTGTGTGTGTGTGTGTGTGTGTGTTTTTGTGTGTGTGTGTGTTTGTGTGTGTGTGTGCGTGTGTGCTCGTGTGTGTGTGTGTGTGTGTGTGTGTGTGTGTGGGTGTAATTGAGCTGTTCATGCAAAGACACTTACCTTCCCAGGAACTGGACTTCCCCACGATGGTGATGTGGAATTGACATGTAGCGGCCATGCTCTCCATGTGGTCTACTTACTGTGTAGTTAGCAAACTGCACCCTAAAAAAACATTAAAGGCTTGTTTATATATTTTGTGTGCAAGCAGGCTGTGAAGACAGTGTTAAATTTTCATGGAAAGTGCAATAAGCATATCATGTTAATACTGCTTGCAACATGATATAGCAATAACAATACTAGAGGAGAACGATCCAAAGGAGAGAATTACTTATGTTAGCATAGTAGGTGTAAAACAAAAGGATCCTCACATACTGAATCATTTAATAGAGGAACATTATACAAGCCAATCAATTAAAGCTGGTGTATATATTGAAAGTCCTGAGTGTGTACAGCTGCATGTTAGCTGTGTAGGTGGGGGAGGGACATCATGGTGTTTGCCAAAGGAAAAAAAAAAACAAAAAAACATTACAGAAGCCTGCTGTGTTCCAACTGGCTCTGCAACTCTGTCAGACAGGACTTTATGTTAGTGTGTTTGTGTGCAGGGATGTGTGCATGAGTTTGTGTTTGTGTGTGTGTGCGTGTCTGTGTGTGTGGGTGTGTGTGTGTGTGTGGTGTGGGTGCTGCCCTTACCTGTTCCAGAGGTCATCGTCCTCTCCTCCCCAACCCCAGAATGCATTAGGAAATCCATTAATCTCTTTGAACTGTTTCACCGTCAGGCCACTGACACCACCAAAGAACTCATTATACGGGAGCCTTGAGGGGGACAATTACACATAATAAATTCACATTAAGTAAGGAATACATTTGCTGTATATATGCCCACAGAGACAGAATCAGGACTCACATATAGGAGTACTTGTCGAGTCTGACCGCAAAGTGTCGGGGCATGTCTGTGCAACCATAGTAGTTTCTGTCATTCTCCATGAGGTGGTCCACATCGTGGAAGATCAGACAGTCCCAGTCCAGGTCCTTCATGGCCTCCTTGTAGCCCACATTGAACAACATGGCTCGATTAAATGGCTCTGTGCCCCCCTAGAGAAACATAATAAGAAGATACACTTTCATATAATGATGAATTATATTTGTAATTTGTTATGCAAAAGCTTGTTTATCTATTTTACTCCAGTATCTACCATAAAACGCAGACATTATTACCACTGGGGAAGAAAACCTACCTCCTGCAAGTGTTTAAACTTTGCATATGTGAATATGTTATCAGTGTGGTCATACCTGCTCTATTAGATAAAAGGCAAACTGGAGTCTCTGTCTCTGTAGCACTGGCACCAGGTGCCTCAGGAGAATGGGTAAGTGTTCGTGTCGATTCCTGAATGGGACTAAAATCGCCACCTAGGACACACAATATGGACAATAGTACAGTGAATGTGTGTAAATGTAAAAGAACAAACGCACAATCAGAGCAACTGGATCTGCGTCACAAAGCTAACTCTGTACTATTTGTAAGGAATGTATGTTTCCCCAAGATGCGATCTCTTGGCAGTAAGTAAACAGAAGCGTGAGGTCTTGAATGCATCAATCATAGAATCCCTGAGGCCCTAAATGTCTGTTAAAGGCAGTATGCACGACAGTCTCTTGTTTTAAGCTTCTTCCAATGCTCAGTAAAAAGCTAATAGAATGGAAAACAATATGTGGCTATGACAGAGCGACTGCTGGTCTAGATAAGAGAGAGACTGTTGGCTAATAAGAAAGAGATGGAAAGTTGTTTGGTGAGAAACTGACGGACAGAAAGACAACAGAGATGGCAGGCAAGACTGCTCTGTGGGACAAGAATAGCAGAATGACAAAACACAGCACACTGTAGAGGGCAGCTAGTTCAAGTATGAAACAGCAAAAGGTCTGGATTGATGTTTTGCCTGCTTCTCGTACTCCATATTTAGTGGTTTATGACTGCATGTTTACATTTTCTTTGAATGTCATGACAAAACAGCTGCATCATCCTGATTTGCACAATGGGGCAAAAGAAAAAGCTGACATGCTGTGTAAAAGCATGTATATGACACATACAGCACCGTGCACGAGGCGTGTGTTAGACATGTTAGTTAGTGCAGAGTGCACAGTGCTGGCTTACACACTCGTCAGACATCTTTCAGAGGAATTTAGCTAGACTGAGATCTGCAGAAGAACAGTCTCCTACCAAAACCACCAAGCAGGCCACAAGGAAGCCTCTGCATTACGCGTCTCCACTTACTCGCCTGTGTATTCATTGGTGCTTTTAAGTGAGCAGTCTTTTAAACAATGTGCCATCCACACTTACCTTCCAGCGAGGTAAACAGTCTTTAGGCTTCCAGTAGCCTCCTGGGGCAATGCTAGGCTCTTCCTCCAGCAAGGATCTCTCCACTTCCTCTAAAGACACCTCACTCATATTCACCTCCAACCTGCCCTCTGCATGTGTTGGGAGAGAAAAAGAGAGGGAGAGGAAGAAGAAGAGATGGGAAGTGTGTGTCAGAAAAAGGCACAAGAGTAAGGTAGAAAGAAAGAGGGAGGCATGATGGGCATGTGAAAATTAAAAGAGTAAGATAAGGAAAATGTTTATTACAAAAGAAACAAGAATGGGAAGGAAGGAGGAGGGGCAAAAAAGAAAAACGCTTGTCAAAGCTTTTAAGAGCCGGGCAATCTGGAGCATAAATTGCTGGGTCAAGCTTTTCTGTGCCATTACAACACAGTTACATTTATCATCAACTAAATTTCAAATAAAACACAACAGTTTACAAGGTGGAAGAAAACCTGAAGAGAACTGTATTTATTAAAAGTTAACCAATGAGTCCAAGTAACAGTTTATTATTTAAAGCTTCACATATAAAACAAATTAATTAGCTCCGAATGACTTAAAGGCAATTAAGCTCAGAACTCTAACAGGCAACAGTGCACTTACTCATGGAGAGCAGCCTCTTGGGGCAAACCTGAGAGGGGAGGTAGGTGAAGCCCTCAGGGAGGTATGTAGTGGGAGGAGCATCACTCCCGCTCATGTTGAAGTCATAGGAATAATCTGGAGTCACACACACACACACACACACACACAATAGAACTAACATCAGTGAAAGCTTTATCTAGTTTGTAGCAACGTTTATCTTTTCACCTCTTTAACTGTGGCTTTAACTGTGTTAAGTGCTCCGTATACAGATATGAGTCACATACAGAAAGGCTGGGACACAGCTGTGCTACATAGCTTTTCTTTCTTTATTTAACCAGAGAGGAAACTGCTTTCACATCCACATAACTTAGCATTCCCCATATAGCTTAGTGTATCGATGTGTACATTTTTACCTGTGCCATTACTGTAAGCCCCCCTCACCACCTGCTCCAGAACCTGCGCCCCGATGTTCTTCACGTTCTCTCTGATCTGAATCCCTCTGGCTTGGACCATGAACACGTACTCGTTCACTGTGGGTAGAGGTGAAAAGACAGAGTCAAGCCATGTAGTTCTTGTACACAAGGTAAAAGTCACATTAGTATAAAAATGAACTAAAGTAGGGCATGACAACATCTTGAAACGTTTACTCCTGCGCCGTAATAATCAGTGATAACGCTTTAAAGCAAACAACTGTTTAATAAGGCAAATAAACCTAAACAGAGGTCCTTATCAACACATTTTTTTTAACTCATGACCAGCTCTCTCCTCATTTTTCCTACTTATTTGAGAAACAATATTAAACAATGACCATGTTTGCCATGCTTGGGCAAACAGGGTCAACCTGAACTGGCCCAAACTAATTATTTTTCAGCTGCGTTTCTACTGTATGGTATGACTCCGCCTGACTCATTTTTGGTTCCAGGTACTTTTCTCAGTTTAATTTTAATTTAATTTAATTTAATTTTAATGATTCTTAACTGACAATGCGTGATGCTGATGAGACATCATCTTCAATTTAGCAAAAACAAAGGGACAATGGAAGATATAAAAGGGATGGCGGAGTGGCATGCTTTGATTTATAAAAGGCTGAATGCAGTAAGACAAAAGACTAACTAAAATCAGGTGAGTTTCTCCGTTTGCTCCTGGTTCTCTCTGTGACGCGTATCTGATGATCCTAGCAACAACTCTCTGACCAATCAGTGACGTGCAGTGTTTTCAATTCATCTTGTAGCATTGGCTCAGCTTACTTGAAACCTTGACCTTCAAGGTGATACAATAAACAGTACCAGACACCGGGTACTATCACAACTTTTGAAAATGGAAAAACAAATGAAAGTAAGTCAAGACTCAAGCAATGGGGTTGATATAGGGCATTTGGTTAAAAGAGCTTTTATTTTAAAACCTACTATTAAAAATTTTAGGGAAATTAACAGAGGGGGAAGAGGAAGTGAGGTACACCTCAAATGTATTTTCACACCAACAATGAATCAGGAATGGCTGGTTGGTTCCCGTTTATGTGGTCACTTTTTGCAGAGTTCAGCTTTTGGTACATGAAGATGCCGAGGAAGGAGGAAGAATGATTCAGCTTAACTACAAAGGATTTTGAAAAAAACTGATTGTTTCCTGATTTCTGCGTGTTCTGTTTGCACGGTTTTGCTTTACAGTGCTGTAACATTTGCAACAGTTAATCCGTGCTGCTAGAGTGAAAGACAAAACAGTGCCAAAAGTTAGTGCCCTCAATTTAGCTTGTCTGCAAAACAGCACAATAATTGTTATTAAAATCTGCTATGTTGTACATCACAAACGGTGACAGCAACATTAACCTTAAATATTAATGCCAGACCTGAGCGCATCCTCATATCATGTTTGAGTTATCTTATTACAACTGTTTGGTAAATTTGCTTGACAACTGCTACCAGGATCTTGAGCAGAGAAGCGTAGTGGAAGTTCTGCTCGGCGTGGGTTGACCTATATAATACCACCACGGAGGTCAAAACACCAAATAGAAGCTGTGTGGTGGAACAAAGACGGGGGATGTGGTTTAACTGTGAGGTACTTTAGTCACCCAGTTCGCACTTCTATTGTTCCCACTGTCTGTTGATGTGAGCCTGTGCATGACTATATGTTTCTGATTCACAAGAACTGTGACTCCTACAAATAACTGACATTAACAGACGACTGAGGGGAAAAGCCCATTTGGCTAATATTACTGGAATAACTTCCAGGATCACAGATCTCTACTCTCTTTATCTGCAGCAGAATGCCTGCACAACTGATGGATCTTAGCCTCAGTGAATCTGTATCCAACGGCACAATTTCTGGACACTAATCCAATCAGTATTAATCTTGAATCAACCCCAATATGATCCACACCCTTTGGTAAATGTACGTAGATGTGTGTCTGTGTGAGCGCTGGTTGGGGCGCGGGATGATATTGCTGAGCTAGAAATCTACGGGATGTGATTTGTCATTAGTAATTGTATTACAGTTTCCATCACATTCATCTTGTTTTGTGCAAACTGCCAGGCTTGCAGGACCAGAGGACTAGTGGCTACACAGTAACTGAAATCAATGTTCTTATTTCACCTCTGCAACACGCAAATATTACAGTGCCGCTGAAACAAATCTGCAAAGGATAATAATAATAATGAAAGGAAAATAAGAAACGCTGACTAGATCCGACTGTTTACTCTCACTGTAACACATACACACATAGTGCATGCGCAAATCCACACACACATTTCACAGATGCCCTTGTGAGGCACCATATGATGGAAAAATGCTAAGAGGCTTCTGGAGTGTGATCCAGTCCTGCAGGCACCAACATGATTATTTGTGTTTCCTCTTTATGCCTGCTGAAAATATAAAGAAATATTTTACATACATATCTTTACCAGGACAAATTTAAGGTACAAATATGCCAAACACGTATGTGCAGTGCAACACCGAACTGCTTTGCTTTGGTAAGACCAAAGCAAACCAGAGCCTTAGCCTGTTTTTTTTTTCGCTGAAAAACATCTTCCTTCAAACATTTTGGTCTTCTTTTGTCAGTTGTTTGGTTCTTTCAAGGCTTCAGTCACAGAGATGGAGCATGTGAATACTTGATCTTCTGTATACAAAGCAGTGGGCATAAAATTCTCTCAAACGTGCACTCTAGAGACTGGAGTAGTGGTTAGCGTCGAGGTATTCAAGGCTACAAACTGTGACAAATGCAATTAAACATGAGAGACCTGGAGTTTAGAGGAGGCTAGCATGGTAGGATACAACACAAGGCCATTAGCGCTGGACATATAAGCAAAGGGGATGCAAACACACACGGCATTCGGATGCATCACCGGTAACGGGCACAGCAGGCATACACAACTACATGATGCACATGTAGACCATAAGGGTCCCCGCAACTCCACCCCTACAGCTCCTCATCCCATCAGAAACCCCCCACTGCAACCTATCAAGCATGACACGAGACCTTGAACAACCTTGTCCTCCATAGCTCTCACAGAACAAGCTTGTCTGTGTGCCAAGCCCGGCCCACCTCTCTTTGCCTTTCTCTTTCTCTCCACATTCCTCCCTCTTTCCACTTATCTGTCCTTCCCTCTATCTTCCCTCTTCATCTCTCTGTGCTTTTGTTCCTGTGTACTGCGGTTTATATCGGTTTCTATCAAGCCTGTTTGTTCCTATCGTTTAAGTAAATAGCCTGAATGATGGATTGCAACTTACAGGGATAATTCCAGGCACGGACCCTACACCCTGCTGTACTGTAACTGAGGTAAATAAAAAAAAAGAAAAAAAAAACAACAACAAACAAGCAAAAAAGGACATGTACACCCCCCTCCTTCTCCCCCCTCCAGCTCTCGACCATGCTTTTCCTCTGAAAGGCAATTAACTTCACATTGATAGCTCAGCAGTGGGAGGTGATCTGTCCCGTTCTGGTAGCTCCCTGATAAGAGCTGAAAGGCTGGTTTTTCTCCCAGCAGAAATGGCTTCTGCATGCACACGCATACACACACACTCACACACACTCACACACACTCACACACACACTCACACACACACACAGTGTCACACCATACATTCACTCACAGCTCTCAGGGTTTAAAGCTGTCACTTGCAGAAAGGGTCATTTTTACTGCCCCTGCGTATCAGTGACAACCACAGACCCACACATGCATAAAGACACTGAGTAAGTGGTACACTATGGGGGCAAATATATCATTCCTCAGTGCAAGCTGAATGTGTATCATGTCAGTGTAAAAGCTGATTGAATGACATTATCAGTAATGTAACATTTTAAATTTGCCACACACTACTCAGCTGCCCATTCCTGTATCTCATTGGAGAGTAGACAGCCAATCACTCAAAGCATTAGCACCAAATCTCACAATTAACAGAAACAGCTACAGCAGTTTGACTTTATTGATCTATTGAGGACTGGCATGGTGATTTCTTAATGGATGCAGGTTGATTTTTTTTTAAACACGTGTGTTCTTTATAAACTGTTATTGGATCTCGCCTGAAAGGACCAATGTGTCATTACCTCCGTTGACCCCCTGGAAGCGATGCTGAGAAAACCTGAGGTTTTGCTGAATCAATACAGACACAAACAGCAGCCTCTCCATCAATACACTCACACACATACTGACAACAAAGACAAACAAACACACAGCAGACAAAACATACATTTACATATACATTTGGAAGGTTATACATTATATAGTTATCTCCTGAGAATGAAAAGAAAAATGCTATTGTCAGATATTTCAATCTAATTTGCACAAATGAGCACCTTACTCATCTTTGTGCATTGTGAGCATCTTTGTGTTATTGTGAAAATAAACCATTTTGAAAGTTTTTGCTTGAATTTTTTGTCACAAACATACAAATAATTCGTTTTTTCTCCGTTTTGTTTTCTGTGAGGGGGAATACATGTGTCAGCTATTTTAAAACTCAGGCACACACTCAGACAATTCAGCACGCTTCCTATTTTTTTTACTCTCATCAATCATAACGAAAAACTCACTTGTCCTTTTCGTGCAGGCATTCACACATGCACCCACATACTACACAAACAACCTCAGTTCCTCTTACACTCATCTTAACAGTTTTACAATATCTTTGAGGGTTATTACCAAGCACTTCAGAGTCAGACAATGATTCCTAAGGGTTGAGCTGAGTTTTTTGAGTAAATTAACAAAAATATTCATCAGTTAAATCACTTCTGGGAGTGGAGTTTAGTTCAAATACTGAGTAAAACATCAGGAAGTATTGTTTTACTCAGCTGTGGTTCTTAGTTCTTGTGTACTTTGACAGGAAGCACAGCTGGTTTTCTCTGTAAAATCTACGTTATTGTTAGGAGACTCTGCTGAAGTTGTGCCATGGCAAGAACACTAAGGCTGTACCACATCAGGAAGTCTGCACAGCTCTGGTATTTATAAATATTTGAGTTGCTGAATAGATGCCATTTCCATGCAGAACACTGGCAGATGCTATATCCTCAGTACATATGTTAAACTGACGAGTGGAGAGCTTTCTACATCAAACAAGCTTCTTTATCTCATCTTGCACTTTCTCATGGAAAAAAAATACTGATTATCAGTGTAGAGTTTGTCACTTTTTTTTTTTACTTCTGTCTGTGTTCTGTCTCACTCACTCTTATCTTTCTCTTTATTTATCTTTCCCTCTCTGGCTTCCTCATATCTTGCCACCCTGCACCCCCCGCCCCCTCCGCCACACACTCACACACTCACTCACTCACGCACTCACGCACATGCACACACACACACACACACACACACACAGACACAGACACACACACCACATTGCTGTTGTCACAGGTAACTTAAGGTTATGTAAGCAGAATGTGTAATGCTTCCCCAAAGGACCATTCTGTGCACACCTCGAGAGACACATATATGCAGTGACATAGAGCTGATCTCACAAAACTAATGTCACATGGGCTTTAAAATATGAAATGAATGTTTATGAACAATTATTCAGATGCTAAATAAGAATTAATCTAATTCGCTTTATTATATTTCAGATCGAGTGTCCTCAGAAGGCAGGGATAAAAGTTTAAAGATTAAACAGGAAAGACAAATTGTCCGTTCTAAAATTGAAAAAAAAAAAACTTTTACAACAAAATTGCCCCAACTGTTAAACGTCCTTTTATTTTCATCCAGTAGTTGACATTATTTCGGAATAAGTCAATATTTCAATCCCTTTTCTCAATTCTCAGACCCCTAACTGTATGCAGTTGTTCTGTTCTTAAGGATACAGGACCATCATGCAAGAACACCTCAAACACTAATTTGTAGGTTCACCAAAAAACGTCCATTCATTTTAAATCTGTGTCTTATTAGCACAATATTGGAAACAGACACACAGGCAAACACATTCTATGTATCAGCTTGTTACACAGTCAGTCAGCACAATTAAAGACTTGTTCATGTTCCTCAAAGCACCACAGGAAGAAATCTATTGTGATTTGAAGCAAAGATAAGCGATATATGTATTAGTGCTAACCAGTGATGTGTGGTCGTCAGCGGTCGTGGGAGGAAGTGCTTTACCGAAGCTAAAGGAAATCTTGAGATTACAAAGTTGTATGTACTATTTTTGTTGTATTTACTGTGACAGTGTGTGAGGCACTGCCATGTGGTTTCTGTGTATTTTTTCTATACAAAACATGAATCAAGAATAATTTTGCACAACATTTCCTGTCACATGACTTTCTCCCTCTTTGTTGGCTTTTTCTGTGTAGGTCTACAACATGCTAACACAACGTATGCTAGGTGTGTCCACTAAAAGGTTTGGTTGTGCAAAAACTGACTGAGATTGATATATTTCCTGGGCATATTAATTATTCTGCAATGAACTTGGGCTGCTGATTTGAGATGGCATTTGCAACATTATTAAGTCACTTTTGAACAAGGCAAGGATTTCATCACGTTTCTGGTGGTGAAACACTAAAATGTGCAAAGGGGAGCCCTGATAAGACCATTCCAACAAATTAAAATGTCGTTTTTGTCCTGTTTTCTAGTTTCAAACCATAAAAACACACCAAAATGTGCATGAGCAGTTGCAGCTAATAATGAGGACAGTATTAGTCCAGTGCAAGTTATGGTCACATGGCACACAGTCATAAGTGGATCATGGGACTTCCTTCAAACCACACAGCTGCATTGCACACAGTCATACATACACACTTACACACACAAAAACACGCTATACAGAAACAATCACTCTCCCTTCACATACATACACACATACATACATGTGTACATTAGTGCCCTTTTACAACACACTCAAAGCGGTTTTATGTTGAACTACAATGATGGGAAAACCCATCATGACTGTATAGAGCAGAGCCCTCAACATGTGAACGGAAAAAAAAGCTCCCAAGAGCTTGGTTGCTCAATTTCACTGGAGGACATAAACGGATTGGCTGGCTGACAGAGAGAGGAGAAAGGGAAAGCAAGTCCATGACAGCGAAAAAAAAAAGAAATATAAAAAAACCCCAAAAAAGACAAGATTCTTAGAGCAGATGTCTCTTTGACAGGCTGAGTACTCTTCATTTACGGCAACAGAAATGACGGCAGCACTTATCACAGTCTGTGGCATCCTGCCTGCTTCCTGAGAGCAACCAAAGCACTTCTGCCCCCTTTCTCCTCTTCACTGCTTTCTCTTAGTTAGCTGGCTCAATTCATTCATTCATTCATTTGTTTGTTCAATTGTCATTTGCCTTCAAGATCTTGCTCATTAACACCAGTGCCAATGATCTTTACCCTTTCCTTTAGTTCTTTTTTTTTTTTTTAGTATTTTCTCTAAAACATACAAGAAAATCATCCATGTGACATTTGCTGAGCTTGACCAAAGCCTTGTGTATTAAATTCCTGCGTGTGACTTGCAACAAGGACAGCAGTAAAGGCACATTCTCTGAATTTCCAATATGTCATGGGAGAAAAACAATGAAAAAATTAATGGATGTACCGGCCTCGAGAAATATGGGTACTTCCCTACATTCTTTACAACTGGCACCAAAGACTTTAAGCTGCTGCTCATCCCTACTCTGCTTTTTGTTACCTCCACCCACAGACTAAACTGCCTCCACCCACAAACTAAACTCAACATTACTTATACTAGTAGGATTTCACATTATACGGTCCTTGCACAATATCAGGTCACATTCTTCATCAAATAAAGATGGATGACTTGACAGCTTTTTACAAGTAAAGCCTACATCCTTAAAATAAGAATGTTGATAGTCCTCTGATGTCTGACTATAACAGATCAGATAAATAGAAAAAAAAGCTACTCAGTGTTCGAAGATGGGACAAGTGCCAGTCTACAAAAAAAAATCCAAGTACACATTCAATAAATTTTCCCCACTGATGTTTTCTGTGTTTATCAGAAGCCCTCTTGTCAAACTAGCATAAACTTAAGCATTTGTTTTTTCTAATGGGCTACGTTTGGTTTTATTAGTTATTTGATGCTAAAAATTTGGGGGCTGATTGAAAGCTAACGAAATATGAAACAGAGAACATCTTCATTTTTGCTAATAACTGTGTGAACACGAAGTAAAGACATCAGCAACCAATCCAAAGATCAGAATTTCCCCTTGATTACAAAAGGTAGAAAAAAAGTTATGTTGCAAAAAGCTAAAAAAAAATTCTTCAGTTATGAACCTAGTTACATCAGGCTTAAAAATTCCAAGTTCTTATTACACAATGTACCTTATGGTAAAGAAAGACTAATTTCATAATTTCTCTAATGGGAAAGAAAGAGGTCATTTATCTGAAAGTTGGGGGGAGGGGGGTGGGCTTAAACATGAGGGAAATACGTCCAAAATGAACCGACCTCTTCATGACACCACTCAGTGTGAAGGAAAGCAGTCTGACACAACTGCTCTCATACCTACATAAACTATACTGATAAAGTCAAACTCACTTTTCCTAACCCCTGTGCTTATGTCAGGTGTGAATTTCCTTTGTTAATCAATGACGCTAACCTCCAGGCAGAAAAAAAACCCAGCACTGCTCTCTTACAGAAAAGTAGAAGCATACTTGTTATGGTTCAAGGTGTTGAAAGAGGTTAGTGCTCATAACAGTCATTTGGAGGGCATGTTTTACTGATAATTACATTTAACAATTAATACATTTAATAAAACAAGCATTGTGGAAAATAAAAAAAACCTCTCTTAAATAACATATCACACTTCGACACAGTATATGCTAACACATGCCAGGGGGGACAGCATGGGGTCCAGTTTGAGTTCATTTTTGGTCTTGCACTAGTCACTCTGCCCCTCCATCTGCTCTGCTGTCCCAAAAGTGTGTGTGTGTGTCTGTGTCTGCGTGTGTGTGTGTGTGTGTTCGAGCACATATTTGCCTGTTTGTGTGAATGTGTGATCCTCCCCTGAGTCGCTGTGTCTGTCGAGCCACTACATGGCAGAAAAACACAGGGACCAGACGTGGTGAGGAGAATTACATAAATGACACAGTGGTGCCAGGACCCCTTGTTTTCACTCTGCTGCAAGCAAATACTGGAAAACAGATCTGAGGAAGGGAAGGTGAGAGATGGGGAGCGAAAGACACACAGATTGTGTATATGTATGAGTGTTAGTGCATGAGATGCACTTTCTGTTCCTTGCAAATGCTCACACTCTCATTTTTTTTCTCATGTCTTTCACCTGCTGTCCGTGCAATTTCATGGGTGGATGAAGGTGAAAATACAAGAGTTATTTTCTTAACTTGTCAAGTCATCACGATTAAAAATGCCTATGTGACCTAAGTCCTATCTTTGGTTTTATATGGGTACTAATGCAAAGAATACGGAGTAAGGAGCAAAGAGTCCTGTTATAGTAGGGTACACAAAGTGAGTTGCCTTGGTCGAGACCTTTTATTTCACCCTCTCCACTGAGTCCAGTTGATTGACATCAAGGGTAAAAGATGAGGGTAGCTTAACAAGTAGACAATTCTGTCTGTCTAATTATGTAAGAACTTCAGTTTGGAAATAGGAGAAATAACGAAGAGAGAGAAGTTGCGGAAAGTTCCTGTGTTTGGCGCTATATGGGAGATATCAAGGTGTCATCTGCTGCAGCTGGCAATAATATTATAACTGCCTCTTTTTATAAATGTATCTGGTGAACAGTTACAGGTGCTGTATGAAGGCCTTTTTTTTCCAAATGTGAGGTGGTTATAATTAATATTTCTATAATATCAATGTATTTAACCCTAATCCTATCCCTATTTTAAATAAATAAACTGTTTTGGTTCAGTCCTACACCTCTCATTGCCTCACTTTTGGCTGAAAAACCAGCAGCTGTTTTTCACCTCAAAGCTTTAAAAAGAAGCTATCTAGACTACCTGGTCATTACTAAACAGACAGTGACAGGCAGACAGACACATTTAGCCGCTTAGTGTTTAACATAGTTGAGCATTTTTTTTACATAATCTGCAGCTGCCGGAGAAAGAGTTAACAATAAAATTCTAATCTTCAGCCTTAAAACTTTACATCGCAAACAGACATGTGATGCTAATTATAAGCAATGAGGATCTAAATTTTGGATTCTGTCAGGCATGTCGAATTGCTCTAAAAGTGGTTGTAGTGCTGTAGTAAGTCTCCCCCCCCACCCTTACTACCTTCCTCTTTGATTGCACTGGTTTGTGTGGGCAGAAGGACTAAAACTGTAGGTTTCATCACCCTGCAACTCAGATCCTGCCAAATGCCACTACACTGCAGGCCATTTAATCATCTCAAGATTCCTGTCAGTCTCTTTTAGCCATGTGCCCTCTCCACCTCACCACAGCCTGTCAGTCTTTTTCTTGCCTTAAAACACAAGCGAACCCATCCCATTCATCAATCTGTGGTTTCAAAGCATGGGCAGCACATTACTCCGTGAATGACTCTTGCATGTATATTCTTGTTAAAACCGGTCAGCCCACATATGACTCAATACAAACGTGCATTTTTTCACAATAAGTCCATGTCCTAACGTAATCCAGAGACTTCCAGTAAGTGAAACAGTTATAGTGATAGAAAGACTGGGTCGGTGAGTAGTAATTCATTCAGTTCCCCCACCACTCCATTCTGCCAGCCTACTTCCTTCTGCTTTTTTTATTTGGCTGCTGCCCAGAACATTCCTGTGTTATTGCAGTGGCCCAGTGTACAAAGTGTACAGAGGTCATACGCAGACAGGTACACATAGGCACACAAACACGTGAGTACCTAATGAACCCTCCCAACCCCCACCTCACCCCACATACGCACATACATACACACGCTCACACACGCACATACATACACACCATACTGTCTCTGCCTATTTTCTCCTGCTCACATTATTTTCCTATTCCCCTCCAGCAGAAAGATGAGGTCTCTTCACAGCTGGAGGTTACTCCTGTTGACTGAACAAATGGGCCAGAGCAGGCAGCTTGAATACCACGCTGCCACAGTAGCTACACAGAGTTGAGCAACATGCAAAAGAAAACACAAATGCCCTTCCCTTGAATTGCCACATCTAGTTCTCTGCAACAACCTTTATTGCTGTACCTTAATGCTTTTTTGATTCCTCTAAATACTTAAATTGCTCTTGGCATTATAGTTTGTTCACACACCCAAAATTACTTACAAAATAAAACTGTGCTCTGATGACTTAAACTCTTGCTGTATAGTGACTGTACATGGGAAAGGGATTAAGACACAGTATATGCGCACAGGGCAAAAATGTTCATGTTGGTACTGTATGGTTTTATACAGCTTATTAAAAATGTGTCTGTATTAATTGGAAAACATTAAGCCATGGTGAGGCTTAGTAGCTGTAGTTAATGCAATTAATATTTTATTAGAAAGACCGGATTTGTTGCTTTAATGCACTGGGGGTTATGTAAACATTTCAAAGTGGTAGTAAATTGATTAATTAAATTCCAGTTTTAGCTACAAAACAATTTAATTTCTGCCAACATGGATCCAGGTCACAACAACGATTCTGTTGATAATCAGAAGTATGTTTTACAGCAGGGGCTGAAAAATTAAGTTAGCTTTTAAGTATGAATTTGTGCGATTATAAACATTTTGTGCAACTACAGCTACAACTCTACCTCGGGATCCAGCAAACAGTGTGTCATTTAGCCACCCAATTAGCCAGGCAAAAGCAAAATGCATGAGAAACTGATAATTGCTAGTCAGTGAATTTGCACTATTATAATTATTACATGTACAGTTCAGTACATCAGTAAATGTGCAATGTGAATCACCCCTCCCATTCCTGTTCTTTGTTAATCAACTTATAATAAAAGGCTCCAACTAATAAAATCTCCTGAGGTTTTATTAGAGAAGCCTTACAATGAGGCTCCTGTGTAGATGATTGTTTGTGCTTGCTGCCATGGCCAACCAAAAGTGTTGTTCTGAATACATGAGAATGAGGCAGGTGTGTATTATGTGGCAGTATTATGGTATACACATTCTCAGTAAGGCTGGTTTTAACAGTAATGACACAGATTATGCAGCCTCCTTAGCATTTCATTGTGACCATTTCATTGGTGTAGAATGGGATGTCCCCACAAAGGGGGTCAGCTAAAGCACACTGTGCAAAAAGTAGATCAAAAGTTAAAGACTGAAGTTGTGCTGTGCTTGAAGCACAATTTCATCTGGCAACATGCTACACCCACCGTCTGAATATGTTCCAGTCGTGGTAGTAGCTTTTGTTGTCTAGCTGCTTTAATTGCAAACTTCAAAACAGAAGCTGCCGTCTCTCCCGCCTAGCAAAACATAAACTACAATGTAGTGTCTGGTTACTGGAATCTGGTAAATCTTCAGTCTGGACAAGTTAATTGTTAATCCTAATTGCTAGGTCATTAAAGTATATGACAACTAGGGAATCAAACTTCGACAATGTCCTGGCTATAGTTGGTTGTTTTTGTTCAGGCACAATGAATTCTTGCAAAAGTCAGCATGGTAAGAGAGAGGGGAAGCCAGAGGAATCTGATTTTTTACACAGATTGTCTTTCTAATGTCTTTGTAATGTCTTTCTTTTCATGGTTAGGCAGAGCAAGTTTATTTTTTTTCTTGGGTTATATATAGCACTGGTCAGAGGAATTCATAGTAAAAGACAATTAAAAAGAAAGCAAGTACAAAGTCCAAATGGCTAAGGATTAAAAAAAGTCACAGAAATAAGTAACTCTGTAACCTCAGATTTAAATGAGCTGATAGTTGTAGCAGACCAAAGGTATTTAGGACCACAGGTGGGGAGCATTAAAACCTAAAAACTGCTCAACCTTGTTTGATTTTGATCCTGGGAACACTCTGAATAACCCTGTTCAATATTACCTAAGGGTTTTGGAAGCTTGGTAAGATAACATACGAGTAAATCATGAACTACTATCAGGAAGTAGTGACAGTTGACGATAAAAAGGCAATAGTTATTCTTTTAAAAAGTCATTAATAAAGCTTGTGTGGTTTATATTTTAACATTGCACTGGCAACTACAACAACAGGCCAGTAACCCTTGCTCTCTATTTTAGCTCCTAACGGATTCTTTGAAATGATTCCAATGTAAGAGATGAGAGTTACAATCCAGAGTCAAGACAGTTTCAGTCTTTTTAGTAGAAATTTTGTCTCTGTGTCGCTGTACTTCCTCCTGTTGTTAATTTTTATACTGTTTTAAACACTGGAAAACAATGATATTTACCGGACCAGTGTGGAACAGTGTAGATTTAGTAGGTTAATTAACAGAAATACAGCCATGCTGTACTGCCATGCTTCTACAGCAGCCCAGATTGAACAAACTGAAACTCTAGATGAAGCCCTTCATGAAAAAATGCTTAATTGTCAAGTCTATATGGAAAAATAACAGGTTTCCTTAGCTTCTCTAGAATTAAACTTTAGATGGAGCATACTTGTCCCTCATTAAACACTTATTATGGAGAAACAGGTGCAGTCATCCCAGCCATGATTCACAAGTTACAGTCCAACTGGTCTCAAACACATGACCAAAGTAACCACAGCAACAGTCTCATCAACAAAGGGAGGCCCAGACCTGGTCAACAAAGACTGGGATTCTCCTCAGGATGATTAGGTTACATAAATGATTAGTGGCTCAACACAAGACCTTTAGTCAGCCCCCAAAATGACTAACGACTCTCCATCTACACACTGGTACACCTCACTTCTACACTGCACTAAGCTCTACCATCTGTCTGTGGTCAAATATCCACACTACAGACGTTGGACATGG
Organism: Acanthurus lineatus; assembly: GCA_029814665.1. Lineage (NCBI taxonomy): Eukaryota > Metazoa > Chordata > Actinopteri > Acanthuriformes > Acanthuridae > Acanthurus > Acanthurus lineatus. The sequence continues at coordinate 16,559,322 of JAPZDV010000002.1, read as the reverse complement.
GTCATCTTACAGACAACAGTATGATACATAAGACTAGTGTAACTAAGTAGAGAGATCTTCACTTGTTGCAACATCTTTATAAAGACTTTACTGGTAGTGGCTGAATCCAAAACAGGAACAGAAATTGAGCTTGAAGGAAGGAAGCTGGATGGATCCAGAAATACAATAAAGAAATCAATCAACTGTAAAACTTGAACTATTGCAGGAATAACTAAAATGTAAACTGTGTAATGGGTTTTATGAAAAAATAATGCTATGTTGTGTTGCATGAATTTACTAATGAGTCATAACATTTTGAAAATGTTCTTATATGACTCCTGAAATTGGCTCATGTACAACATGACTAAACACATTTTTCTCTTTTATTGTAAAACAGAATATGGAGGAATAAAATGGAAAACATGAGATGTGATGAAAACGGAAGCTCAAATCCTTAGGCCCTTCATGGGTTGCTGTCCAAGCAGTAATGTTGGGAAACTGTGAAAAAACCTTTGATAAACACAGCGATATGAAATCCCTAAGAAACTAAAGTACTTAGAGAACTGTATACACAAGGTCTTGAATATGCCATTCATGGCCAGCCAATGACCTTCCAGCCAAGGAAAGTCCTTCTTAATTAATCAATCCCTTTTAAAATGTTCATTTAAAAAAAAAAGGGTGTAACTCACCAAACTGACACTGCCCTTTTCAGACAAGGGAAATTCACTGCCACACAAGTTGATAGAGTCTTTGGCTTGGGCCAGTATGCAAGTATTTGTGAATGTGTTTAACTTACAAATCAATAAACAAAATGAGCTACATCCTGTGATGCAGAGCGAATTCATTCACTTCACAGAAAATTTTAATGTTTTCTTGTTTCACCAAAATAAATACTGCAATTTATCAGCATAAGCACACTGCAACCATCTGTTCTAAATCGATCCTTTAGTAGATCTGCATCCAGCATGTTATCACATTTTAGGAAGGCATTTTTTTTTCATGCTATTGGGTACAGCAGGATTATCAATATGTACAAATATAAACCAAATTGTCTTGAAAACATTGGAGAAAGAAGAAGCAATAAGTCACTTTCTGCCATCACACTTAGCATCTTTCATCTTTTGCAGGCATAGTGAAAGGAATATTTGAGATTTTACAGAGTCACAGTTAAGGCAGTTATGTAATCCATGTCTTTTTCTGGGTGGCGCTCAGTGTTCCTGCGTATTCTAGTAAACCATATTTGGAGTTTACAGTAGGTGTGTGTCTGCGTGTGCGTGTTTCATGGGGAATAGCAGTCAGGCATCAGAGGGTCAATGGAAGGTTTTAAGAGGATTTCTTATGCCTCTGTTTGACTCACAAGGAAAAATGAACTCCCACTCTATTGATGTTTAACTAAATTCCTTTGTTAATTAGTATTTAGAGTCACATGCTTCTGGACTGTACAGGGACGTAACAGACTACCACTACAGGCTGATTTATAAAAGGCACAAGGTCTAGATGGAAGCATAACTAACAACTTTTATTAAGTATGTATTTAAGTAAAGGGGCAGTTGTTGTTTTGAAATGTCAGTGATGCAAAAAAAATCTGGCATTATCTAGAGGTATTTATACTAGTGGTAAATGACTTTTACTGAGGGTTCTCTTTTACAGTGAACAGATGTCCCAGACAAAGAGTAGGTTTGTGGATCTGTCCCAAGTAACTGTATTCTTGGGGATTTGTTGTCACCCTGATCATCATGGGAACAAGGATGGCATGTTTCTGCGGTTGCCGTGACAATAAAAAAAGAATCACTTCAGGATGGGAACAAGCCCTCAGGGAACCATGGCAACTGCAGTGAAAATGTCAAACGCCAGACCCTAAGTGCTCCTGCTGGAGGAATTTTCTTGCCATTGAACTGCTGTGCATCCAGCTTTCCATGTTTTTATCTCAATCTGATTTTTTTTTACAGTCTTCTTTAGATCTCTTGCCATATTAAATAGAGAGGCTTCATAATTTGTTGCAATCAACTTGTTTATTCACAATGGAATTCATCTGAGGAAGCATGGCACCATTTCACCCTGGCGATCACTAACCGCTGGGAATTAGCCATAAGAGACTGGCTGGGTTGAGCTACACAGATGGATCAATTAAGCAGCAGGGGGGGGGGGGGGGGGGGGTGGGGTTGGGGGTGGGGTGGGGGGGTGTGGGGGGGGGGTGGGGGGGGGGGGGGGGGGGGGGGGGGGGGGGGGGGGGGGGGGGGGGGGGGGGGGGG
>JAPZDV010000002.1:16483392-16557081 GCA_029814665.1 Acanthurus lineatus | reverse complement strand
CCCCCCCCCCCCCCCCCCCCCCCCCCCCCCCCCCCCCCCCCCCCCGGCGGCGGCGGGGCCGTGGGGGGGTTGAGGTAGCACTTTAGTGGGCCTTGAGGATGAGAGCTGGATGGCTGCAACCAGGGAAGCTGTTCTACATTAATACAGGCAAGGCGCTGGCTCATGCACACATGGGTATCACTATCAACACCCTCCTGCACTTTCTACAGACACATCCACTCCAGTATACACAGAAAAATACAAACATACTAGCTCACCACTACTCTGCAAAAGAACAAACACATGTATTACAACAGCCGGTAAATTTGTGTCTGACCCTGACCAGTCTGAGCACTATGGTTACCAACAATGCTATTTAATTTTAATGACTTTATAGTTTAACCAAATTTACAAAACTTTGGGAAGGGAATTAAACTACTGCTAAAAACTAAAGCTACATGTACTGCAAAAAGTGTATATGTAAGGGATAAAATTAACTTGCACTCATAAATGAATAGTGTTTTACGATTAGGTAAATGATTTACTCTTATCAGCATAACTAAGGGTAAAGGTTAACACCTAGACAATGCTATCATCATCACATTATAATCCAGCTTAAAGCTAGTAGCATGTGAATTTCCTTCTAATGCAAAGCAACAAACTACATAGCACCAAGATAATCTGTCTGATCATTACAAGTGCCAGTTTTTACCCAAATCAGGATTCAAATGCTCTTAGGAAAAGGCAGCAAGGCATTGTTTTGTTAGAAGTATCAGCTCTGCAGGAAGTGGCTGCACAAACAAACAGGCATAACATGTATAGACAATCATATGTGTGCACAATCACACAGCTTGGTGGGTGTGACCAGAGGAAACGTATAAACTGCTCTGGGAAAACAGCTTTCTCTGAACACTGTGGAAAGACTAACTTGGCAAGTAGTAATGAGAGGGAAAAAAAACAGTTCAGTGCCATTAGGGCCAAGAGTGCAAAGAGTGATAACACGTAAGTGGCCTATGATAGCTCTGGCACTAAAGTGATGACAGGGCACAAAGCATGCACAAATCATAAACACTGTCCTCCTGCAAAAATGAATCCTTCAAAGTAGGGGAGGACGAATGTGAGCATTCAGCACTCAATTATCTAACTACTGTAACTACAAGACAACTCACAACATAATAATGCACTGATATTTTGCCCATTATAGTAATAGTGCTCCTTTACAAGCAATTTGTGATATATTGCTACATCTTAAATTTATGGGTAAGTGAACAGTACCTCTCAAATGTTAAAAACTGCACTTGTTTCTCAAAAATCAGCAGTTATACTCTCCATCATGAAGATCTGTATATCAGTGTTACAGGTTCAAATGTAATGTAGCAAGCTTTTCAAATACTAAAGTGAAGGTTTGTAAAGAAAAACTTTTTACAGGTTTCAGATGGCTCTTAACACATGTGGGTAGATGATGAAGATTTTCTCTGTTTATTTCTCTTAATCCCCCATTCTCATTACAGAAATGATTTTCTACTAGTGTAACAAGTTTGCTGTTCGCTAGTCAGCAAGTCATTCGGCTGTTCTTAGTTGTCCGATCAGCTAACTTGTTCGCACTGGGAGCCTGAAGCACAGGGGAAGTGTTGTTCTAGCCTACTAGTATTTCTAGCATAGGAGCTCTGTACCAAGTAAGTTTTTACTTCCTAGAGCCGCCTACTTGGTTCTCCTCTCTTGCCCCTACTTCACCTTTCTACCTAGTTCTCATCAAGTGCAGGTGCAGTGACTTATATTTAGTATCCCTAGCAGCTCCCCTGCCTCACCACAGCTCCTCTGTTAAAACAATATTCACTAAATACAGCAAACATCCAACATTAGAACCCGGAAGATAACAACAGATCAATTTTATAGTAGTCATATGTGTTTTGATATTTAAACAAACAGTGTGTCAAAGGAGAAATAATAGTCTTGAGTCTATGAGACTGGTTTACTGAGAGAGCTCCAGCCAGCTCACAGCGGGGTCTGTAGCTTGCTGTTGCGCCAGTATGTGGAGCTTCTCAACAGGAACCGAATCTTGAGCCGCCGTAGGCTCCTCTAAGGTCTGTCTAGTTTATAGCAACAGTTCAAATCAAAGCTTGACAAACGACAGCACTTAGCAGACACCCAGACGTTGTAGCCAATCAGAGGCAGAGTAGGGACGGTTGCTGGTTTAGTGCTTCCAGCGTGTAATGGTAGTCTCTCCTGCCTGCCCCCTGAGTAAAGCTTCCAGAAGTTGGCTGATCAGAAGAAAATCTCCTTTTAGGTAGTAGAGGCCTTAAAGAAACATTACATGGAATGGCTTTTTTTAAAACAGAAGATGAGGAGTTACATATAAGGTCAGATTAAAATGCAGGAGTTTTTTTTTTTTTACTGTATACTATGCAAAGCTATTCAAGTGAGCTCCCAAAATAAAAAATATTGAGTGGGAAATAAGCATAAGAGCTTCTCTTTAAATTTTAATAAGCCATGAACAGTCAGAAGAGGGATGTCAGACTTCTTCCTCTTCATCTCAAGCAAGTAAAATGAGGAAGTGTTGATAATAAGTATATAATTAATAAATCTGTCAGCATCTTTTTATAGAGTGCCATTAGTTATAGGAAAACATAGTTTCCACATATGTTATTTTCATGGCAGAGCTCACACTGGGCTTATTATTCTGTAGTTACTAAAATGGTAGGCATCTTCTGAAAAGATAAAATTGCACTGGGCAGCAGTGACAGTTTTCATAATTAGTTATTCTCAGTTTAATACATGCTAATAAAGCAGACCAGACTTGAAGACATTACACTTGTAGATCTACATTTATTTCCTGGCTGTGAGAGCAGAAGGTGTGTTTGGCTATAATTTTTTTCTTAGATATGCACTTACTGGCAGTCCAGACCCTCACCACAGTTATGAGAAAAGGCTGACAGCTGGATGAGGAATGTGATGCTGTCAATAAACTGAAATGGGCCCTAAAGGTACCATAAGGGTGCTTTGAAGCCAAATGTATGATCATTCAGAACACAGAAAAAGTCTTGTCTTTACTCCTGTTATCTTAAATACTTTGCTGCTACTTGTCAAGTCAAGTTGGTAACTCTGTTTAAACATTTCCTCACCTTTGTATTGTTTGACAAAATATGCATGATCCTCTAAAGCTAGTGGAAACCCCTGCTGGATCTCTTCATCCTTAGCCAAGTATGTGTCTCCATTGCTTCACACTGTGAAGCAACCTGAAATACACTGTCAAGACTCAGTACTGGCTGTCAGCAGGCCACACCTAAAAATATATTTTGGTAAATGCTGACACATAAACAGCATTACAAATAGATATACACTAGACTTACAATGAAACACACAAACACATAGCCATTCAGATAGGAGAATGAGCCTGGTCTCCAAAGACAAAGGGAAGCACCTGTCTTCCTTACTCTCCCAGGATGTAGAGTGTGTATGTCTATGTGTGAGATTGTGTGTGTGTGTGCGCATCTGTGTTCAAACTTATAAATAGACCCTGTGTCTTCCCTAGCTCTTGCTCCAGTGGGATCCTCTCATGTTTTAATTAAATAAACTGCTGCAATCAGGCCCAGCTGTGCCCTGCATTCCCAGCCTGCATCAGTCAGCAGCCATGCTCGCGGGCAACATAGAGGCTCGGGTGTCAGTGCATACGAGTACATGGAGACAGAGAAACCATGAGAGAGACTGAGAAAGACATGAGGGGAGAGAGAGAGGGGGGAAAGAGACCATGAAATTGGGGCATTCTGCACTGAAGCCACCTGGGCATCACAGGAAGCCCTGCTCAGGTGTTCCGGATGGGTTTCCCAATGTGCAAACCAGCATAAGGAAAGGAACTTGGCGCATCTCTTTTAAACTTCCTCTTTACATTAACTTCCTCCTCTTGCCCTTTCCATCTTTTATGGCTTCTTCTTTCTCCACTAAATTATTCTGAAAATCCAATGCAGTGTCCTCATCTATGTTCACCCACATCAGTGCTGTAGGGGACACCACAAAGGAGCATTTGCCGTTCACTAAGGTTGTATTCTGAAAGATAACTGAAAAAGGGAAAGCTAGAGTGATCAATCATATTCACTCCTGTTGGTATTATTTATGGAAGATGTCACTGCAGCGGTGAACTGGCATCTCTGAAGCCCACAGTGAAAACTACCTCTGTCTTTGCATGCTCTTAAAGGGACAGAGCAGTAATTCAAACATACAGTATTGTGGCTACAGTTACTTAGAGGAAGTATAACTAATGTATAGACATGAGCCCATGCAGACTATGACCATATGGAAGATGTCCCAGCACGGCTCCAGCATGTCAGATCAGATCAAACAAACAGTAGTCAACCAAGAGAGCTGCATTACACAAAGTACTCCATGTTTTGAAACAACTGTGACATAATACATCATTTGTTACACATAATGCTTACTTTATCTCACCAACATTTCTGTGTCATGAATTATTATTTTTTCGCTGAATAAATAGGTCTATGATACTAAAATGGCTGAGAAAATATTCTATGCTTAAGACAATGTATTCTATTGGGGATAGTTGAATCAAATGTTAATGTTGTGCTGTGGTTTGAAATGTTTTTGTTAACTGGCCACATTTGCTGCTGACTATCCTTGTCTGACCAGCTGTGGCTCACTAGTGCATCTCTGACCACAGGATCTAAAACCTCAGCTAATGATCATGCTCAGTGATCAATAGCGTGAGGAAGAAAACCATACCACTTCATTGTTAATATTTTTTTTTAAAAATTGAACTATCTCCTGAACCCCAACCGGGTTTTCCTATGAGGGCCTGCTGCTAGAGCTCCTCCAGGCACCTCAAGTGTAAAAGACTAAACTGAAGCTTTTAGTAACAGCAGCAGAAGCTGCCTAGCTCCTGGTTACAATCTATAATTAATGAACTGGTGCTGCTGGTCCTTGTTCTGTTTTAGTACTAAACCCTAGTAAACCATGTGGCCATCAGCCTCCAATAGTCAACACCCAGGAGGATGGATATGGCCATGCCCTGCTCTCAGCCAGTTACAAGACACCATCAATACTGAAACTGGAAAGTAGGGAACAAGTAAATGAAGGATTATTTTTGTCCTGGAGGATTTATTTGTCATTAGTCTCACATTTAGAGGAATCATTGCTCAATGTTATTGAGACTTACACGCGCTATTCCTGTCAGTAATGTGTCCCCCATATGAGAATTGATTCAATTATTGATCAAGTTGTCCACAGCAGGTAAAAAGCGTGAATGGATCAATATCCATTTTGATGAGTAAGAAGGACCAGCTCTCTGATGTTTTAGAAAGGCTACACTTGTCTGACAAACACTGTTTCACTTACACAGTCACTCCCAACTCCAGCAATGATAGGCTCTCATATTTGGCAGAGTTAGAGCCTTAGCTATGGATTGTACTATGAAAATCAAGATGTTTTTGGTTCTTTTATCAGTAAACTATAGCACTGGTCTGTCATTGATTCTGGGCTCAGAAACATGATTCACGTCTCTTGGTGTGGACTGTCTTTAATACAAAAAAAAAAGATGTCCTACATTGTTTAAATAAAGCCCCAAATTCCCCATAATGTCTGTTCAGCAAGCACAACAGGATATCCAACAAACAGTGGTCTAAACAATTAAAAAGGACAAAGTCCAAGAACCAAATTTTTAGCTGCACCCTGTGTTTTACTTAACTTTTTCCTTGTGAGCTGTCTCAGAAAAGAACATAGCAACAGTGAATGCTGCTCATTTTTGCAATCATCAGTGTTTTATTAACCACCTCTATGAAAGGTTACTGGCACTGTTGACAAAGAGTCAAAAACAAAGTCAAGTTATCGACTCACTTTACAATAGATGTCTTACGTCAAGATACATTATATCAGTTTAGCTCGATAAACTGATGTTTAGACACCACAATGCCGTTAGAAGTTAAAATAGCAAGCATGCTTTGGCCCTATGTAACTAAGCTGATAAGATAAGTGGACCACAGCCTGAGCTGCAAGGTCTCCAGGAAAGGAATGAGTGGGCTGAGAGCACAGAGACTGAGGAAGCCCACAGTGACACTCTGAGTGAAGCTAAGAGTGACAAAATAAAAGAGAGGGGTTGGGATGCTGGGACACATTACTGAATTAATGATATGAGGGATTCAGGGCATGCAATGTCACACAACTGCATGTGACTCAAAGGCAGCTGATACCAGGAAGATATGTTAGTAAGTGATCTCCAAGCTCTGCTCGACTTCATAAAAGTCATTCAAGGCCTATGAATCTTTGAATCATACCCTGATCTTTTCCTCTGATAAACAAGCAATCGAATCATGAGCTACACACGGGTCGATTTTGATTAGGCTAATGGATACCAACAATGAACCCAGAAATCAAAGCCAAAATACCATATTTTGCCCGTGGCGCCAGTCACTGTAAGCATTATAATCATAGCTGTTAGGCCTACCAACATCAGCATGATTACAGTAGCCATGATGCTCATCAGTAGCACTGTTATTATCATGGCCAGGTACATGGATATTATAGGATTGAGTTTCAGCATCCAGCTGAGTCTCATCATCGATTGGGAGAGATCAAGGCTCAGCAGAGGCGCATGGCTCCTTGTCTACACTCCCAATGGCAACCGAGCTGTCACACATGACCTAACAGCCCATACAAACAACCTCACCTCGTCCTATCGTAGGCCTGTGACTGTTAAATATAAAATATTCGGTTGAATTTGACTTACCAATACCAGGGGCGGAGTAGATGAAATACAATGCGGAGGTGGACAGTGAAAAAAGGAATAAAAGCCCAAGGAATGACCTTCTCCGGAACCGCAAATGTGTCGGCATCATACAGGCAGCAAAAGCACACACAGGCACGTTTACGTATCTACAACGACGATAGACCAGTTCCGATATGTCCAGGTGCCAGAGCGAATGGTCCGCGGACAGACTGGGTTAAATGAGCCGAGTCGGGTGGCCGGTCTGCGGCAGTAGTGAGGAGCCAGGCGGAAGTCGGTCTATTTTCTCGGCAGGTCGAGCACAGGAGAGGTCCTCCAGTTTTCAATCAAGACATTCAAATTCCATTCCTGAGAGGATGGTTTCGGCTTTAGTTGAGAGTAATGTCCGATGTCGAAGCGGTTGACGATGAAAGCGCTGTTCAACCTGGCCTAGTATTGTCAGTCAGAAACCATCACTTGGCTCACACACTACGTTGCCGATGGTGCTTGGCCGCTCCTGCGCTTTGACTGCCTGCCTACTAGCCCTATGAATGGGGCAGCCCCTCCGCAAAATGAGCAATGCCTAAAGTGGGCGTTAACAGTACCCAACAAACATGTATACGCGCTCACAGCATTTAACGACGTAACCTGGCGACCGAAAATTTCGTAGCAATGCAGCCACTTTGAAAATCGTCTCGCGACGTCATAACAGCTTTATGGTACATGGAATGGTCATAAGCTAGCTATTTAGCTTAATAGGATTCACATTACCGTTACACAGGGTCTAATTTATGACTTATTACGCACCGAGCGTTAACTCTTGAAGGGTCATATGTCTGCATTTTTACTTTAAGACAGAATCTATGAAAGTATGGAATGTTTTTTTTTACTTTTTTTATTTATCTAAAATGAGCCACAGCCATAAATCACGTATAACCTATCGTCAGTTAGGCTAAAACAGCAGTAGTTGTTTCTCGTTAAAAATGTTAGTTCCTTGTGTCTGTGTGTGTCTGTGTGTGTGGTGTTTTACCGATGGGTGTTTTGGTTTTTGATCAATTTACAGGGGTATAGGCTACCAGTAGAATTCAGCTGCAGCCCCCCAAATCCCCCCTCACTTATTGAGTTCGACAAATCACTATTATTTATGGCATATTTGTAGCAGGGCTACAGTACTCGACTTTAATCACCTTTTTCCACACATCTATACTGCACTCTGTAGGCCCTGTATAATATAGACACGATCAGGTGCATTCAGTACATGACCGCCCATTTCATCTATGCTTTCATAAAATAATCTCCAACAACACCTATTGTTTCTTTGCTTTATTTTTTATTTGTTTACAATCTACAGAACTGAATTGTTTGTAGGCTATGTTGTCGGTTATAGTTGCTTTTCTACATCTATTTTTGCATACACATATTTTACACGTACGCACATAATCATTCTATGCTTATTTTGACCCATCTTTGTTCAGCTGTTTTCTATCCAACCTGTAAACAGCAATGTGTTGTATTTTTTGTTTTTGTGTCTAGTACGAAGGGACTGCACCTTGAATTTCGTTTTACAACACTGTTGTAGAATGATAAATAAATGGACCTTATACCTTTTACAAAGTGCCTCTGGATTTAAAAGCCCATACCTGATAAAGCTCGTGGCCTTATCGATCCACTAAAATAAAGTTCAAGTAGGTAATAAGTTTGAGACATGATTTGGGCTGCGAGCTAGCAGTGTGGCAAGCAAGCGAGTTTGCAGGTCAGTGTTTCCTTCGTCTGTGAGTAATTTCCAGCAAGTGAAGGCTACATGAAAACTACAATATCCATGAAACAGCAGTTGGACGACTGACGTGTCACAACTCTGAGTCATGGGAAAACGAGTAAACAAGAATTAATGTCAGCCATATTCACTTTTAATTATACAATTTAAAGACAAATCTTACTATTGTGATGAAAACAAAAATATATTTTCTCGTTTATAGTTCCATCAAACACGGTCAGTTTTCTATATGCTATTTTGTAATGCATACAGGCAACGTAAAAACTACAATTCCCTACAATGCCAGTACCAGGAAGTGAAGTCATGATGTCAACAGATACGTGATACTGTCGACATGGAACTTACAGTCTTTTTTGTTATAAAACGTTGTTTTTGGGTGTAATTTTAATGGTTTTACAATGGGAGGCACCAGCCATAAAGTTTTGTTGCTGTGTCTTTTGTTGTTGTTCGTGAATCCATGTGTGTTCGGGCGAGCTGACGAGGAAAACTCAGTGGACTTACGTGTGAAAGATGACGGAGGGAATTTGAACCATAAGGATAATACTAAAACTGTAGACCAGCAAGCATTAACGAATCACGATAAAGAAGATGGAGTTGATTCTGATGAAGAAACCAAACATAGAGATGGGCTGTCCGTCAGGTATGAGCCAGCGTGTTAAGTGTTTCCCTTTGGGGTAACTGAGTGTAGCCACCAAGCTAGCAATAGCTTGATAAGTAACGTATGGTGTATTGGATTTTAGGTAACAGACAACTTCAAGACACGTTGTGAGGTCAGCCTACTTAGCTTTACCTGACACTGACAGTAAATAATGATGATGATGATGATGATGACAACAGAAACAACAACAATAATAAATTTTGTATTTTTGTTACACAACCAAATTATTTTACATTTTTGAATTATCTTATTCATGCTAAAAGTTGACGTATAAATTTTGCATGGCACATTTTCTAGTGGTTTCTCATCAGCATTATTTAATAGGACACAACTCAAATATAGTACACTTCGCATTGACATAGCTGTATAAAGAATGACTTGGACAACTGCACGTTTCTTAATACCCCTTCGTTTATTGTTCTTTAAACAAGGTTAAGTGTTTTAACCCTTATGATTAATTGAATTTAAATTAAAATTACGTTGTTATTGTATTTAAAAGTTAGAGGTGTCCATATAGATAAAATTCATAATCATTTTATTAAGAAAAATAGCTGAATGATTTAGGCCTTAGAACACATAAAAAACCCTGTTTGACACTATGACTGTTTGACAAGGGTTAAAAAATGACATAGTTTGACATATGCAATTTCTGTGATTAGTGTTGTACTTAAACACCAGAGCCTTATCTGTTTGATGGATTGATATCTTTTTGATTGACTGACTGTATATTTCAAACTAACATGCTTTTTTCTCCTGACTGTGTCCTCACAGCAAGTCTAATGACACTGATAACTACAGCAATGAGACACTCCACTCTACAACACCCGCAGTCAAACCAACGACCCCTGCACCTCCAACCCCTAAGCCTATCCTGCCTGTGCAGACAGGGGTCAAAGCCCAGGAGGAAGAGCAGTCCAGTGGGTTGACCATATTCTTCAGCCTACTGGTTATTGGTTAGTTGTATCTCTTTTTCTGACCCAGTCTTGTCTTCGGTTGGCACATTGTCAACATAAACTCCGTAAGCACATTGTTTCAAGAGGAGCCAGTTTCTTTTTGGCTGATTGAATAGAAAGGAAATTAATCAACTACAGGAAATATTATAATTATGGTGCATGTAATGTGTACAACACATTGCATGAACCACAGCTCATACAGCTACTAACTGAGTGCAAATGCAAAGCCACTGTGCTAGTATATCAGACGAGTGGCTGATGATTCAGGATGAAGGAGGTGGATGAAAGAGAGAATATGGTTACACATTAACGTTAAAACCAACATGGAGGGCTTCTTCTGAGACAAAGTGTTCATTGGGCAATTTAGTTCATCTAGTTTTCAGTTCAGATGAAGTCACGTTTTTACCACTAGATCGGTCAATAAAAGAAATTAATCATTCATAAGGTTAAAAATTAGACTAAATTGAACTGGCTCTTACACACCTAAAAATGTTGTTTTGTCTTGAGCCAAGTATTCTAGCATTTGATGGGCTGCAAGAATCACATTACACAGAACTGTAATTATTTATCTTCTTAAGTAATTCCACCTAATCGGTGGTTTGACAGAGGTAGTATTGCCAGCAAATGAGAAACCACCTTCGAGTAAAGTCCAGGCTTGCACACAATAGTCCTAAGTGGCACTTCAGTTTGATGTTATTAACATTATGCAGCAACATTCTCCTTTACAAGTTTGTTCATGTGTGCTTTTAATTAGGCCCCGAATTTAATATCTCCCTTATGACAAAACAGTCCAACTTTGATAAACTGACCTCTGATGGCTTTAGTGTTGCATACTCTGTATCTTATTTTTATTTTATTTGTTGCATAGCATTTCAGCTGTATATATAAATTGTTGCTCACTGTTCATCTTCTTGGGGTTTCTCACCATGATTATGCTAAAATGAGTATACACTGTTTTAGCACATTGATATGCATGGTAAATGTCCTTTGGTACTGATACAAGCTAATCTTATGTTTTAATTGGGGGCAATTATATGTTATTATGCAGTGTAAGACCTATAATTTTAAATGCCAGCCAACTGCTTTGTAGTCATATTTATGTCAAGCAAAGAGTATTGTTATAGATAGACTGCTGTGATTTTAATTTAGGTATCAATTTAGACTTTCAATGGCACGAAATCACGTCAGCGGTAGATTATATGTTTTTTGTAGACATCAATGTCCAGTCTACAGCAGGTTATGTGGAGGAAAGTGGCCAGAGAGAAGATCTTAACTGAATATGATGTGGGGTTTATTTTTGGGCTGATCTGAGTTGGTGTGACATGATGATGGGGATATGGATGTATTTGTCCTGAATATTCATTCAGTGGTTTTTTCGCTCTTCCCCTCACCCTAGGTATCTGCATCATATTGGTGCACCTGCTTATCAAATTCAAGTTGCATTTTCTTCCAGAGAGTGTGGCTGTTGTTTCCCTTGGTAAGTTCTTTTTACATAACATGTCATCCTGCACAGGCTAGGGCTATAGAAGTACAATGTTTCTGTATTCAAGAGCTCTCTAGGAAATAAAGGCAGGGAAAGTTTCAGTAGAGCAAACTAATGTTGAGAGTGATTTGGGAGTCTGCCAGAGAACTCCACTTTTGCTTTTCTAGAGCATGTATAAATAGTTGATGCCTCTTCTTTTTTTATTCCAGCCTCTCTTCCTTGTGTTTTCTTTCTCAAACATGTTGTGTATCATAGAGACTTTCCAACATTTTTGTCAGTTTGTGTGTCCAGCTGTAGATTAGTGAGCAGGCTTAGAGAAATAAATCTCTATAAGGTCACAGCACTCAGTGTTTCTCCTGACAACTTTGGAGCACAAGATTCTTTTTTTTCTCAGCTCAAACACTTAAAGGCTTCCTTGCCAACATGTCAGTGTAGATTTACCAAAGAATATTTATCACTTTTTGACATATGAATGAACTACTTTTCATATTTACATAAATTAAATCCACTACACAGTACTAAATTAAGAAGAAAAAAAATGTCACTTTAATCCTGGTTTGCAACTGGGTAAGCAACACCAATTTTCATTAAAAAAATATGACTGGTGTATGCATTCTTAGAACTATAATTAATTATAGCACACAAGGCCAAATTGCCTTAGGTTACCATATGACCAGTTGGACATATGGTAACTACAAGAACTGGCATTTGAAAGGCTACTTTTTGAACATCTAGTGGTTAAAAAAGGCTCTGAGGCTACATTTCTTAATATTCATGTAAATTAATTAATTTTCAGGTAAGTTTTACTTGTTTCTCCTCTGCTTCATGTGTCTGGAGGAACTAAACTGTCAGTAAAATACAAGGAGGATATCAATGATTGTGTGAACTTTTAGTGGCGCTTTCACACTTCTGCAGCAGCAGTGCACTGAGCAAAATGAAAGTAGAGGAAACTCTGGCACTAAAATCATTAACTAAGATGTGCAATGGCTAACCCAGTGGTTTCATTGGCTGCTTTACCATAGATTTAGGAAGTGCATTGTTGTGAAAGGATTCAAAAGATTTAAAATAAAAAGATTTATTTTTTAAAGAGATTTGGTTCTGCTCCATGTGTGAGGTTAATACCACTTCCTTTGACCCCCTATTGTCTTCATTTTTACATGTTTACACAGTAAAACTCACTCAAACTCCGTTACACACATCTGTCTTGACCCTAAAGGCCGTTTTCTCTTTCATGCACTGCTTACTGCATATGAGATAAAGCTCAGTGTTTAGAGCCGGGCTCTCTGCTGAGGAGAGATATCACCCTGCTTACAAATCAGGAAAGACCACTTTTCCTTCCTCATCACTTCCTCTTTTGTCCACACAGTCTGTATCTTCCTCTTCACAGTCTCTTTCCATCAGGATGTACATTTGTTTTTTTTTACATTGCTGTAGTGCTTATCCTTAATTTCTTTTCTAATAGAATATCTCTCTTTCTCTGCCCTTAACATGTCTTTGTGTTCCTTTGCCCTTTTAATAAATGTTCTGCTGTGCTGCGTAACAAGAGAGCTGAGGACCCAAGGGGATTTTCTCAAAGACAAAACTAAGACAATAGCCCTTTTACACTCTTTGTACCTAATTTTGTTCCCAAACTATAGTGGACATTTGCCAGGCATCCTTTTTTTTAAGGACTAACAAAAGCACTTTGCCTCATGTTTGCAGTCCATCTATATTCTGGTTGTATTGAAATTTTCATATGAAGTAATAAAATATTTAAACAGTGGTATTGTTTTACTTGTCTGCTCACTCTTTCCAGGCATTCTGATGGGTGGCTTCATTAAGATCATTGAGTTCCAGGAACTGGCCAACTGGAAGGTATGGTTGGATTACCCGTTCACACCCTGCTGCACAGCTTCTTCTTTCCACACTGCACACAATGCCTGATTAATGGTACTTGGTTTGGTTAGATTAATTAAGCATGAGGTTTAGCAATATATTGATGTTATGACAGTATATTAATATGAGACATGGTATAATTCTAGTCTGTGGACATTGTTATATTCTGATTTGGTATAAGCGTTGTCTTTTTTCTGGTTTGAAAGGCTATATTACAATTAAGTTCAGTATTTTTTAAATCTGTATTAGAGTGAAAAACCTCAATTACAATGTAACTAAGGAGAAAAAGGAGAAAAAAATACTAATATGAACTTCAGTTAAATTTTTTTATAAAGAGTAAATAGTAATTAAACATAAAGAAAATAATAAAACCTTAGAAAAGAAAAATTAAATGAATTAACTGAAATAAGAACAATTGGATTGGTATGAGTTTAGAAATTTAAATTGCTGCGAGGATAAAAAATGAGGAAAGCTTAGATCGTTCCAGGTTGCAGATTCACAGTGAGGAAAACCGGATATGCTAAGTTAAGTAAAAGCAGCTGGCACGTGCAACATAATTCAATCCTTTTAGCTTGTTCTATAAAAAGCAACATTAAAAGAAAGCAAGAAAGTTATGTAAAGAGGTAAAAAAACAAAAAAACAAAAACAAAACAGTAAGAGCATGATAAATAAATGAAACCTGCTGTCTTTCATGGCTTAAAGAAAGAATAGGCCATCTGACTTAAGCATGCAGCTCAAAATGATGAGAATTATAATGGAATAAATCTCAGTGCAGAGTGATAAACCCTCTCGAACAGCTTCAAAGTCCCAACTGAAGCATGCATGTATAAAGTTTCACCATCATCCAAGACCTACAGAAAAATTGCCTTAATAAGCATGTTTCTACAATGCAGCAAAAAACATGTTTTTATCTCTACAGAAGAGACCAAATTTAGACCAGACTTATATCAGACTGTTGTGTCTATTTTATTTATTCTCTTTAACCACTTGGTCAACATATCCATATTACTAATATTGAACCATCTAAATTCTCATAGTGTTAAAATTTCATGAAAGCCAACCTTCCTGCCTGTATGGTTGTTGCAGTATTGATATTTAGATATGTGGTAATAAAAAGAATGGTATTTTTGATTTCCATATGGCCCAGCTCTTGCATGGAGCAAACCAATCACATATACATATGCAACGTACAAACATTATGCACAGGTTTGTGGCGTGCTTTTTTTTATACAATGGATCTCATTCAGTATAAATGCTTGAATTATAGGACACCGTTGCTTCAAATCCATAAACAAAAGAGCTACACCCACTGCATTCTTCATATTAACTGTAATTTAGAGGGCGGGAACAAACTGAAAAGTAAGCTTGGAGTATACAACAAATTTTTCTAGTTCTTATATGATGCAATTTGTACCACAGCAGATTCTTCGGAAACCCCCCACCCAACCCCAGTCCAGTAAACATCTGTTGTCCCTCTGCTATGACTTTTTCATTTCTTTTTCAGTGTCTGCCTTTTTGCTCGGCCATTCATTTCCTGGCCACTGTTTTGTCACAAATCTCATCTTTTGATCTCCACTCTGATACCTATTCATAGTGACATACACCATTCTTGCCTTCTATCTTTCCCTTTGTGTCCCCAGTGAGCCCTCCTCTTTTTCTCCTGCTTCTCACAGCCTGTAATTAACATTCCTTGTTCTCTGCCAGTGAGGGAGAGAACAAATGAACGGGAGAGGTAGAGGGAGAGAGACATGCAGTGTGAGGGTTGGGAGAGAGTAAAAGAGGACAGGTTGTGTCAATGTTTCTTGCACACTGGGGCCCATTGTTTTTCAGCCTTGGGGCCCCAGGGTGTTGCTGAGTCATCAGCACTAGTAACAAGAGCCCCCGGACTCCCTTTCCCTACTTCACTCACAATTTGTCAATCTCTTGACCACTATCTCTGAGATGTGTTAAGGCAGTGGCTTGATGTATTATTACTATACTAGAGTGTAATAAAGTCATATCCTGCTATGCAGTGGCCTCTTTGCAGCACCATGGATATGCTAAGTGGTTTATAGGCCGTTGAAGACTTGAAAAAAGACCCAGGCCATGATGCAAACCCATTATGTCTGACCTATTTGTTTTTGTGAGAGCACCTAAGAGCAGAATGCACCATGTAACCTGTTCAGTCAGTAACACAGCCAGTGGCAAAACTATGAGTCTGTCAGCATCATTTTTTTCAAATGCAACTCTTTTGAAACTATGCGTACAGTTCTCTTACTGACACATACATCTTTCCCCATCAAAGTCAATGAATGGCATCTGTCTTTCTTCCGCTGTGACTACCTCATGTAGCAGGTTTGAGCTGGATTTGCTCTTATTCTTGTAGCTACCATTCTTGTAGCTGGTGTTATCTTCTTCAGCTAACATGTTTCTAAAGCTTGTTCACTTGGCTAATCTAGCAAGCCTGTGGAACAGCCCCACAAACCACCGAGGGTGTACAATTCTCCTCAGCCTGCAGCATCCTGTCATCACTGGCTCTGTCCTTTCTTTCACCAGCAATCTGCTTTCTTTGCTGTTTACTACCAACCCCTCTTTCTCCACTCCTGAAGATTCTTTTTTTCTTATGTACCTTTCTGGTACTGTTCACTGCTTTTCCTCCCGCTCTTCTCTCATCTGCCCATCTCTCCCCTGTGCTGTGACACAGATTGTAGAAGAAATAGCATGCCAGTAGGAAGTAACAAGCTTGCAGCAATTTGTCTCTCAGGCAGAGCACAGAGAGATATACATAGGTGAATATATTTGTATCTTCAGTGTACTTCAGATAAAGATTTTCAGTTTTTTTTCTATTTTAGCATTCTAGCTTGTACTGTATTATCTGGGATCATCCTTTTTCCTCAGCAGTTGTAGTGGTGTGTTTTAAGCCCCAAAGGGCAGTGCATACTTTTAATAGATCCGTCCCCACGCTTTAGAGAGAGAGTGACACAGGGAGAGCAATTTTAATTGTGGTTTCAGGGGCCTTTTTCCCATGTGGTGATGTCACTGTGTGTCAAAGCGCAGCCTCCAGGGAGCCTGTACTCCCAATGAAGTTCTCTCCATTGCTCCCACTCATATTTTTCTGTTATCACTCGACCCTCTTTTAACTGCGCTCCCTTCATCTTTGGCATTCATCTTTTCTCATTAAGTTCAAGTTATGTCTCAGCCCCTCTTAAGCTCTCTGGCTTTATCTATTTGATCTTCTTGTAAAACACATATCTCTGCTGTCTATCAATATCAGTGAAATCTCCTCTCCCCATCTCAGGCCTCTTTCCTCATCTTCCCTCATGGCTTCATGATGAGGTCAATCTAGTGCTGAATCTGTCAGTCAATCAACAGTCATTGAATCTGTGATGTGATGATGAATGTGATGATTTGTTGCTTTTTCTTGATCCATATTACTTTGAATTTAACACTCTTGCGGGTTCGCCTGACCAAACAATCAACTTGAAAACAATGAGCTGTGAGAAAATGCAATTGAAATATTTTTCAGTTTTTAAAACTTGATTGACTCATCATTGATAATGGTTGTAATCCTGAATCTGTAGCCCCTTACAGTGCAAAGTACTAGCTTGCTGACATCTGCTGTTTTTTAATATGTGTAGATATGTGTGTTCAGAGTCAGCGTTCGCTTGCTCAGTCGAGTATACTGAGGCAGTAAAACCTGTACATGCTTGAATGCATGCAGAATTACAGCTGCAGAAGTCATAATTCAGTGCATGCATGGCATCCCTTCCTCTGTCTCATGTGCTAACATACATTCTTGACCTTTCAACCTGCCACGAAGGGTAGAATTATGCTAGAGTTAAATGTCAAGAAATAATGTTAACCTGGAAGCATCCTTGTCGGCCTACTTTCTCTGAAATTTGAATGCATAATTAGATAAAGTAAGCAGGAGCATGGCCTTGTATTCCAGTGTACATCCTGTATAGGCTATCCTCCATGACTGACCTATTTTCAAGAGCTTGTAGGTAGAATAATGTAGGTTGGTGTAGAAGAATTTATCATTAGAAACAAAGTTACCATCTTGGCTGCTATTGTAAAGTCTTTAATTAAACAACGTGCTGTGTTTTTTGTCTCATCTCATTCACCAATCACCTCATGCTCTTTTGGGTCTCCGCTCTGCATAATTGGTTAGATGGCAACAAATAGATTATATTATCAGAAGATTATGAAACCAGTCATGTCATCATATTTTGAATACATTGCCAGCAGTATCCCTTTTTGAACAGTTAATTCCATTAGCCACGCTGTGTATTCAAATTTAAGCACTGTACATCAAATAATAGATAATTGTAGATTAAAACTCCTCTTGTCAGAGGAAAGCGACTCATGCTGTTATCTGGTTCACCCTTCAGCAGTTATTCAGTGTTAACCTACACCAAGTCTGTGCAGGAATAAATGGATTCTTTTTAGGAAATGCTCATGTGGAAGTAATAGTCTTGTCCATCTGCTTGTGGGGAATTTGGGGTTGAGTCAGGCTCTACCAGATGTCAAAACTGGCTTCCATTATAAAATAAGAGAGATTGTTGACTGTATTAAGTGAAAATGGTCCTGCACTCTACCATACTATCAAAAAGATATAACTGTGGTTTCATCCACCAGTCAGAAATAGATTTTTTTTCCATGAACATTAACTAATGCATATGTTATATTGATTTTTACATTACTAACATGGATTATGTAGAGAAAACACACACAATCACACACACACATACACATATACACATGCACACACCAACTCATATACACACTGGCTTTCCCCAGAACACATGGTGCATCATGCACAAACACATTGGCAGCAAGAGCGTAATGCATGGGCACATGATGCCTACGCCTGATCTGAGAGGCTGGCCCATTTAACTGAGAAGCAACAATGATTTCATTATATCGCTGAAATAATCAGAAGGCTAAGGTCACAGGACCAAGAAAGTGAGGACATTTTTTGAACAAGGAGGACATTTTGACCAGCCCTCACAACTTTAAAGGGCTCTTAAAAGGTTTATACCTTTTTTTTCAAGAGTGAATTTAGGTTTAGGTTTAGGCTAGGCTTAGGATAAGAGTTAGATAAGGGCACTGAATCATTATGGGAAAGGTTAAGGTAAAGGTATTAAGGAGAGCATTTTGACTAGTATAGAAGTACATGTATTCTGTGTGTGTGTGTGTATCTGTGTGTCTTTCAAAAGAGGAAAGATTGTGTGTGTGTCATACTGAAGTCAACTTTGGTTTTGTCAGATAAAGTGCTATTACTAACAACTCAGGCATGACCCTCCACGTCACTCTTTCCTTTTGATTACTGACTATGTAGTCATCTCAACATTACCTAACTGACATTCAATGATCAGATAAAGGAAGGAAACCATTGCTAAGAATTATACAATAACCACAAGTATTATTTTAGTATTTTATTATTGTACTGACAGACACATGGGTTGCTCATTTATGATGAAACTGATTAACATTGGGATTATTGTGTTTGGGCTCATTTAATAATCCAAAACATGAGATTATGCATATCATTGCAGTTCACTTACAAATCTTTTTGCAAATTAGTAATTTGTCGAAGAAAATCTTGCCTGTTCACTATACTCTTAAATTCATTTAATCTAGGCAGGATTCCTAAATGCTTATGGCACTCCCAGCTCCAAATAGTTCAACTGAGCCTTTTCCCTTTTACTGCTACAAATTCTTTCCATTTGCCAGGGTGCAATAAGCCAAGGTCACCTGCCTGACAACTGCTGCGTTTTTGCTGTGCATTTTGTGACTTTGTCTCTTTCCTTCTCTAGGAGGAGGAAATGTTTCGACCCAACATGTTCTTTCTTTTGCTCCTGCCGCCCATCATCTTTGAATCCGGATACTCTTTACATAAGGTACAGCAGAGCGTGTGTTTGCAGCTGCAAATACACAGCTCAAGACTGTCAAAATGTTATGTACTTAAAACAAAATGAGTTTTAACATGAAATATACATATTTTTATGCCAAATAAACTGACCTTAAAAGATTTTTTAGATATTATTTCTTGGTTTTGCTCATTTTGAATTTTATTACATTGACTCTGTTATTTTCTTCTAGGTTGTATTTTTTGAACCAGTGTCAATTTTTTTGGATGTTTGTTTTTATGCTAGTTTAACTGGTCTATAAAACAAATCTGATTCTGATTAATGTCAATAAAAGGAATACGGAGTATGCCAAGCACTGTACTTAGAAATGTACCACAATACAATTCAGTGTAAATTCAGAGAAAAACGTTTGCTTACGTCTCAAACCAGCTATGGCACAAAAGCATAAGCAGCTCTTCTCTTTAAGTATTGTTTTGTTTTAATTCTGGCTGCATGTTATGCAACAATATGTGACCTCAAATGCCTTATTGCTTAACCCATGAATACTCAAGCTGTGTCAATGTATGCTCAGGGTAACTTCTTCCAGAACATTGGCTCCATTACGCTGTTTGCTGTGATCGGCACGGCAATCTCCGCCTTCATAGTAGGAGGAGGTATCTATTTCCTTGGGCAGGTGAGAACTGTAGTGGTATCTGTTGAATTCTGGCACTTCTAGGGCTTGGTCAGGGCTTGTTCAGAGACTGAGTTCACACCTGTTTACAAAAGTCACTTTTCTGCTTACATATAGCCATTTCTATCTCCTCATTTTTTTTATACTCTACAGATGTTGATATGATCAGATTTCTTGGCAACTCTGTGTTTCTGTGCCCTATTTTTAGGCTGATGTAATCTATAAGATGACCATGACTGATAGGTAAGTGTTAGTTTTTCCACTCCAGCTAGCATTATAATGTGTCTTGCATCCATGTTATCAGAGTAAGAGGGTATTCCTCCAAAGCTCAAAGGATTTTACATTTTTTACACATAGTACTTTCAAATAAAAAAAACATACTCTCTGTTCAAAATGACATCCAATAAATTTGAGTATCAGCATTTATAGCAGTATTATATAATTGTATCTATAAATAATATGTAGTAGCCAAGCCCACAAACACCAATCAAGTTTGAGAGAACCAAGCCTGCAGAAACTTAAGAGGTTAACTATAAGTAAGTTTCAGACAGTAGGATAATCCAGCTGTCAGAGAGAGCTGACACATAAGCAATGTGCTACTCCACACCCATGTGGTTTTGTTTTTCTTTTCTGGAGAAGCTAGTGGTTGTTATTGTGCACAACTGTTTATCCTCATTGGTGCACAGTCAGGCTGAGTATAAGTGAGTCTCTTGTTTTCAAGTGGAAAACACACTTCCATTTACATTTTCTTCACAAAGGAGGACATGTTTTCAATCTCATTGAACTCTCTGTTTGTCAGTTTTATAAGTGGGATATCCGAGGACGTGAGCAGAGAAAGGTTGGGGCTTTCCCTTTCAAATTCTTGCGAAATCTTTCTCCACCCATTTTTGTCCATGCTATTTTTGAAAAAAACAAAAAAAAACCGATAGTAATAATTTGATCACTCCTCCCACTAAAGTAAATACAACTTTACCAAATTATATATTTCACTCACGTATTCCACGAAAACCATGACATTAATTAAACATAAATTTATAGAATTGTGCCAACTTGGCAAACTTATGTGCTCTCTTGTGTGAGACGTATTTCCTGTCTGCCACTGTCTGGCCTCGTACAAAAACAAAGGGCGTGGTTTTGACTGTGTTATGTCCCTTTGTTATCCATGTGTTTGCTTCTTTATTTCTTTTAAGTGAGTTTATGCCTGTAAAACTTTCTAATGATCACTGTTTAACTAATATATTATAATTAATATATTATTTTCACTCCTTGCTGTAGCTTTGCCTTTGGGTCACTGATCTCAGCTGTGGACCCTGTAGCTACCATTGCCATCTTCAACGCCCTAAACGTGGACCCTGTCCTCAACATGCTGGTGTTTGGTGAGAGTATCCTCAATGACGCGGTCTCCATTGTCCTCACAAAGTAAGCGCTTCTTTCCCCTCCCTAAAGGCTTGTTTATTCTCCTGGAGCACACATTTGCAAATTACATTTGCCCATGCATAATGTTTGCACAGGCCTTTTATGCACAGATTTCCTACAATACTGTGATGGAAAAGACCTACCACTGAGCAAACTTTGCTCTTTTAAACAAAATCAAATAAGTTAAGCATAATGCCACCCCCAGCATATGATATTAGATAGCATGCAAGTGCTCAGGAAGCAAAAGAGGCGTTATGTGTAATAACATTTGCGAAAACTGTTTGTCCTTATACCGCCTCACCCTTTTTACACAGACCTATTTCGACTCTCTTAATAACAACGATGCCCCCCCTCCCATTCCGTCTTTGTTTGTCTGCAGCTTTTTATACCATCAGCTGATCTTTGGACGACATGCAGAAGTGTAAACTTTTATGAAAGGCTCAGACATACAATAGCACTGCAGTCCAAGTGTTGCACACCCAGAAACCCACTCTCACAGTATAAAATATATGTCAACTCTGACTGTGATGTTTATACCATTTTTGAGCTAGAAGAAGGCAAAGGGGCATCTGTAAGGCACTTATATAGTTTTTTCTATTTGTTTGCTACTCTAAGGATTAGACAACCTTAGTAATGAAAATGCTGTCTAACTTTCGGTAACTCAAAAGTTCCCTGACACAGTCTCTCAGATTTTCTGACAGCCGTAACACATTCTGGACAGCACACTGAAAACACAGGGCCATGGCTTCAGCAATTTTTAGATTTTTATCTTTTTTTTATCACATTATATTCTCCTCTGGGTTTTGCTCAGCTTAAATAAATATCACATGATGCATAGACAAGCATTTCTCACCTTTGAACCTCCCCCTGCTGTTAGTGGTTAACACTATTACAGGAAGCAAGGAGAGGCACAGAACCAGTGACCTATTTTATCATCTACGTCATGCACTCTTTGATGAAGCCATAGTTTCAGTTGTGTAGGATGTGGGTACATCTTAATCAGACTCTGCTGTGTGTCGATAAGGTATCACTTTTTGGAATTGTTTACCAAGGTTGGTATTGATCGAAAGTTTTATGGCCACACACACCAACACCAGCAAATTCTAGACAGACGAGTTTGACAGAAACAGACAATTGGCTGCAATCCCTTGTTTGTACATGTCACTGTCATCTTATCTGCTGTCTCTGTGCTCACTTAATTGCTACTTTATCTTTCCTACTCACAGCTAGTTAAATGTGCAAAGTGATCTCAAGTGTCTGCATGCCCAGTAGAGTAAATGAATGCATGAATAATAGATAGACTGAACAGCACTGGCAGTTTGTTTCTTGTTAGCACCTCACAGACTGGTTTTCATAGAAAGCGCCTGTAAAGTTTGGCTCAGTCATTTATGCCAGCTCTGCAGCTTTTGCTCAGAAGGTTTAATAAGAATTAAAATCAGAATATTTATTATCCTGATTGTATGCATTCCTACTGTAAAAAATATTACAAATGATACATATTTTAATTGTTTCTGGTTGCAAACATGATAATAAATATTTATTTTAACCACAAGGTGTAAGTCCAAAGAATAAATTAAGTGGGAGTAACTGGTAGCTCACTGCTAACAGCTTTATTTGCTAAGTAACATTTTGCAGATGATGTAGAGATGCTTGAGCATTAATGTGTCATCACAGTTATATTTGCTTTATTTATGGTTCTAGAAGTTTTTAAAGCTTTTGCTGCTCCTCTAATGGTAGCATAAGCTTTGACATTGAAACAACTGTGGCTCTGAATAAAGTTTGTGTGGAACAGTTTCATAATAAATTTCTTCAATTATATCATGTTAAGTCACTCGGGGGAAACAATACAGCTGAACTCTGTTTATCAAACAGGATTTTGATGGCAGGATTACAAATTCTGCACACACTCCAATCCACAGAAACACGTGCTTTCATACTGTACTTGTGAGTTTGGGTAGGATTCAGTGGTGGAGTTTTTCTGCCCTCCAGGGTTGGTTAGAGGTATTACAACTTAAAATGAATATACCTGTACTAATATAATGTCATTTGTAACCCTCCTTTTCTTATTTTTTTGTCTTTCAGTACAGCAGAGGGCTTCTTTTCGCGTTCAGACAACTCCATGGTAACAGGCTGGGAGACATTTTTGCAAGCGCTGGGTTATTTCCTGAAGATGTTTTTCGGTTCTGCTGCCCTGGGAACCCTCACTGGACTCATCTCAGCTCTTGTATCCCAACTTATTGTGTGTGAAAGAAATTTAGTCTTCCATTTGTGTGTGTGTGTTTCATCATATTTAAATTCCTTAACTCAGTAAATAGTTTCTGAAACACTTTGATCTGAGGAAGACTCCTTCACTGGAGTTTGGTATGATGATTATCTTTGCGTATCTTCCCTATGGCTTGGCTGAAGGCATCAAACTGTCTGGTAGGTTTACTCATACACACGCTTAATTATATTTGACCCCTTAGACCTTTTTTTTAAAGCCTCTCTCTCTCTAACTCTCTCTCTCTCTTTCTCTCTCTCTCTCCAGGAATAATGTCCATCCTGTTTGCTGGAATCGTGATGTCTCATTACACCCATCACAACTTGTCCCCTGTCACCCAGATCCTCATGCAGCAGACTCTGCGCACAGTGGCCTTCATGTGTGGTCAGTGAATCTCACCCCAACCCAATTCCCTCCTTTGGTTTTTTATTCTTTATTATGTTTTTAACACTGCTTATTTGAATTTTTTCTCCAGAGACATGTGTGTTTGCCTTCCTCGGTCTCTCAATTTTCAGCTTCCCTCATAACTTTGAAATATCCTTTGTCATCTGGTGCATAGTAAGTGCGCTTGTGCAAGTTGATTTTACATAACACTGTGTTTGTTCCCCTGACTGTCAGTGTGACAGCTGTTGTTCTCCCCTCAGATCCTGGTTCTTCTCGGCCGAGCTGTGAACATCTTCCCTCTTTCATTTCTGCTAAACTTTTTCAGAGACCACAAGATCACACCCAAAATGATGTTCATCATGTGGTTTAGTGGTAAGAGGATCTGACTAATGTGTGAATGCACTAAAGATTAATGCAGGCATAGATGCTGCTGTAGCCTCAGTTATATCGGAACTGGAGTGTATTTCTTTATTGAAAGAAGAGTAAAGAATGCAATTTCTCAAAAGATTGTTTTCTCTCTTCCCCAAACCTGCTTTGACAAATCCTCCTCCTCTTTGCTTTAGGTCTCACATGCTAGATTTTAAGCTTTGTTGATCTTACTGGTTAAGGTTAGCCTTAATTAGACAGTAATTTTTTTTTTTGGAATCTCAACTTGTAGTTTATAGACAAAATGATCAGCCAACAAATAAAAAAAGAATCAAAAGATTCAAAATATTGTTTGAAGCCCTACATCTAATTAATTGACAGTACTTCTGCCAAGACTTTACTTTCGGTAATATTTATTCCTTATAAATATGAGCAGAAGTATAAATAATTGTGTCCACAGTGCAGTTGTTGCTAAGTTGATAAACATGTCATGTTTGCACTTTTCACAGTCCTGTTTCTTTTGTCTTTTTCTCTGTCTGGTAGGTTTGCGAGGTGCCATCCCCTACGCTCTGAGCCTTCATCTTGGCCTGGAGCCCATCGAGAAGCGCCAGCTAATTGGCACCACGACCATCATCATCGTGCTTTTTACAATCCTGCTCCTGGGGGGCGGGACAATGCCACTTATTCGCATCATGGACATTGAGGAGAGCCAGTCTCGGCGTAAAAACAAGAAAGACGTCAATCTCAGCAAGACAGAGAAAATGGTAAAGGATGAGGCACTTAGTTTACACTCTGATCTGCACACACACACATACACACAGTTTGTTGGCTGAATTGATAGCAGCCGAGTCTTTTGCCTTCATCATCATGCCATCTTTCTGTTCTCTTCAAGGGTAAAATCATCAAAGGGTTGACTGTGTTTTTTTGAAGGACACTGAATCAGCGGGGAGAGAGCTCTTATCACAAAGATGCCCACTTAGAAAAATAAAAAACTCAAGACAAGCATAAAAAAAAACTCCAGCAACTGGCATTAACACAATATCTTAGACCAAGAATACAAGCTTTTATGTTTAATTTTTCAGTTAACACCATTTACTCTGAGTCTAGATAATGGGCCGCCGGCTACATGTGGTGGTGTGTCTGCATGACTTGTGTGTACAGTATTTGCATGTTTGATGTCTTCCAAAGTGTGGTGTAACACCCCGAGGTAGCAGAAACCAGATCTATCAACACTCCGTTTTCCCCTCAGGCCTCATGTGCCCTCTTTGATGTAATTCCCTCTCTTTGCTCTCTTTGCTTCTTCTCCCTCGTCACTTGTCCATCTCGCTGTGATCTCAACCACTCCATCACCCTCGCCTCCCCCTCCCTCCCCTCCATCTCTTCCCCCCACTGCTTCATTCACTTGGCCCCTCTATCTATTTACCCGGCTCCCCCTCTCATTCCTCTTCTTTTCTCTCCAGGGTAATACCATTGAGTCAGAACACCTATCAGAACTGACGGAGGAGGAGTACGAGGCTCATATCTACCAGAGACAAGATCTAAAGGGCTTTATGTGGCTTGATGCTAAATACCTTAACCCCTTCTTCACTCGCAGGCTCACCCAAGAGGTAAGAGTGGTTGAGAGATACAAGAATCTCTTCGGTCACTCGTAGGGCCCCGTGTAATTGCTAAAAATCCCTGAAACATATTTCCAGTGATGCCGGTTTACTTTCAGTCCTTAAATGGAAATGCATCTCACCACAGCTCTTTTCTGTTTTGTGCGGTTTCTTTTTGTACTAGTCCTACTTGTAAATCAAAAGCTTTCACTGACTAAATGATACAGAATGTGCCTGTAACTGGTTGATTAGATCTCTTTTATTGTAGCTTTGCATCGCTAATGAAGCTACACTTACTTAATGGCAAACACATTTTGTTTTCTACAACTTCTTCACAATAAAAACATCCTGCTAGTTTGCCAGTGGAAAGTATTGAATGTAAAGCAGCAACAGCAGGAAAGCTTTGGTTTGCATCAGCGGTTACTTGACACTATTCCAGTACAGTCAGTAAACCGGAATTTGGGTGATATCCAAAAGTTTAAATAGAAGCAGGAGTGGAACTAAAATCCGAAATAGCAGATTCAGGAAGAAGCTACTAAAAGACTTTTAAACACAGAGCATTCTCTTTGATCTCTATCAAAGACAGGGCTGCAGCAGAGCATGGCAGCGTGACACAGCTGTCCCCTGTTGTTTATCTGTAGTGGAAACATAAATTACATTTGCAGTCTTAATAAATAAACTGAACTAAAACATTTATTTTGTGAAAGAAAAAGTTGCACCCCTGATGATAATTTACTCTGAGGTTAAATACTTTTCCCTTTTTTTATTTTGCAGATACTGCAAATAACATTTGATCAGCTCCATCCTTTTTCTGTTGCTGCCTTGCAAAAAATCACCTACAAAAAGATGATTTTCAGGGGTCAAACTTTGTACAGACATTTGGAATTTGGTAGATTTTTGATATGACTTTCCTGTGTAATGGCCTTCATAGTTCCTCTTGACAATCATTTTTGCTTGAATTGCTGGTGCACAGGTCATCAAAGTTCAAAATCTTGTAATAAGTCAGAAGGAGACATTTCAAACTTGTTGGGTGTTACTGTATCTACACCTCACCCTGAGTTCTTCTGCATGTTCATGCATTCATGCGTGTGTGCTGATTTATCACTGAGTGTGTCTTCATGTGCCTGGCAGGACTTGTTACATGGCCGGATCCAGATGAAAACCCTGACCAACAAGTGGTACGAAGAGGTGCGCCAGGGACCCTCAGGCTCTGAGGATGACGAGGACGAAGCTGAACTTCTGTAAACTAAACAAACAAGTTCAGTTCAGATGACAACAATAAATGGACATTGAGTGTCCTGGTATAAGGGACTGTGTGTATGCGTGTGCATGTGGGTGTTTGTGAGTGTGAATACGGCACTCTTTTCAATGTGTGTAACATACACTTCTCATTTGTTCACCTGCCTTCAGCTTTATATGACAGAAGAGTCAGTCAGTGCCCAAAGTGCATTTTTAATGCACAAAGTGGGCTGAAATGTGTCAAATTTAAACATAGCCACTTTGAAACAAGATTTGAACATTCACTAAATGAAGTGTAAAAATAATATGTGGAATATCGTCCCATATATGAATGCTATATTGTTACTTGCTCAAGAAACTTTGTTGATCCTGTGAACCTTCCCAAGGGTGTTTTAAAACAGTTAAGTTGTGAAGGACAAGGAAGCTGTGAGGGAAATTTTCTATGTAACGAGATACTTGTGCACCTTTTCACTTTTTCTCGAAACTTTTGTATTTTTCATCGCTGTGTCACTGAATTTCTTCAAGCTCTGCTGAAAGTTTTACTTCATGTCAGGGAAAGGTTATAACACAATGTTGCTAAAGGCTCAATATTTTAAGTGGAATTTGTAATAAGTGAGCCACAGGTGGTTGCACAGAATAGCTTTCTGTTGAATTATAATCCCCTCTGGGTCTCCGCATTTGTATGCATTAACGATTCTGACCTAATACATTTTCATACATATTTAATGAAGATAAAATACATGAAACGACACATGAGCTACGACTCAACCCTCCAGTGCCAAGGCAACGAAGAGAAAAACAGGAGAGGTAAAACTTGTAAAACGTGTCAGGTAAAACTAATCATTATCAAAACATTAAAAACGTAGCTTGTGGCAGAATAATTATACTCCATAAAATTGGAAATTGCTTTAATTTCTAAGTATGGTTTCAAGTTGGTTTACCTGTGTTAACTTGGGTTTATTTTAATCCTCTTGCCATGATGTAAAAGAGGTGGAACGTGAAAGTTTTCTTTTGTAATATTTCACTGTAATGAAGACGGGCACCAATGAATGTGTGGGGGTAACTGGGAAAAATGTCCTGTGATTGTTTATGTATTATTTTTTATTTATTCATCAGATGTTTATGTTCTGTTTATGGGAAAAAGGCTTTTATACAAGCTCTATGAGCACTGCAGAATTGAAAAAAAATCTATAATAAAATATACTTACATCCTGTATGATGTATCCGATGGTACTTTAAAATGGTCTTTTGCTAGTTTCCACAGATGCTTATTGAAAAAAATTGAAATGGTTTCTTTTTTTGACTAAGCATCTGTGGAAACTAGCAAAAAAACATTTTAAGTTGAGTGGCTCTGTTTAAATACTGTTTAAAGAGAGAGGTATTTATTAATGATCTATGTCCAGCAGTTTTTAAAATGCAACGTTAACATCAAAGGAGCACCCTAAGGTGAATGCTTAACTGGTAAATAAATCCCGGCTAATATAAAAGACCAGATGAATACTGTGTATTAAAGTTGCAAAAGAAAATTGGATAAATATGTACTGTAAGTCTGACCATTCAGTGCTTTCACATTAAAGTCCTCCAAACTTTTAAACGCTCCCAAACTAAAATTGGACAACATTGCACATGAAAGCACTTCAGTATGGAGAGAAAATTGTGATATACCCCAAAAATACCTTGCAGGAATTTCATTTAATACTCAAGTTTCTTAAGTGAAATGATAAGATTTCTAACACACATCTTATGCAATAAAAGACTTGCCAGGAAAATTAAAGAAAAGTTTCACATGAGTTCAGACTTTAAAAAAAACCCTCATTACATCCTTTATACCTTAGTAACACCTTTGTTATCTTTGGCTTTGTTGACTTTGATGACTTTAGAGCAACACACGCTTATTTTAATGTAATTTTCAATTATAAAGATGTTATACAGATTATTTTCTTTCTACTCATTTCTTAAACAGCATGCTCTAATTAGCCTATAGATTATAAAATGGGAGATTATTATGTGTGAGGCTAACAGGGCTGACAGGGTGTCAGACCCTTGTTTAGAGTAATTAGAATACATAAAAAGGTTAACATGGGGTCATGCTGGGGGCAATATCCTGCGCCCTAAAGGCAGAGCTCTTGTGTCCAGCCCAGAGGAAGACCAGACTGACACATCCTTTAAACATCTCATGGGATCTCATTAGGTGTATTGATGAGGAGGCGACAGTGGTAAAAGCGGATGAAGAAATCATATCAGTGTCCCAGTCAGTCATGTAATTAGTGTTGGCAGTGGCTCCGCGTTGTATCTCAGGGGCAGAGCATGTCTGTGTAAGGTGAGTAGACTCTAATGCATGCTTTCCCACTTTACAGGACGTGAAAACATTTTTTAATCTTAACATCGGATAAAATCCAATTAGTGCATTTGCTATTTATAAACACAGTTTACACTGTGAGCTGTAATAAGAGAAGGTGTCATATTACCACATCTAACCAGCCTGTACAGAATGGACATCAGTGTTTAACTGCAGCAAACTTTTGAATGCAAAATTTAATATTTGCATGCAAAATGACTTCGGTATGAGGAGCCTAAATATTGTTTTTGTAGAGCAAATGTCATTTGTTCCATTGGTTTATTTCTGTAGTATGACTATGTAACCAGTAGGGGGGGCTGAATCCATGGCATCAGTCAATGAAAAATTAATAATCCCACTGAACAGTGGATGACAACGCTATGTAATTCACTGTTATTACCTAATAACTCCTCACTGTACATTACAAATAATTCTACTGAAATTGTCCACATGCAGTGATTATATATATGCAAGTGACTAACAGAACTCAGTGAACTGCGTCTGTTGTGATTTGATATAATAATGGCATTTATAGCTCAGCCTTCATTTAATTAAAACTGTAAAATGATTTTTTCATTAGGTGTATGGTATTTTCACTTACCCTAATTTGCTATAATGCATTTCTACATCAGTTTAATAATACTGCCTTAACACAGTGTGTTCAGTTTTTTTTGTTTAATACAGATGCACAGTTTTCAAGAGCACTATACAGAATCAGTATTTAACATGTTTCTTTGGGATATTTGCAAGTCTTGTTGATTCTTGTCCAAAAATTTTATGCATTGACCTTCCCTGACCTTCACTCTCCTTCATCTGAGCCAAATCCTTTAAATCTGGACTACACCAGTATTTATCGTTATTCAAGATGTGGTGCTTGGTTTAAACTTGTGAGATTAGATTAAAAATGAAAGTGAGTGAATCAAATCAGATCCCCTGCCAAATGGCAAATGAAAATATGTTGGCTGAATAATTGAGAAAACATAATTATACTATCTTGGTTTGCACAGGTGATGAATTATTATCTCACACTGGCGTGCTGACAACTTCATTTTATGTACATGAGTCTATTTATGCATGGAATCATGCATGTGTGATGAATTTCATATTTGACACTGTGACGGTGGGCAGCAGGGGATTTCACTGATTAACATGCCTCGAATCAGAGACTGATCCACTGATCAGTCTTCATCCCAACAGGGGAGAATTCACCATGCTTTTTAACACCTACAGCACCTTTGTCTTGATGGCAGCATGTTGATGATAAAGGAAAACACTGTTTGTGTTGCAGCTCTTTCTCTCAGGTTTTCAACACGAGAGCTGAGCGGGTCAGCAGGGAACTACAGCACATTAATATACTTGAATTATAACTACAAAAGCACACAAACACACACAGACATACTGTGAGTCGGGATGAGATTTACACACAGGCTGTTGAATTGGTTTATACAAATAGGTTTTTTTAAAAAATAGTTTTTTTCTATTTTTTTCTAATTCATTGTTGATGTAGGACATACTGGCTTTTGTAAAACAAATGCAGTTGTACTCAAAAATCATATTCTTACTCACAATCCTATAGAGCACATTTCCTGAAAACACAGCATGCAGCATGTCCAGATTTATAATGATGTAAACACAGAATAACAGTGTGAAAAGGAATGTGAAAACAGAAGAAAATCAGAGTCCACAGATTGAAAATTACTCAGCTTTGAATGTGTTTGGCTGTTAAACTCTTGTGTTCCTTAAAATACATGTTACAACACATACACAGTCTTTATGGAAGCCCTCATTTGTGTACAGTATGAATGCATCTACTACATGCATTAGTGAGTGTGGTTTGCTTACGGGTTGTTGCTCTGGGACGGGCGTGTAAAGTTGAAGGGGTGGGGGGTCATCACAGTATACCCGCTACAATGAACTAGACTTCACCACTGCGCACACAGTGAGATGAAATGAGCAGCATCTGCATATCGGTCATGGATGAGAAAGTAGATTGTGCACACATCGCCGCCCCTGCAGAATAAAACCTGGCACGGGATCTGGGATTTTAAATAGGAGTCAATCAGTACAGCTTAGGGGAGATAAGAACACGATGCTATCAAGCACAAGGACTCATCTAAACTTGTGAAGCAGTGTGTTGGAGTCATGAAATGAGATGGTAAGAAATGTCAAACATACTGTGCAAAAAACTGAGGTACATTCGGACATTTAAACGTGTACCAGTGCATTGAGACTTCTATGATATATATGTGTTGTGAACAAGTGCAATGAAGAAACAGAGGCTAAAAATCAAGCTTTGTCAGTGTTTCCAGTGGGATCAAGTTAAAGAGTGTAGTGAACACTTACATTGCTTTTTTATGAGCTTTGATGATGCAGCTGGTGTTGTTTTCACCTTCTCTGTCCGCCCATGTGTGTGTGTTATCATGGCAAACTGGTCCTGGAGACTCTTTCTGTGTCACTGTCAGTAAAGCAGATCACATTACTTTGACAGATGTCAGTCTGTGTGGACAGATTTTGTCCTTGTCAAAGCTCACAATCATGTTTGACACAGTCACAAAACTTTACTGAGCACTCATGTAATGATGTCCTAATGACTACTGACTACAAACGAGTCCTAATGTCAGCATTGGAGCGAGCGTCACTCCTGGTGTGAGCTCATCACAAGATGGTCCCTAGTTTAAAACTGTCTGTTACGTCTGAAATATTCAGAAAGTTTGTGCCAGTGAAAATTGATTATCATGACTCATTCCACCACGGAGCTATCTGTGCAATGCTGGGATTTCAATTAGCCCGAAGCCTTTATCTGAAGACAATGTTTGTTTTTGTTTTGTCTAACCTTTAACACTTCCTAATAATTTGTCTTCAACCTTCCGAAACTCTGCTGACATCCCAGTGAGTCAGGCAACACGAACTCATGTTGTAAAAAAACTTTTCCTAAACCCTCTTCAGCTCTGCTGCTGCCAATTCTACCAGAGTTTCCACAGATACCAAATTTGTCAGGCTCAGTTTTTGGCACAGGACAAACATTGTATCAGGTGGGAGCTTCTACTGAGGCTTTCAAATGAAGCTTTGCTCAAAGCTTAAGCTGCTAATTACTTTTACCAAAGACTGGTAATTTCATATTTAACTGTCACTCAGAGGTGTCGTGTCTCTTCCTGCCCTTTCACTTGTAAGTCTACAGTTGAACCTTTGCAGTGTTTTGTTCTCCTTGAACAAAACATTACTTTTTATGCAAACCCCTCATACAATACAACCTCTTTTTTAATGAGGCTTTTCTTAACTTAAGAGCATTAAAAGGCCATTTAACCTGAAGTCAAGCTTCTGGGGCAGATGATTTTGAAATTGTGAGTGATTATGTATATAATACTGCCATGTAGTGTGGACTGAAAAGACTTCCCCACACTTGTCACTGAATGGAAACCGTTTACAGGTGATAAAAAGCAAAACCTTGATGTTAAAGGAAGCAGTGTCCACGGACTCACAGTCATTTTTTATTCAACCTTTATATTCAGCTTAATTTTTTCATATCTGAGGAAGTTCAGACTATTTACAACTGGAGCCCTGGGTTATGTCTTGTTATGTAGTGTAATTAAATGAAGTCTAAAGAAATATGTTCTAGTACTCACTTACAAAGAGGAACAGGACAGAAACAAGGCTAACTGCTATTGAAAGACATTAATTGCCTCTTAGAAAGACTTTTCCCTTTTAATCCAAAATGTCCTCTCATGCTACTATGTTTTACAAATTTACAACAGTTGCAGAGTAGAGTAGTTCAGGACATTTCAAAGGACCAATTGGTACAATAAAATCAAGTTCAGAGGGCTAAAGGCAGTTTTGTGACTTTCACTCCCAGGGAAGCACATTATTTAAGTTTTTCTACACTGGGGAAGGAAAGTGTGCAAGCAGGGAATCAGTGGTTCTGTGTTTCGTGCTTTGTGGGACTACAACACACTGTCGTCATGATATAATATTCCCAAATGTTTGCATTGGAGACAAGTACCCTGTGGCCTGTTTGATCACAGTGAATGAGGCTGAGAGTTTGCAGAGGAGTGCTGAGTGAATGTCCTGGGAGAATCTGCAGGGGGGGGTTTGCTGCAACCAGAGAGCTGGAAAGACCAAAGCAGAGCCCCTGCGTTGCTCGATTGGTGACGGAGGAGTTCCAAGGGATTCAGAGCAAGTGATCTGGATGTAAACACAGGCAAAGTCTTACAGTAGCCTAAGGGAATCGGTTGTTCAGCATGAAAGAGTCCAACCTCAGTACACTGACTTGAAAGAATATGTATTATAGTGACTGACAGCAGCAAGGTCGACACTTTGTCAGCGTTTAGAGCTTCGGGGACACCGACTGTCATTGCTCATAGTAAACACAGAGCGATTCTCCTTCATAAGTTTCTGTTTGAACCCCTTAAATTGTCATAAATAGCATTTTAAATAGCTCACTTTGTTTTATCGTGCAGAGGATTGCATGCCTCACCGAATATAATCTTTAATTATTCTTTTATTAAATTGGTTATAAAAAACACACAAAATACTGCATATAAACAGAAATCTGGTTCTTTCAGCAGTGATTTTATAATCTCACAAGTTAAATACTGAACTCTTATGAAATGGGGAGATTTGGGAGCATTGTGATTTCATGATTCAGTCCTTCATTCTCATGCTTAACTACCTCTAATGTCAGGGGCATCAGAGCACAAAAACTGGTGGAACATTTCCAAGATAAAAAGGTGAATGAGAGAAATGTGAAATCCCTGCACTTTCCTGCTTTTCAAATCCAGCTCTTGGTCTAACCTGTTTTAAAATGTTTGCTATGCATGATGTAGGTCTGTGATAAAGTTTGGCCCCACAGGAGTTTTGAAGCAGCCTCATGCAGCTTCAAGCCAGTCAAACCGGTGTTCAGTGCTGCATAATGCATGAATGTAATGCTGAAAAGATTAGTTTTTTATGCTCTTATTGATGCTAAAAGGTTGTTTAAAACATTCCTGTAACTTTGAGCTGAAAGGTGCTGTTTAAATATACATCTTAATATTATTATAATACTATCCTTGAGCATAAATTCAGTAACATTTCTGGAAGCATCATGATCATCACCATCAAACCCACGCAAAGAATATTTAAATAAAACACTAACATATGCAAGATTTCAGGAAGCTAAGGCAGCAGGTTTCACACTTTTCTGGCATGTCCCTCCTTCAGATGTTGAAAAAGAACTCATGTTCTTTCTGTTCACACTAAGTTACGGACTGTCACTGGATTGCATTCAACTGCAAAGACTAATTACTTGGTTTATTTGGTGGATAAAAAAGAAAAGAGTTCTGCATAAACCAAATGTTCAGTTGTGAATGGGACAAATATACGTACTGTTACACACACACACACACACACACACACACACACACATATATTGTTTTATTGTGAAGCAAGAGTCTCACACAAACCCTGTGAAGAGTGCTGAGTGAGAATGTGATTGCCCTGAGCCTGGAGGTGACAAATTTGTGATGTGTGAATGTGTTTTCTCTGCCAGCCAGCCATTTTTCCAATACAAGCTTTAATGTGTGTGAACATGTTTGCCCATGTGTGTGTGTGTGTGCATGTGTGGCCACTTGATAAACTGGATGCACACTGAAGAGAGAGAGAACGCAGTGTAGATGTCAGCAGAAAGAGGCATAAAGTCAATGGTGGCAATGAGAGCGATCAATAACACAAAGTTCTGACTGATGATCAACGTTTTGATGGTACATAGATGATAGGATCAAGAAGCTTATGGTGGCTAACTGCACTGACATGTCATCTGACATACATCCATAAAGAACAACAATAGCTACACCCTGTGTGTCATCCACTGAAAGAAGCAACTGTATAAATATATAATAATGTATGTATATATATATAAATCTTTGCCTCCTTCAACCTGAAATCATTAAAACTATCAAAAATTTCAGTTTTCTCAGGATAAGACATAATATCTGAGGCCACACACATCATTTGGTGATACTACGGACAGTATTTTCTTGATGGAGTAGATTTATGGGCTTTACATAGACTGACTACAAACAGGTTGTATTTTAATAAGCTTCAAGCATCCAACAAGCTGCAAGCAAGCATTTCTCAGGCCAAACTCAGCATGCTAACATGCTGATGCAAAGCAGGTATCATGTTTAGCATACTAGTGTGTAAGCAAGCTTGTACACACTTATTAGTATCAAGCACAGATCAAAACTGGTTAATAGGACAGTCATATGTTTTGCAGGCATTGGGTCACAAGCAAAAA
Source organism: Acanthurus lineatus (assembly GCA_029814665.1). Taxonomy (NCBI): domain Eukaryota; kingdom Metazoa; phylum Chordata; class Actinopteri; order Acanthuriformes; family Acanthuridae; genus Acanthurus; species Acanthurus lineatus. The sequence continues at coordinate 16,521,262 of JAPZDV010000002.1, read as the reverse complement.
ATCGGGAAGAAGCTATAAGTGTCTAATATTGACATGAATGGGTTTACCAAAGTCATTTTCGTGTGGGAACATTGGATATTTACATAAAATTTGGCAATATTCTGCAAAAGAGATGCTGGAATTTTCCAATGAATAAGATAAAGATAATCTGCTAACTTTTTATGCCAAATGTTGTGGCAATCAAAGTCTAACTAACACACACAACTTGGGGAGATATTTCATTCTGAACACATCACCATCCATTAAGCCCTGTTAGAGCATTCAGAGCTGAGTTAACAAATGCATTTTTGATATCAAAACAAGCTTACTAGATTCCTCTAATCTTCCAGGTCGCTGCTAATTTATTATCCAACACAACAGAGCAGCAAGCAGCCGCATTAACATACAAGCTAATTTACTTTGAATGGCAGGATGATATATGCAAAGGCCCCACTGTGTCTCTCAGATGCCCCGGAGTGAGATTTGCATAATTAATTAAGCATCAGAAGTGCACAAAAGATTTCTTTGTCCATTGTGGTCAATCCAACTACAAAACACAGAACGCAGTTTCACATTGATTAGCTTTGAACTAAAATTTGCTTGTGGAAGGACAAAAAAAGGTAAGAAAAAAATATACAAAACACCTCTTTTGCATGTCCCTCACTGATGTAACAGGCTCAGGTGGCTGAAAGGTCTGCTGGTGGAAATGGTGCCAGACAGTAACCTGCAGTTAAAAACTACAGATGGTGGTTAGCCAGAGACATTCAACAATGACCCAATGGCACCTATTATTCTAGTACTAAGTCCATCCCTTCAGATACAGATGACACATAGTGTAACTACAATAAGTAGTAATGGTCATTTTTGCATTCATCGTGTTTGTAAGATGCAGTAGGATCAGACCCGTGTAAAAAAGACAACTTATAGTTTACAAGGCAAAAGTTAGCAGTTCAGTTCTCATCCAATGTGTAATTTACACTGTAAGAACTTTAATTTACTATTCACACTGTCCCTGGTTTGAGAAATTTATGTTTTAGATATATCTTTATAAAGCATTGCAACATCTAGGTGGCTTACACCCTCTTTCAAACGTAACTAATACACTCACAACTTAAATACATTTGCAGTTATTAAATGCAGTAAAATATGAAAATGGGTTAGTATAAATCTTTTTACCAGGTGACTTAAGTTGATGAGATAATAAGTTGGTTAATTTAAAAAAGTGAGTGAGTGATAAATGTTTATTCATTTTATCTGCTGAGAATTATTCATATTTCTGTAATAACTGTCCCCTGACCTCTGTTCAGTTTGAAAAAGTGGCCCCCGGGTGAAGCAAGCTAAGTATTCCTGCGGTGCACCCCCCTGCACACATTTTAATTGATGTTAATTGGTTGGTTAATTGGTGGGATTGATTGATTTTAATGACTCAGTGCATGTATCATGGCATGTAATACATATTCAAGGCCGATAATTACTGGTACGACATGGCTTGTTGTGCTTCAGTGGTTGCTATGCCAACTCTTGTAGTAACTTAGGGGCCATTTGCTGATATTTGCAGGGGCTAGGCGATATGAACCACATCAGCATAGTTTTTTATCATAACTCTTAAAATCAATATAGGGACATAATTGTTGGTATGACTTTTGATGCTTTCACAAAATACTGATACAGTAAATTATTTGTTAAATATTTATTATCAATAATAGTAAATATTATATATAGCATATACTGTTGGGTTAGTTCATAATATTGCATTAATTTACTGTAATGTAGTGTGAGACCAAAAAAGACAATGTTTAGAATTCATTCTTGCATTAACAAATCCATAATCTTAGGTCTCAGGTCACATAGGGCTATAAATGTATGTTAAACCAGTTTAATTTTAGCCCTTCTTGCCAGTTAAGACTCGTCTTTTACAAAATACTGTATATATGTTGATAGTAGACCAATTTGTCAAGCATATGACTTTTCAACATTTCTTACTTTACAGGGAAAAAGAAAAAAAATTATGCTACTGTGAGTCTCACTCCTCCATTAACACAACATGTTTCTTGGAGCAAAGTGTTCATCAATAGCACACTGGCAGACAAAAATACAACAAAAATGTTGCAAAGCTGTACTGCCTGCTGTCCTTACAAAATGGTTAAAATGATGAGGAAAACAGCTTTGTTTTTATTGCTGATCAATCCGTGCAAAATAAGGAAAGTGTCTTTTCTAAACCTTTTTTTGGCTCCAGACCCTGTTATACACCACAAATGCAGCATTTTGTTCATTGTAATGTTAATCCCATATTCTATATTTTTGTATTTCATGTTGGTTTCAGTGGGAATACTGGAACAATGCCAACTGGATTATCTGGAAATGTATTAGTTGGATATTTCAAACACGATTAAATCATTCATGGGTATAACAATTACAAAAGACACGTCTATATTTAATCCCTGTTGCTGCATCTGCATAACAGGCATAACAGGTGACCCCTTCATGGGTTCCTGACCCGTGAGTTTAGAAAATCTGTCCAACAGTCTGCTGATTTTGAGGCATGAAAATGAAAGTCTTCAAATGCGCTGAACTCAGCTTTGAACAGAATTAACTGGCACCGTCAACCAGAACATGTGCAACAAACCGTGACAAGCTGACCAACATTTCCTAATCACTGAACAGGGAGGACGCGCGGTAAATGTCTGATTGTCTTACATTAAATACATCAGCGACGTTCTGCTTAAGAATCAGATACAAACATGTCAGCAGTCAGAGAGGTAGGTGTTGGGGAGGATGGAGCAGCCAGGGATTTTAAACACAGTAAGAATAATGATGCATCATTCATCAGTTCTCTATTTTGAAATCCGTCCCCCATGTAATTTACAGCCTTCAGTGTAATTCCCTCATTGTGACCTCCTGTGAGTACAGAGCACAACATGTAAGACATTGATTAGGCAACAGTTTTATCCATGTTTGGCATGCACGGCCGTCCCTGAGGTCAGTGGCCCCCATTTCTGGCCATAAGCTACGTAGCTTGCATGGTTGCACATAAACAAAGTAAAACAGTTTCAGTAAGTCAATTTTCATTTTAATGTCTTGTGTGTGTGTGGTGGAGCAGAGACCTGTAATCGCATGTGAGCACACATTTACAATACATGTTAAACTTTCATTACCCCAGAGACAAAGCTTCACAACACAGGGGATTGCATGTCGACCTTGACTTCCAGAGCATAAAGCAGGATGTGTGTGCGTAAATATGAAGCATTACTGGAATGTAAATAAATTAAGCTTTGTTCCAAGGCAATATCCCTGCTGAATATTTAAAATGCCCCCCTCCCTGACAAGCATCCAGATAAGTAACGCAACCTTGGAATTTGCATCATCAACAAATTGCTCTTACCTAACACGATGACATAGTGCTTGGTGTGCATCACCACAGAGATGTTTGAATCATTGGGTGGCAGAGGTGGTGAAATGAGGAATATGAAGAGTGACAGACTGAGGAATAAAGAAAAAACAGGATGAGAAAGAGAGACAGGATTTGAGTGTGAGAGAGATTTGTGCTCCCTCTGAAGGCCACGTGTCACATACCCTTATGGTCATATTCACAGCTGACATTAGTGAGGTGAAGATGTTATTTTCCAAACATATACACAAGGGATCCACCATAGCAGCTTGTATATTTTTTTTTACTGGCATGTGATGTACAGTGAAACACATAATAGAAACACATCATAACCCTGTCATCCTGCAGCTAAAAATATCAGCTGTTTAAGATTGGATTAAGATCTCTGACCTGTTATAACCCATGAAGGTGTTACACTGAATGTTGTCATCTCATACACAAACAGTATTTTTCTTCTGTTTTGTCAGATGTTTGGACACAAAGTCACTGTCATAAAAAATATTAAATCATTTTTCTCATCACACACCATGGTTGAAGACACACATGTGTAATCAGAAAAAGTACCAGTACCACAACATAAAAATACCCTGTAAATGTTGAAGTCTTGTATTTTAAATTCCACTAATGTGAAAGCACAAAAAGTAACCTCTTGTATAAAGCTTGGAGTATAAAGGCAAAATAGTAGGGATCCACTGGGTTGTAAAAGCTTAATCCAAAAGTAGTGCTTAATCATAAATATTGCTAAGTGGAAAAATTCAGCACTTCTTTCTAAAATGTAGTGGAGGAGACTGTAAAGTAGCAAAAAGTGACTTCCACAACTGTTCAAAACAAACACTTCTTGTTTTTTTGTAAAATTCACAAGATTTTGCAAATCAGCAGAACAATACCTCCACAGGTTTTAACGACTGGTAAACAACCAGGTTGTGTGGTCAGTTGTTATAATTCATCCTCACATTTGGACCAAATTTATTTCATGTACTAAAGGAGCATAAGCTAAAGCTAACATCCTTAGAGTTAGCAAATACCAATGAGTTGTAGTTGTCTTCCCCTGTGAATTGCTAAAGATATCAGCTAATGTGCAGTAATGATCATTGATTTAAAAAAAACTGATGCGCTCAGCCAGGAAAAAAACAAACCTTTTAGTAATCAGAGTGATTAAACATAGTTTACTTCATCTCCATTAAAAAAAATTGGGCATAACTAAGTCAATACACAGTTACTCACAGTTAAATGTTCTGCTGTGGCTGTCTGTGTGTAACTCTTTGCTTTGTTCTTGTTGGTGTTGTGGAGGCTGTATTATGTGTGTCTGGACTCTAAAGCTAGTATGTTATAGTGCACAGTCTACTTAAACATAGTTGCAGAGGGCTGAGCCTTTGGAGTTTTGAATAATTTTCAATTTCCCCTAATATGCATTTATTGATTGTTGATGGTGTGTGATTTATGAATGAGTGTGTACTGCTCTAGAGAATTTCTTCGTTCTTGTTTTGTGTCTTTCTGCCACTGCTGTGCTGTATAATGACTCATTAGCTTAAATAACTAATTTGAATACTGTTAGCCCCTAAAGGCAATCCTTTGTATGCCAAGTTCATGAATTTATAGATCAAATGTATGTGACCATGCATTCACATCTTTTAGCGTTCAGCAATGATCTGTACCTTTAACAGAGAATAAGGGGTTTTTTTGTTTTGTTTTTTTTTAAGTGACAAACATAATAACATATTTTATTAACATAATTTATCAGTGCTTTCAGTTACTGACTGAGGTTGTTAACTTTGTGGATGTCACATTGTCCCTCTCGCAGGTTTGGGTCGGCTGATCAGCTGGACTTTAGACCAATTCAGACCTTCCAGCATTCTCTGTAGGTTTGTGCAGCTTGTTTGCAAATGCAGATCGAGTCTTTGTATTTCTTTTTGGCAGGCTTCTTCAGCACTGTTGCAGAGGAATCAGCTGATTTACCAATGCAACGTGACGTCAGGTTGCATTTTCTAGAAAAAGTTGAGTCTGCTCACTTTAAAATGAATGAGAATTTGGTGTGAATGGGCCTTTGCTTCTGTCTGCTAAAAAAAAGGCTAGAGCCATCACTGTACACTTGTGAACTGTGTGTCTGTCATCATTATTAGCACTGCATTAACTTGGAAACTGTCGATGGGAAGAGTTGTCTTAATTAATTCACCTGTAAATCTATACATACTGCATCCAATGGTTAAAAATGTGGGATAAAGTAAAACAGATAAGCGTGTCAAGCATCCGAAGTGATTTTGGTCAGCTGTGTTTAGGTATGTCTCCGGCAGTAAAAGGGACAAAAATTAGACTGAAGAGGCAGGTGTTCAGTGTTGTGACTGAGTCAGGTAGTTTGAGATGCTGTGAAATGAAGTTTTTTTTTTTCTTTGACAACTAAATTATCCTTTGCTTCACCTATTCCGGAACTCTGATGCACAGATGTGACACAGACTTTTGCTGGCTGCCTTTTTGTTTCCTGTCTCTGCCAAGTGGATTCCCAGGCTGCTGTCCATGGTGCTGATCTGACTGCGAGCCCTCGGCCACAATCTCACAGTGAGATATTCAGCAAATGTGACATTTCCTTATTTTGCTTTCTTTTCAGTGAATTATGTACGACACCTATTTTCATTGTGCATGCTGTGTGTGTGTGTGTGTGTGTGCGTGTCAGTGTTCCTCAGTTATTTTGACCCTCCTCACACTAGAGATTGTAGATTTCCTTTGTTGAGAACTTTATTCATGAATGTCATTATAAAAACTACAGAGAGAACATTAGATGCTTATCTGGTCTCGGGTCTGAGGTCTGAGCTCTGCGATGCAATAAAATATCAAATGGGTGTAGGCTAAGAACAACCTTTTCTGTATTCCTCAGGAAATTGTCACTTTGCACCTTCGCTTCACTCCTTCCTTTTTCCCCTCAGTGTAAGTGTTGCCTTAAGTTGTTTTTATATAAGCTACCTTTCCTTCCGTCTATCATCAGTCCGGTACAAAGCTGAATGACCGAGAATAAAATATGTTTTGATTTGTGGAGAAACTGCAGAGAGGAAAATTTATTGGAATGTTCTGATGTAAACATGGCAACAACAACTGTTACCCAACATGGGGCTACTTGTTTTTCTGTTCAGCTAATTTATTCTCTCTCTTTACTGGAAGCATTTCCTGAGCTGTCAGTGTCACTAGATGACCACCATAAACCACATCACTGTCTGTCCCCATACCCAAATATATATATGATTTTATTATGCTACCCATCATAAAATCTGCAGATTACATTGACAGTAAACATGCATATGTGACATCAATGCCCTTGGGGGAGAATCATACTATGGGCCTTTCGACCCAGTGACTTTAATTATAGAGATTCACCCTGGCTTTGTTCAGTGTTTATAGAGCCCGAACCAACGTGCTCTATCGCTCTGCCTTCCTTCAGGGAAAACATTAAAATACTATAGCTTTAATCTGTTGCTTGATGAGCTGTGGAATATGTAAGAAATACTGAAACATCCATAATTAAGGTCTTAGTGTTTTTTTTTACTAGGCAGAACTGACACGTCTCAGAAAGCTCACTGCTCTCTTTCAATTATTCCATATCTCCATATCTTGGAAGAAATATTTCACCACTTTTTACCTGGTGCAAGGCAACATTTCAGTCAGGATAGAAATGAAACTGTTTGTGAAATTGTTAGCCTAAGTCTTTTTTTTTTGTTGAGCTTCTTCTTCTTGTACCATACACTGTATCATTTAAAGTGTAATGATCATTTTTCAAGGCAACAGTTATGAATAAGACATTTGTTTTGGGAGAAAAATGAGCTTGAATTGTTGTTTACGTTGCAGCCCAATAGCTCTTTAGTGGGATCACGATACCCAATAAGACTTCAATACAAGGGAAGCATGAAGGAAGCTGGAATCCATGCATATCAAACAGCGAAAGTAAGGTTTTTTATATCAAGGCAAATTTGTGAGCGTAGCAACAATGTTTACTATAACTTATATATGGTGCTATTGAACTTCTTAATGCTCTTGTTGACTCTTTCCTACAGAGACAATGTGTGTCCATCATGCTCTATTACCTTTGGAAATTTCTTTTCAAAGAGTGCTGTGTTCACATAGTTTTACTCCAATATTCACAGAGACTAACCGCATTGGCTCAGGCTGATATGTTTTCCACAACAAGGCCTCTTTGAATGAGATGAAAAGCATCACCTGTAAACACAGTTAAAGCTTTGGGCCTCTATGCCCACTGAACTCAGATTGTCCTCCGCAGGATTTATATTTGAAAGTTGTCACTCTGCAAAGAGAAATCAGTGAGGCTGTTTACTGTCTCCACTCTGGATCAATGAAGATGGATGAGGGGATGACTGACGCAGGGTGGGGGTGGTGGTGGGGGGTTGGATTGGTGTCATTTATACTGCGGGGACTTGTCCTTGAACATAAAGACCCCTTGCATCCCTACCAAACAGCACCCCATAAAGTAGAGGAATCATAATTGACCATGAGTGCAGGATGCTTGCTGGCTAAAGTACCAAGAGGCGTGATGTGACTCCCAATGAGCTAGTGGTCAGGTGCTTACATCCCCCCACCGTACTACGAGATATCACGTTATGCACAGACTCGCAAAGACATTTACGAATGGGACTCTTGTCTGTGACTAGTCTTGGATTGAAATGCATCACCCAAGAAAAACCTGCTGGCACAGCTCAGGCTCAGTGTGCTAGAAAAAGATGGATGCTGTATAGGATTTAAAGTAATTTAAACAATATTGATGTCAAAATAAAAAAAAACAACTTTTAATTGTTTCATTTGTGGATTCAATATATTCAGTATATTATATAGTAATATTGTAACATTTTCACAGTAGCAGAAACAGATGTTTACATTACCAGGGTAGCTAGCAGAGGAAGGGATGTCTGCACTGGTTTCGGTGTGTTTTAAATGCAGGAATTTTGATGAGGCGTGTTTCCCTTCTACTGACATTCCCTGAGCTGGGAGCCGAGCGAAGGGGGTAGCATTCATGTACACCGCAGAACGGACAGCAGCTAGAAGTTGCCACACTTATGCATTACAGGGCTGAGCTGTGTGCTAATGAAGTCTAATGAATTTGTATAAAATCGGCATCACTCAGTACGTATTTGAGCCTGCACTTTGTACAGATGCTGACTGCTAAAACGCATGGCTGCAAAGTGTTGGGATTTAATTATTTTAATGAGATAGTGAAGATGGTTTGGGCTGCGCCAAATGGATTTCCAAGGGTAATTTTTTTTTTTGAGTGTTTGATGGATTAAACATATGGTGTGCTCACAGTGGGCTTGGACCGTTGCCCTCCCTATAATGGGCAGAATTGATTAACAGGACACCACACAACATCAGGAAGGGAGAGTAATAGATACGTGCAGCTGCTTTCATTAATGTGCAGGGCTTTGGATGAAGAGGCTTTATGTAGAAGAGAAAAAAGTAAAATGGAAGAAAGACACTTGAGAGAAAGTGAGTACTGCACCAGATGTTAATAAAAGTTCATGGAAAGCACGTGCTTCTGAGTGGCATTTGTTGTTTTCTCTCTTTTAATGTTTATATTGTAATCCTTTAGGCTGTGTCTTTGAGTAGAATCATTTCATCACATGCTGAACAAAGACTTCAATGTTCACGTTAAAACACATTTGATTACTTTTTGGAAAAAGACAGACACATGAAAAAAGCTATGGCAACAACACCAGCTTTGAAAAAGAGAGATTTTCCCTATAAATGATGAGACAGATTGATTAAGGATGAAAAGTGAAGCATGACCTCTGTGGAGGGAAGGATAATTCGAACCAACCAAAAGGAGAAAAATGTGGGTGACTACAGAGGAGAGGAAACATCAAAAAGGGCCGAGCACAAGGGAGCAAGACAGGACTTGGGAGTCAACCATAAGTGGTTACCTGTGGTTAACAGTACACAACAGTGCTTCTTTCAGTGTTAATTAGCGTCAGTGTTGAGCTGGTTTTTCTGCTCTGCCTGGACTCCTGCAGCACCCAGCTTATCTGAAACTCACCCTAAGTCAGTCTGTGTAGGCACTGAGACCCGGTAAGATGGTGCACAGCCTTCCTCTGGGACACCATGTAACATCTGCTCCCTCTGGTTGTTGTACTGGCACAAACATACACACACACACACACACATACACACACAGAGTAGAAAATCTGGCAGTGTTTGTCTAGATTTGCAGCTGCGTGCATGTATAAATGTGCAGAAAATTGCTTAATGCAGATGCAGAAGTAAACTATGAATGCAAAGTAAATGGATCTTGTTAAAGAAAAACATCACTATGTGTTCTTCTAGTGCAGCTGGCTGGACATAGATGGGAATTTTCACTTAAGTTTGTCATAGCTCTAAAAGTTTCTCTCAAATGCATCATGCATAAAGTTCTTTACTGGTATTTGATGCAAACTATTGACTCCAGCAGAAGTTTTTTTTTACTTTAATGCACTATTTGAGTCTCATCAGCTTCAGAAATTTTCCAGAAAAGCCCTCTGTACTCTTATGTGCATTGTTCATGTCAGCCTTCTTCTTCTGAAAAGCTTTAAGCTCACTGCTCCTTGACTAACCTAGCAGAGGCAGGGATGACATTTTTGACAAGCCCTCTAAAAATCACAGGTTTGAACTTCACCCATGACAAGTGACTCAAAATGGCAGAACAAAGACCTACAATAATGCAGTTTTCTTTTTCGTACCAAAGCAATAACTGTTATTCACTACAGGTCTCAAAGGTTTGGACTCTAATTGGCATTGTGCTGCTGGTTATGGTCCAAAATCACTCTCTCACCACCAACCAGAAACACCCCAGCACAACCACCACAACAACTCCACCTCTTTTTACTTATCACCTTGTCTTCACTTCTTACATGCCCACACACCAGGCTACCCTGAATTGTGCTGACGTTTATCTGCGCTCCAGCCTCTCCCGTTTATAGTTCCCATAGTGCTATGAGGCCTACTGTAAGTGTCATAGAGTGTGTAAAGAGCACATGATGGCCACACGTGAGAAGTGTCCCTCCCATACATGTTACTTAAGGGCTTTCTGGATGATGTGCAGGACAGAAATAGTCCCTCTTTAAATGAACCATGAACAGTGCTGGCTTACTGGGGGGACCGAAGATGGAGAGGCCTCCTAATGATGCAATGCACATATGCATGTCTGCACGGATCGTATAGAGCTCACATCACAGTCATTATCTCCCTGACTTAATTGTCTGATGGAATGAAAGAGGGACCAGGAGCTTGTGTTAAAGACCATAACAGTAATGGATCAGTGCTAAAAGGGAAAGATGTCGAATAAATCACCCTGAACAGTTTTGTCATCACACACCTACACAGCGCACACATCACCTCAAGATGGGACCTGGAAATCATCCTGTCTCAGTGTGTGTGTATGTGTGTGTGCGTGTGTGTGTATGTGTGTGTTGTAAAGGCTGAGTGTTGCTTGGACTTGTCCTCTGGATGTCACAATACCCTGAGGGAGGAGGTGTCACAGGAGGAGGATATCAGGCAGAACAAGGACTGCTTTGCTCTGTGATTCCTCGCTGCTCTCTGTGGCTTCACCTCCTCATCCTCTGCTTTTATTCCTCTCCCCCACTATTGGCATTATTCATTCATTTCATCCACTCACCGTATGTTTTATCCCATTCATTTTTAGTAATAAGTGGCTTGAATAAACTTCATGCTTATTTTTGTGAGCCATTCAAGCCATCAGTCCACCATTTTGGTCTAATAGATAAAATGCAATGACATCTTGCTGACTTTAGTGATTCCTGTAATATCCTCTAGCACCATCGTGAAATGTCTCATGGTGTCTTACATGGTAGCAACCCTGCTAACTTCACATGACCTGGTTAAATTCTATTTTTACCTCAGAATGTTGCTTATAGGGCCTGACCATTATTATATGTCAATATTAGCTCACAAATTGATAAAAAGTACAGTGGCCATATATAAAGGCCCAAACTAAGAGTGTGCTTAAGCATGCTGCACATTAATGCACGTGCATGCTTACAAAGGCATGGCATTTTTATTAGGATGAGGCTTAATTAATTCAGACACATGTTACAGACACATTTCCGCTGATACCAATACACATTAACATATGATACCTAACCCAGTATTTCCTATTATTGCTCTCCAACAAGTACTGTGGGAAACACACACACTACAGCCTGGCATATTGCCTACAACTAATCTGATTGTCCCCCATCAGGCCAGTGATTTCTCTCGCTCTCGCTCTCTGGCCTCGATCCACAGTGGAATGCTGTTGACTATCTAATGTGGATAACAACACAGGAGGCTATTTTAAGAAACCGGCAGTTGTGTTAGGGTTCTAAGCCAGGAGGAGAACAAGCCTCATCTCACAATGACTTCTGTAATGTTTTTTCCCCCCTCTTCTTTTCCTCTCTGTTGGGGTTTTGATTATGTAACTCTGTTCACAGAAAAACAGACAGAGATGTGACTTATAGTGACAAACACACATGTACAAGAAAGCCTGCAAACACATATGCATGGTCACATGCAGGCATAGGAACAAGTACTCACACACACACAAGCACACAAATGATTTCTCAATCGAGCTGCAGAGAAGCTGAGGTTGTTGCATTGTTTACTGTGATGAAATGCTGTAGAGAGAAGCTTTGCCACATTAAACATCTGATATCTAGAAACTTCCAAAGTATCTAGTTAATGTTATACTTATTTATAGTTTTCTTGCATTTTGCTGGGATCGACTCTTATTTAAATTTTAATCTCTGTCCTTGGAAGCATAATAAGCTTATCTGAGGTTTTATGTTGATGGAAATGATAATAAATTATGTTTGAAACATCAGTGTTAGACCATATTCAACCAGACTGATTGATAATTTTAGCCAAATTATTAAAAACGAAATGGGGTTTTAGAAGAATAAGAAAATATGACATGAATAAATGAGAAGAAAAACTGTTTCGGAGGTGGGGGAAGTGAGGCAAGGCAGGATGAAAGAGAGAGAACAAGGATAAATAGAGATGTGCATGCTCTGATAAGCAGGCCTTGGAAGCAGACGTACATCTGATCGTGGGTTATTTTTCAGAGAGATCACCTACCTAAACAGGACACACTCCTCCTCACCTGACCACACTAGCAAAAGTGTTCAAAACAAATATGAAGTGACTGCTTTCTTCAAATCAAACAATCAACTTGCAACTTTTCACGTAGCACTTTACTGCACAGTGGCTTGCAAACTATGGCATTATAATCTCATATTTAGTGGACAGGAGCACTAAATCGTTACTGTTCAAGTGAAATTCAGTCTTGTCACAGAATAAAGTAGGTTTTAGAGGTGTGTGTGTATGTTTAGAGGGCATTAGCAGGCCATAAAAACTAAGGCTCTCATAGGAAGAACTATTCAAATGTCAAACAGAAACACTTACCAACACTTTGATGAACTCCAGTCTTTTATAACCTGACAAGGGAGGCAGTCATGTTCCCTCTGCAGTTAAACAAACATAATAAACCTATAACTTGTTCCATCAGTTGTTCAGAGCGCTTTATGACCTCCAGTAAGAAATCCCTGGTGAGAAAAGTTTGAATACAATGATATGTCGTGTGGGCGATGAGCAGGCTGAAGGATTAAGTTTACAACCCACACAACATTTAAAAATTACCTCTGAGGTCTAATCAGTCTTGATAAGGATAAGGGCTATTAAAATAATCATTTAATAGCTCCCAGTGACCATCAGCCATTACTGTGGCTTGATGGTCCATTCCTGATATGTATGTACTGTATATTGAGAATGTCATTCCAAGAATAAGACGGATTATTTATTTATTTACGGCTCCCCAAACCATGAAAGGAAAACTAATGAAATGTGATGGTAGTTATGTCTAACTGGTGTCACAAGGAATGCCTCAATTTCACATCTTTTTAAAAAGAAAACACTTCATTTTGCTCCTTAATCCTTATCTAAAACGAAATGATGATTGCCATTTAAGAGCAGGCTCACAGTAAGTGAACCATCAATGGCTGCTGATGATGATGTTGATCAGAAGTTTACCTAAGCCCTTTCTTTTTAAAGTTCCCTTTCATGTCTTCAGGGTGAGTCATTATGGCTCTTCATTTGATCTTTCACACTAATAAGGGTCTAATTTTAGATCCCCTGGAGGGTCAGTGAAGCCATCCTTCTGAGAATAAGGACGTTCCCACACAAACATGCCAGTATGCATATACTGTAAAGTAAGCAAAAATACACCCATCCACCCACGCACACACACCCACACACACACACACACACACACACAAACAAACAAACAAACAAATGCACATTTTCAGCAAGGAGTAAATTTGCAGGGAATACTTTGAGGTCACTCAGTACACCGTGAATTGCGCATCACTGCTCCGCCTCCAGGCCTGTTTCACAAAAGAGATTGTGCTAACGATATTACAGCGCAAACTCACCGCCCTGCCCTTGTTTTGCGCCTCATTGCAACTGTCTATTTGGAAAGGTTAACACACACACTGAAATCACAGCTGACATCAGCCTTTTCTCTGTTTTTTTCTTTTTATTTTGTGTGTTTTCACTCCAGTCTAACGCTTTTTGCCTAAAGTGGCGCACAGCTGAGCTCAAGTGTCATTGCTAGTGGCAGACCAACGCAGCGATTGTTTTAACATCCAACACCCACGCTGTGTGAATGGCAAATGTACTTGCGTTTCTGTATGCATCCATGAGTGTGCTGGTCTTAAAAAGAGGTGTGGTCTGGTGCACTGATGACACTTTGCTGTCTTGAGGCAGCAGAAAGCTTCTGCATCATAGACCAACAAGAAGCTGGTCTAAAATCATGGGGCAGTGTTTTTCTGTTATTTAAAGGGCGCATTATTCAAATAGTGCGATGCGCCAACATGCGGGTCCACAGGGCGCATACACTCTGCATTTAAAGCACATACAGATTCCACTGAGGTTACTGAATTTCACTACTGAAAATGCAACACATCATGTTAAAGAGTGCAGCATATGTTAGCTGATTGGTTTAACGGATGTCACACCCAAAAACACACCTATTAAGTGTCCTAATACCACCACTTACTTCCCACCTTACCTTGTGCCCAGATTATCTGTTGTTAAACCAGCAAAATAAAGCTGTACACACCCATAACACACTTGCACCGTGCGCCTGAGACCATGAGCCATAGATGGTTAAAGGAAGGCTTTATATCTTTTCACTAAGCTCCTCAAAATGTAAAAGACATATTAAAGTCACTGTTTGTCCTGATCTTCTGAGCAGAAGAAGGACATAATGAAGCTCAAAGGTCAGCATGTTGATTTTTTTATTTTGATCGGACAGGTTATTGAGTTGCCATTTGTGTGTTTTGTCCTCAAGGCGCTTGAGATCATTACATTGTAAACACCTGCTTAGTTGGAAATGCCAGAGAATTGACTTTGATATATTTGTCAGACACATTTACAGTACTCCATGTCCACTTTCCCTAAGTGCAGGCTTAATTTAATGTGTATTGTGGGGGAACCTAACACAGACTGAAGCAAAGTGCCTGGATTTTCAGCTGAAAGCATTCCCATGCATTCAACAGTCTATTATTCTGACTTAATGTATGCATGTTTCTATAAATTATCTGGTAAACTTCATCACAAATCGTCACCTTACTGAGTCTCTGACAGCAATGGCCCTTTGATAAAAAATGTGAGTGTTGCATGGAACAATTTGTCAGACAGATGAGCCCCCCTCTGCACTGACATGCGACATGTCTGGCTTGGACAGACTGATGGGTCAGCATGTGCTGTAATTTAGAGGTGACAGTTTGTCAGTGGGGTTTTGGCCATGTTGGTTTTTCAATTTGAGTCATCAGGCAGGGGGGCTTAGTCATATTTACCGCCTCCAGGAAAGACATTGAGCAGTGTGGGAGAGACAAATATATCTGTGCCTTACCTGTGTCCAACCCAAGAGACCAAAAAATGTTCATAAAGTTACAAAACTTTTCAAAATGAGAAAAGTTTGAGAAAACTTGACTAGTCAGAAGTTGTCAGGCCTTACAGAAAAGCAAGGAGAGAGAGCTCACTCATTTTAAAACCATGCAGACAAAACTGTCAAACATGATAGAGCCATAATTAAATTGTGATGGGAAGATTTGTGCCACCAGCAAAACCAAACACAAGACTAAATTAATGACACAAAAACATCTCTCATCATTTTGTCACAGAGGTCATTAGAGCACATGCACATCACTGCTGGTCCTTTTGGAGCTGCCCTCATTTGTTTCCTCTGTTTAAGGACTGTGATCACTTGCTGCCTGGAATCTGTTTTCGTACTCGACTTTTCACTCCCAGTTTATCACGTTAATAACCAAATTATACAACTACATCAGTTTCAGTACTTAAAATACATAACGGACCATATTTATGTGTTCCTACGGGAAATTTAAGAGCGCTTCACAGTTTTAGCACTTCACTCCAATAATATTGTCAGACTTAAGAGAGACCATGTAAAAGAAAAGTGTGTAAGTCGATGCAGCAAAACAAGAGACATTAAAAAATCAAACATCCACATGACCCGCGATGCAGCTGGACCACAGACAGTTCAGTCAGAGATTAAGGTGCGTTTTGCTTGCAGTCAATGATTCAACCCTGAGGCATCAGCCTCAAGCAGAAACAAGATGAGATCCATAAAGCTTTAATAAGATAAGGTCGTTTTTTCTCCACAACCTTGCATTTTTTTTAAACTTGTAATAAATATCCACCAGTCACTGACTCAGGTGACATCATTTGAGTCAGTGCATCAAGTTTCACACAGCTCTCTCCCTTTTTAGAACTTTTCACATATATGAAATAATAATAATCCCTAAGACATGTAAACAGTATTTTGATATGTACAGACGAAGTGGAGTTTCCCTTCAGGTCCCAGTCTGGAGTCATCAGACAGGGGCTCAGTCATATTTAGTACAATAAATTAAAGGCCCATGGCCTCATTGTGTCTGATTTTCACAAAAAATATGATAAAAGCTAATGACTTTCTTGAAAAAATTCTCATTAATTTAAAATGTATTTTAACTGTAGCTATGTGTGCAATGCAGTTCAAAAACACCTCAGATGCAAAATTTAACAATATTAACAGATGATTGCTTGAGTAAACAATTACTAATATGTTATAATAACATATCAGTTTAGTGCAAATTACATGAATTTGTAATTTCAGTGTGCACACAATAGAATAATAGTGAGTTTGATCAACTTCTGGTGCAGACCAGCAAAGAAAACTGACAAGTTGACTAATTGCACACATCTCTGGTTTTGACTGTGAGGAAGAGATTTAATCTCCAGTGCAACAGGATTCCATTTGAGTTCTGTGTGCAAGTGTGATTGTCGACCTGACAGCATGAATTTGATATCCTCAGCCATTTATGTTACGTCAAGTCAGGGAAATCTTTTTTTTATTAACTGCTAAATAAAATATCTATTCTAATGGCTGCAACCGAAGTACCTCATTACCTCGTTCCCCATTCCCGCAAACGATGTGAATAAAGATTGCAGGATTTTTTTTCAGCAGTAACTGAACCAATTTACAAGCTGGTAAGGTTGTTTTGAAATCATCACTCAATGCAGTTTTCAAGCTTATTTATACCATAGTAATTTCATTTACAGGCACTAGACCTGACCCTGTAAAACACCGTACTGCATGATGCAAACTGAAATCCATGTCAAAAAGAGGCAGAAAACACACACATGGCTTGAACACAAGCACAAGTATAGACTCAAACCTGCATCCTGTCAGCTACTTGACTATGTGGCAGTGAAACACCAGCTTGGTCTTGCTTGGCAAGGAAAAATTGATTGAGTCAGTGGAGATGGAGCTCATTGCACCTGCATAGCAGTTTAAACCTCTTACATTTTGATTAAAGTCCCACAATCCATCTGTGAGTTAAAGCACGCTTGCTGTATAGCAATAAAGGTCATTACATCCACATAGTGGCTTGGCTACAGAGTCCTCACTGTGTCACTTCAATCAGCCACAATCATATTGAAGGCCCAATATATATAAAGATATATACATGGTACAGTAGTAAGTGTGCACACTTTTGTCACATGTCGTGTTAACACTTAAATGCAGTCAGCGCGGTGATATAGGCTTCTGTCCTATAATGTACCTGTTGGATTAAGATGGAAAACGTGAAATTGTTAGATTGAGTTCTCTGTGAAAATGTTCTATGAGCTGCTAGATGGTAGTGATGCAATTTAAGCATGCTTTTTTATATATATTTTGCTTTCAGCGACTGATGCCCTACAGCGATTGGTTACCAAGCAGTGCCTGCCTGACAGAATTCATCTGGAGATGCATTTGATAAACGTTCGTATTGTATTTGTATGCATGATTCAAGCGTGAGGGAGTAACTGGAATGGAGAAAGAAAAAGCCTTTGAAACATGTACATGTTACACACATGCATTCCCCCAAAGGACACCTATAGGGTTCCATGATTGATTCAATTCCTCCTCTTGCTGAAGAGCATTCAGAGACTGCTAAAAATGCATCACCACTTCAAGTACGGGACCAGCACTAAAATTAGATCTACAGCTCATTATACATGACAACATGTAGTGGAAATGAAAAACCTCAGGTTAAGCGATACAGTTGTATATCCTTTAAGCAAATTACAATAATTCATTAAAGTGGTTGAAACTTTAGGCTAAATCAAAGGCACATTTTAAATTACTACCTTACTCTCCTTTGTGCTTAGGAGCTCAATTAACTGATATTCAGTTTATGGTTTCGTCCTCTTTTATCTGCTTCACCCACTCATCACATACCTCACTTTGATTCTCCACTGAACTTCCTTAAGATGGGTTCATTGCAGAGTATGAAATAATTTTTTTTCTTTTTGAATTGTTTAAATTCCAGTCACATTATGTTTCCCTCCGAGGCAAAGAATAGGATGGAGAAGAATAGGTGATAGACTGTGATGTTGCAAATGCAGACTTCTTTATAAGAATAACTGTAAATGTAGCAAAGATTTTTCAAATATTTTTATTAAAAAAAAATTCTTTCAGCCAGCAGCTCACATAAAAACAGAGAAGTAAAACATGCACGTGAACATAGCATGCTTTAATCATATTAATCACATAAATACTGAATTACAGGGATGTAAACTGGGACGGGTGAGCAGACCTTAATTAATAAGAATGCAAAAATGAGACAAAAGTCGCATTTAATAACTGACGTCAGCTTCGTAAAACACAAAATTCAATATTGGTGAATTTAACAGAACACTCAAATTATCAAGACAACCACGAACATTAGTTAGTGATCACAAGCTGATTTATTTTATTTATTTGACTTTTCATTCTTTAACACATTTGACTTTTGTTAGCTTACATATCAAACATCTGAACACTCAGTTTTTCTTCTGCTCCTGCTCTTTGTAAATGAACCAATAAGCTCTTGTGACACTTGGTGATTACTTAGTTGAATATCTAGCTAACATTACCCGACAGAGCTGGACTGTTTTGTTATTGAGCCAAAAATATCGTTATAGAGCTGCTTTCAACAGAATACTTAGCCTGCTAACAATTCTTGCTTCCTTCGATGCCTTTACTGTAGTTTTGTAGCTTGTAGCAGAGATACACACACAGCAGATCAGAGACCAGCTCTAAGCTTGAGCTGTATTGTGACAAGTGCATCAATTAGCTCCATTGCTTAAGACACACTGCATTTGGTGACAGTTCATGCACTTGCATCTAAAACATGAGAGATTCTTATTCCATTGTCCTACTAATGAAGTTGCCTCGTAGGCAGGTTCTCACACTCGTTAGCCTCCTTTAAAAATGAGGAGTGGGCCACAGAGGTCTGGGAACTTTACTTTGAACTCCACAGCCACATTTTTTTATTGATCATTCAGATTTGTACTTGTCAGCCTTGAATTGTGGATGATCATTTGATGCATTTTAACAAATTTCATGGAGTTCCTTCTGGAGCCACAAAAGGCTCTGTACATGTTTACTTGACATGTTAAGTACTCCCCAACTAGAAATCTCCTTATCAACATCTCTCTATGTAGAAGGTTCTCCATATAGTCTCCATCTAGCTATGATACAGTAGGAATTATCTTCTGCATCACTTTATTCATACGTTACGCTTTTCTTCTCCCAGGCCGAGAAATTTTACAATGAAGTTACGTCATCCGATCTGTTACACATCCAATGTTCACAACATGAGGACGGATGACTGCGTCTGTCACACTGATTGTGCTGAAATGATGGCTTTAATCTCAGCACATCACGATAACACACTTTTTTATGCAATTGATAGTGTTATTATATATATATAGATAGATAATGAATATTATAGACAATGTTGACCTATTATTATCTAAGCTGAGACCTTTTGCAGTTTAGAGCGTTTTGGGTCAAATTACATGATGTCACTTAATTTCCACCACTGCCACATGGATTACCTCAACTAATGACGGCATTAAATGCAAGATGACAAGCAGCATGAAGCCGGACTCTGGGGTCTTGCAGTCTTTTCCAGCATCTGTTGGACTGACAAGGAACATAATCAAACTGACAATAAATTACTGTGCATTAACGATGTCCTCTGATTTGTCCTCACATAAACAGCTGTTAAACGTGGAGACAAGGGTTGGGTCAGATTACTTTGCAGTGTCATCAGTTACTGAATACAAATTATTTGTCACTCTTTTAAATTAGTGATAGAAGTCATTGGATCACAAAAAAAATCCAGTTTAATAAGAATACATTTAGATTACTCTATAATCAAACATTGAAATTACGCCTGCACAAAATAACACTGAACATAGACATTCTTGTGTTGCTCATTTTAAGTCATAGTGACTGCAAAAATATGGTAATTGAAGGCTGATGTTGAAGAACTGCTGCTGATTGAGTTTATTGTCTTTACTTACCCTTTTTTTTCATGTCCACAATTCAAAGCACTCACCAGAAAAATCCTGCATGTTAGATGAGCTTTCATCAGTTAAGAGCATATTTGTTTTATTGAAAAAAGGGTCATACTGTGTGTTTAAAACTGCCATATCAAAAACTTAACCTGGCTGACTAGGGTCACTTATTTTTTGTAAAATAATGATTATGAAATTCATTTTACATGTACGGTAATCTATTACTACCCAGCCCTGTAAGATGCTGAAAAGTACAGTAGCATTACTGTAGTGCAAACAGGGCTTTGCACAGGAAAGAATACTATAGCAGAAGTGGCCAAGAACATTACAAGTGAAGGAATTTAAAGCTGCTTTAGAAATATTGCAATTAAATTATTGATTAAAAAATTCCATGCAACATATGCATACAATGTGCTTCACTTAGTTTTGTGGCTCCAGTGTTGGTAAGCAACTGCCATCAGTTTGAGGTCTCACAATAAAGCTGTTTGTCATAGTATAGATGCTGTTAGATGTTTAACTTTTTGCACTCTATACAATATGTTACAAATGCCTCAGGGTCTTTGTTCACATCTTGTGACCTTGACCTGAAATTCACACCAATTGTCACAAAGTCAAGGAAAGTGTGATTTGTAATTGTTGTCTGGTGATAAAAGCCTGAAGCATTGTTGGGGTGCTATTCTTTGCTTCAGCTGCTCCTGATGGTGCTGTCGATTAAAATGGCGGTCACACAGGTAAGAAGTACAGAAAGCTATGGTGGGGTAATTTCCATTGTCTGCTGTGTTTAAGAGACACTATAGATGACCTTGAAAGCAGAGCTGAGAGCTTTGTTTTGGTTTCCAGTGAAAGTTCTGCGTTGTGCTGAAAATGCTGTCAGTTTTTGCCCTCAAACAAAGAAAAGCACTTCTTCCCCACAGCTTTTGTCGTGTTGGGATAGTTTTTTTATTTATTTAATAACTTCAGCCTAGTGCTTACAAATGAAACTAAACTGCTTTGTATTTCAAGGATGTAAGGAACATTTTAAATATATCAAAAAAAGCTTCTCACGGCCAGCGTGAGTGAGCAGCATACACTACCGCACGGGGATTCAGGGTGATCCATGGACCGTTTTGTTGGCTGTGAAGGCTGGTGAGTTTGAGGAACACATCAATCAAACATATGACTGCGACCAGCTGACGGCCTGCTCACCACGGCATTGCCCAATTCTTCTCATTAACACTGTTCTCTGCCAAAAAATTGCACATAAACCTGCACTCTCAAGCGTCAGCTCACAATATAGTACGGCACAGCAAGTCAAATACATCTGGAGCAGCGCTCGAGCACTGATCCATCAGTGAAGCCATCAGAGAGGAGGAGAGAGAGTTAACAGGAGTGAAATGAGAGAGAATCACTGGCACGCAGCAGCCTCGATTATTTCAAAAGCCTCATACACGACAAAGGCAAATACCACAGGTGATCCTTTTAGTTTCTGGTTCATGATTTAATTTACTACCTTTAATATAATTTTAAGTCTTTACAAAGGAGGTCTGAAATATTAGCCTGACTTAAAGTAATAAGGCAGTGTTTTAACATTAAAGACCCCCTCCAGTGGAATCAAGTGGTCCATATGGTGTTTGTAATTCCAAAAGACATCATGAATGAAATCAGAAAAAAAGAAACACCATGGCAGAGTTTTTCATCCTCGGAGCTGCAGTTTACTTGCTGCAGTTTCATGGATTTATTCGTCTCATCGGCGGTGGATCATCTTTTTAATTGCTGATTTCTGAATTCTTGTCTGCAGAAAAATAAGTTTACATAGACCTCATTTTAACTTGTCTTCATAAGTGAGACAACTCTGAGAACAAACAAAATACAGAGCTGAAGACTTGACTTTGATTGTTTGGACCTTTTTTTTGAGGGGGTGCAGGCTCATTTGTAAGTCAATCAAGTTTTCTTTTGGATCTCATTGTAACAAAGTTCATAGCGCACTGAGCACACTGAGCTACTGACATGTTGCTCAAGGCCGAAGGTGGGAAGAGTTGTTGGGAAAGCAATTTTACTTCCATTGAGGTGGAGGTTACAAACTACATGCGGAGGCCATAACATTCTCCTCCCTCTGACTCAGAGGAGGTGAGCAACAACAGTGAACAATGCTGCTGAGCTGCAGGCTCACGGGGAGAAGAAAGGTAACTTAAAGAAATCTTTTTATTTTAGAACTAGATCAGGACTTTACATTATGATGATGTAAGCCTTTTGATCTGCATGAATAAACACTTTAGTCTCATGACAATGTGTGTTTTTTTATTTTAAGCAAAGTCTTAGTTGATGGTTAATCTGCCCTCCATTCTACCTCAAATGGTGAAAAAAAGAGAGAAAACCAAGGTTAAGCCTTGGTTCCTTGGTTGCCATTATTGAAAAGAACATTATTTGAAAATGAATTATTTTATGCATTGATAAAGGGTAAGATTTGGTTTGGATAAGGCACAAAAACAACTTTGTTAGTGTTAGAGAGCGACCAAAGCTTTAGTTCATATACAAAATTGGTTGAGTTGGAGAAAAAATGTAATTTATGTCCAAAAAAAGCACAACTTTATTGTTAGGGGACATTCTTTGTAAAAGGGTACAGACGTGATGAAATGTTGATGCTTTCGTGTTTTTTTAGAGGTACATACTTTTTTTCTAGAGGCATCTGTAACTGGCTGTTGCTGAGGAGGAAGAGTCGACCAACCTCGTATCAAAATGCCTATGCTTCGACTCCTACAGTTTCAATGCCAAGGCATCCCTGTGCAAAATAATGAACCCCAAATTGCTCCCAATGCTTGTGCCATGGCTGTGTGAGTGTGAATGTGTGTGTCTCTTTCTGATGAGACGGTTGGCACTTAACACGGAAGCCTGTTCCATTAGTAAAATGTCTGTGTGAATTCATCGTGAGCTCTCGGACTGATCGATAGACTACAAAAGAGCTACATAAAAACAGCCCATTTACTGATAACCAAAAGGAGCTAAAATAACAAAGAGCCTGCTCCACTTGCTGCCTATACATTCTGTTAGTGACCTGTTATCCTATAAACATATACCGTTTTCACAGATCATCATTGTAAAAAGTGAGGTTGACAGCAGTAGCCCTGTATTGAAACGCAGCAGCCTGTCCTGAAACACGTGCACCATGTGAGAGCAATAACAGGAAATCAGAGTGTCCCACCATGCTGCGAATCCAAGCGTAAGGGCGTGGCTTCCTTCCAGTGATCTCAACTTAGAGGAGGGTTTTATAGAGTGAAACCATTATCCTTTACAGGGCAAATAGAAATAACGAGGACCGGGGTGGGGACGAGGGTCTCTATGTTGTCATAGTAATCAATGAAAGTCGATGGCGAAAAAACAACCGCAGCCTGCCAATGAGGTCAGGGCAAACACAAGGTCACACACAGTCCTCAGAACAGGTGATCAGGCTTGGCAGGTGATGAGTATGCTTAATGCTTTAGACCTTTTTTTAATTAACACAGAAAAAAGTTGGGGTGAAGGGCATAGAAAGAGAGGCAAGAGGAAAAGGAATTGGACGAGAAACACTTGAGAAACCATGTGAGTATGTGAAGAACTGTACAGGAATATACAGCAAGAGAGAGCGAGAGTTTGTCTTTATGCAGTGAGACACGGGAGAACAAGCTGAGGGTGTAAGATCAACGACATGTCCACCTCTGTGGTGTCTGTGGTGTCATTTTGATTTCCCAGCACGGCAAATGTTTCTCTTCCCCTCTTCTGTTTGTCATAACACATTTCAGGCCTGACTGTTTCCTACCAAAGTCTGCATGCTGATCGTGCTGCTGCAGGACAGTGAAAGCAACACTTCCACAAGCATTTTTGATTTAAAGCAATTTTTCCCTTTTTTTTTTCCTTTACAGCATCATTTAGCAGTGTACTTAGAGGTTCCCCTGTGTAGCACTGCAGCAGTTCATTGACTGTTTATCTGATGCCATAATCCCAGATAATCTGTCTTTTCCACATTCTCCGCAGGATCCAATTTCTACTCCACTGGAAGTGTGGAGCTCAAAGGGTTCAGGCAATTGTAGGGATGGGAAGAAAATAAACTCTAGGCATATCTCTCAATTGCACATATTCTGGCCAGCAAGGATCAGCCACAGCTTCCTTTTCTTCTCATATTACCTAAAACAGAGTTATACTGCAATCAGTAATACTTTTTTTACTCAAAAAATGCCAAATATGTGATAACTACAAGTTCTTAAATGTATGAATATGCTGTTTTTCATCTTAGATAAAAGAAAATTTTAATATTTTTGAGTTTTGAACTGTGACTGAACTTAACAAGACATCTGATAGTGTGTGTTTTTGCTCCTGGATATTTTGATGGAGGTTTGCCAAAGCAGTATGTGTTGATTATTAATGTACTTAATCTTCTCTGGGTTGACTGAGTCTGTTGCCATCCATGTTGCTTAAGACATCACAATGTCAAAAATGAAAATGAGTTATATTTTGATATTCCATGGAAGAACTTTTTCGGGCTTACGTATTCTTGAAAACAGTTCTTCTTTGAAATACAGTGTAGGAAGAAGAAAGGTAGTATGATACAAAAAAAAACTCTCTTTCATCTTTTCACTCTCCTTGCATTCTCACAACATCGAGCTTACGTAACTGTGTTTACTCACCTGTCTGAAGGGCATCCAGTGTGCTCGAAGACATCATAAACAGTGCGCTCTGGATCCAGCTTCCTTTAGTCTTATTAGAGGGAATAACGAATCCAGTCAGTCTCTTTTGACTCATACTGCGGTTCTCCTCCTACAGTGTTTTTTTTTTCTGTAAGCACTGTTGAAGACAGCGACTGCCTAAAGCTTCCTGAAAGGAAACAATTTAAAAAGAGTCAAAGCAACAACTTGCTTTTTCTTGAATGAAATGTCACATTTCTGAAAAAGCAAATTAGACACTGTGTGTTTCCTAATGGTTGTTTTTGCTTTTTATACATGACTCTTTTTACTGCACCATAAAGCGACGGTGTATAGATACTGGTAATATATTTCCCAAGTACGTCTACCTTAAGGACTGTTACACTATTTTTTACATTTTTATCAGCCCTTGGTAATGGTATCACACAGAGCAGATAAAAATAAAGTAAAAAATGTGTAGCTCATTTTTCACACTGAACTCTACCGACAATAGCAAAAAGAACAAAAAAAGTTTTATTGGCAAAATAATGTAATAAAGGTCAAATACTCTGCTGACAAATGATGCCTGTAAATAATACTGTTGTGGCTGGTTGAGGTGGTGCTGGTACTTTGTAAAGTATATCATAAGCTAATTTAGAGCTGTGGGTCTGACACCCACCAGAGTTTCACAAGATCAATAAAGGGATCAGAGGATGATTATTTGATGAGAGAAAAAAAGTCTGAGAAAGATGAAGAAAAAGAAGAAGGAGGAGGGAAAGATGAAAAAGAAAGATCTGTTTTTTTTCAATTTTGTATATATATATATATTTTTTTTTTTTTTCTTGGTATAATTTGTTGAGTATTACCTTTTATTTTGGAGGGGACCCCTCTTTGGTAGGTGCCCTGAGTACAGGCCTTCCATGTCAAAATGATAGGAAACCACTGGATTAATCTCTAACTATGGGGGGAAAGAATGGGAAAACAAAGTAATGCAAAAAAGAAATGTAAAATATGAGCTCAGTTTTAGGACACTGCACATTTGTGTGGGTTCTCTATAGATTAGATTATTTGTCTTGGCCTTTAAGTAATGTTGGCTTAGTAACAGAGTATTATTGATGCTTCTAGTTCCTTTTTCACTGTCTTTAACTTTTCCACAGTGGTTCACCCCTCATTTATCACAGGACAAAACATAATTTATCTCTGTCCCTGTGCATTATCCTTTAACATTTAGGTTGAGAGTGAGAAGGATAGAGGTGCAGGTAGAGAGAGATGGGATTAGAAGAGTGGGTAAAATGAAAGAGGTTTAGAGGAAAAAAAAGAGGAAGGCACCTAACAATAATTGATGACTTGAACCCGTAGCTCTCGTGTTCCTCTCGTGTAAGATTATAGATGCAGATAAATAGCCAGTTGTCACGCTGGCTGATCACTTGGAGGGGAAATGTCTTCTATCTGGAGCCTACATGCCCCGCTACCAAACACTGCAAATGCGTCCCAGGCCAAAGGGAGAATCTGTCTGCACACTGAAGCTATCACAAGGTTTTGCGTAACCTTTCGATAAATAAAACTTTAGAATTAGCTTAGGATAATCTGTTTACAGCCTCTTCCTATACGTTATTAAACCTAGCCTTAAAAGTTGTCCGTTTCAGACTCAATGCTCTGGAAAAGTTTGTCTCCACACTCACACAAACAGCTTGTTGAACCTGGTGTGAGGCTGAAGTGTCATTCTGCAACATTCTTAATGTCCTTGTCAGCTCTGGTTGACTCAGAGTAATAATTTTATTAATGCATGGTACAATCATTTGATGAGTTAATTGATAACAGCTTGGCGTCAGAGCTGCAACTGTGACAATCATCTCTTTAACACATCAAAACATCAACATCAACAACATCTCTAACTGCATGTTTTAATTTTTTAAGGTCAATCAATCAAATTCGTTCAAGGGGTTTCTTCATTCTACTAGAGGTGTCAGAATAGCTTTGCTAATTAGCCAAGCTACATAATGAAACTGTTGACTGTTAGCGTGCCTGCTAAACATGCAAATCAGGCGAAGATGATTTGTTTGAGAACCAGCTCTCTTGTATTGTTTTAAGATGTTGTAATTCATGAATTAGCTCACCTTAACAGGACATTTTCCTGACCATTACCTTGCGTGATTACCTGTAGATGGTAAGCATATGTCACTGTCACTTAGTCATACTTTTAAGCACATCATATCAGTATCTTAATCACCTCTGGATTTCCAGACAATCAGGCTTAAGCTGCAACTCCTTCAGTCAGTCAGTCAGTCGTTCAGACTCAGCTGTCAAAATGAGACTGAGAGCTGAAACAGGATCAAATTAGACCAAATCTGACACACATCTTCAGCTGCTAACAGTTGGGATGTAGGATTTGGGATGTAGGGTTGCCCAAATTATCCACTGCCTGTTATAATCATAAATTATATTTGAATGAATGTCTAATTATTTTCATTAAGAAATGAGGCAATCATTTTTCCCTCCACCTCTGAACCCTTTCCTTTTTTTTGTTTCACATCATACTAGGTGATGGCATCTCCTGCCTTGTGCATTTTGTGCATCCCGTCTCACAATGACATGTGTCTGATGGATTCAGCTTTATAAACCAGAAGTCTGAGCTGCTGCTGTTGCTTGAATTCATTTGGGACAAACAGGAGCAGCGTCTGCCAATATGTATCACCATTTCTATACCAAAGTACTCTGTCTATAATATGACACAGTAAGTGTTTCTCTCCGATGTGGTGAAGACATACTAAGCTGAATGAAAAGTAATAATGTGATATCAGAGGGACTTTGATTAAATGTTGACGGTTTAGAGAGAGATACAGAGAACATGTAGTTAGCGGAGGAGCAGTGGAGGCAATAAGAGCAGGGCTGTGATGTGAACAAGTAACATACTGTTTGGAAATGATGAATTGGTCTCTGGTAGGGCTAATCCATATCACAGAGACCACAGACAAGTGACTAATAGAAAAGATAAGGAGTGGAAAGATTATTAGTCAGTTTAAACTTCAGAAGTGTGGAAAAAATAATAAAGAATATGTGGAAACCTTTAGTGCTCATTTTCAGGTTATCTGATATAACTGGAACTTTAAAAGCTATGCTTGGATAGATTTGTAACCAGTAGAAATGTCCCTTCAAGGCTTCCGTAGAGGCTGGGCATTCCTTAGCACCACCTGCTTTCCTTGTTTCTAATTTATTTGTCTTAATGCTTAACTTGTAGTGATGAGCTTTCTGATGCTGCTACACTTACTTGATTCCCAGGCAGGTTGTGATATTTATGTGCATTCTTTGGTTGGAGTCTGTTTAAATTATAAGGAGAGGTGCAACTGCATTGCATTGCACCATCTGTTCGAAATACTTTAGGTCCCGCTCCACAGGAATTACTCAAGAGTTTCAGAAGGAGGCATCAATGAAGAGAGACCAGCTTGTTGAGAAACAAAGACTGTGAGGCAGAAAAAAGGAGCAAGAAACTGACTGAGAAGCAGAAGAATCTATAATAAAACAGAGTGACAAACCAACTGGGAAACAGGGGCTCTGAATTCAATGAAAAGAGATAGGGGGAAAAAAAAGCAGCACATGAGAGCATCAGATTTGTGTGGACCGATTAGAAAAATAAAAGTCCTCTTAATACATTTTGAACTGCTTTCTATTGTTTCAGACTTTAATAGAACACTTAATTACATCGTCTCATAGCACACTCCTCCTCTGCAGCGGTTCAGTTTCATTTGACTGTAGATTTCACACCACAAACAGTATGTGTGAATGTGCTCAAATCTTAATATTTGCAAAGCTGTAGTGGATGGAGCCACACAGTGATTTGCATTTCATTTACTGTCTTCTGAAAATTTGTCAATTTGAAAATTACTCTAAAAGACATAACATCACTGCTCTTGGGTTGTAACCAAGATGGCTGTGGCACTCCTGACCTTTCAGTTGACAGCTATTTTAACCTGTTAGGAGCTTCAATGTCTGTTGTTGTAAACAGCCAACAGCAAACAAAGTGAAGACCTGCCTCTATGCCTCATGTGAAGACCAAGCCAACTGCAATCTATTGCGCAGTTTATCAGTATTCATGTTTCATACAGTCAATGAACCTCTGAAAGGCTGCTGCTTTACACAGGGCTTAAAATGGCTTAAAATAAACTTAGATGAAAGACATATGAAAATAGATGGCCTAAATATAAATATAGATTGGCTGAATATAAATATTGATTTCATCTAGATATATAAAGTAAAAAGCCTTTTTTGGAACACGCTTAGACACTTAAGGAAACATGCAAAATATGTATTGTTGGAAATGCTGAAGGCATTCCTGTTATATTCTTCTATGTATCAGTTATCAGTTTGGATAGCTTTGACCTAGATATGGCCTCATTCTGAGATTCAATTGTGTTGTCCTCATCCTAACAGTCATCTTCAGGCATCTCTTTGCAGCAAAGAAATAATTCAGATGTTTATGCAAATTGTGTTATCTTTCAAAAGACATCCAACCCATGCATGTATTTCTAAATGGCTTAAGAAGAGCTTTCAGTTTACCTTGGCTTTTGCCTCGGAGAGGTATTTCAGTCTAATTTTGTCCTGAAAAAGTTGCAGACATGCTATTACATGAAAGGACTGCAGCAGAGGGTAAAAAATTCTGCTCGACTTTAACTCGATGTGGTCTCAGAATACTTTGGAGTCAAACAGGCAAAGCCTTTAACTACCATCCTTTCTCAGCAGTTAGCACTGTTACATTTTATTTTGAAAAATATGCTTACAGGCCATTATCTTGTCATCAATTTTATACATTGATTGGTAAACATATTGACCTCCAACATGCTGATCTATAAACCAGAACATCTGACTTTCAAGCTGTATCACTCCATAAAGAGCTCAATAGGAGTGTTGTGCTTTTGCAGAACTTGCATTTATATTTGCTGCCAAAGTTTTACTTCAACCGGAACTTGTTAACTTACAGAACTCACAAAACTGTTCAGCTGCTGAGTTTGAGGAAACATAATAGCTGGATTTTATCAAAATGAGCTGCAAGCCAAAAAAAAGTTTAAATTAAAAAAGCTTTATCTGTACCTTTCTCTTTGAGAATCACTCTGATTGCTTATTGGTAAATAAATGTATGCAGACACTATGCTTGGTGGAATAAGCTAAGCAACGTAATTACTTTCTGAGCAAATATCCTGAATAACTCAGAAGCAGAAGGAACAGTGTTATCTGATACCAACATGAAAATTCATTCCTGTCTGTGGTATTTGTGCTTCTGATACCTGATTAAGAAAATGACCATCAAACTTGAAATTCAGCGCACATAATCTTTTCCTGTTGACTGTTCTTACCATCACAGCAGGTCACCTTTAATATTTAACCTGAATATGATGAAGACCAAATAAAATCGATTTTCTGTTTCTTCTCTCAAAGTGAAAATGTAAGTTTCATTGGCAACAGTAGAAGAGCTTTTTTGCTTTTCTATACTTCAACCAGCCTTAATTTCTCATCACAATCTCTTGCTTTTAAGGCGTAAATTACATCTGGAAAATGTGACTTTTGGAGTTTGGCCTAAATCAGCCAACCAGCATTCATATATTATTCATTTGCCTCTTATTGATCCATCCTGCCGCTTTAAATGTGCCCACTCTGAATTTATTTCACCTTTTCACTGGATGGAAGCTCCTTTGAGACAACATGTGGGTTAAGTCCACTTATAATGGAAAAGAGATCAAGCATTCCCTAAAGCGTTAAATGATTTTAGGTGCTTAGGAAAGAGCTTTAAAAGACACAGTCAGAGGCACTGAAGGAGGGAGAGTATTTTTGAATGAGTGGGAACTGAATAGTGGAGTTAACATAAGCTTGAACGAAACGCAGACTCAGGTTTTATGAATAAGGGACATGAGACATGAAATTTTGCCATGAGGGGGAAAAAAGAAGAAGAAGAAGAAGAAGAAGAAGAAGAAGAAGAAGAAGAAGAAGAAGAAGAAGGAGTAATAAGTAGAGCAAGCAAGCAGTCAAGGACCTAATGTGGTTTCCTCTGCCTGAGCGGTAAAGACGAGCCGAGGACAAATTTCAGATGTGCAGCAGGTGTGAAAAATGAAACAAGGTCAGTAGAATGTGGCAAAGGGTCAAGTTCAATGAAATAAGGATGATAGGAGACAATTAAAGGCGCTAAGCTGCAAAACTGTGATTTGCTGCCATCCTATTCAAGATAGACACACTTTTACAATCTGCAAAAAATAAAATACAAATCCATGTGAGTGTCTTTGTTACTTTCTGGCTTAACTCTCCTCTGTTTTGTTGTTTCTTCACTGTTTTCGTCCTGTTGTTTTCAAAAATGCCTGCTGTTGCATTGTTACAGAAAATCATTCACAAAAGCTCAACTAACAAAAAAGGCAACACAAAGGCACACACGCTTCCCAAGGCTTCAGTCACTGTATGAGTCAGCCTCTGGCATATACTGTAGCAGGGGGAAAAAAAAGTGAGGTGATTTACATTATCTAAACTTCAGCCAACAGTAATGTGAAAATGTAATTTGAATGAAGCAAAAGCCAGAGATGCAGATAGAGTGCACCCTCACCGCTTTAAGGTGTTGAGAGCTGTTAGACAATATAGGAGACAACTTGATGTATTCAAACTCAATAAGACCCCGGGGCTTGCATGGATGATGGAATTTATGTCTAAAGAGACGGAGCGTACTTTATGGGATTGTCTATCAGCACAAGTAATGTCTTGCTAGGCTAAACCCGGTATGTGTGCATGCATTAAATTGATAAAGCCTAAACATATATGTCTGAAGGACAATAAAGGAAAGGGATAACAGAAGAAAGAGACCTCTGTAGTGTTTTAAGGTGCAGGTTTATGTATGTTGATGTTTATGTAAGTGTGTCTATACCACAGGCTGTTACTGTACTGCTTGTTTACTGCAGCCCAAGGTCACTGTTATTGTTTTGTCAAGTTGTAAAACCCAATTAGTTATTAATCAATTGGTTTCAGTCTGCTGAGCAGATAAACTGCTTCTGAGGGATTTGATTAAAACTGACAATCAAACTCATCACCACCATGAATAGCCTGAACGGCACTGGGACCAAATCAAGTCTTAAGCATCTGCATCACTGGACTAAGTGCAAGTCAGTCGATTATATACTTAAGTCACGTTGTACAGTCAGTTTGCCACATTATCTTTATTTTCTTAATGGTCATTTCTTTTTCCTGCTTTTACTTACTACTTGAAACCAGGGTGGGTAGTCCTGCTGAACAAATATCTCTATTACATTTAGTACATCATCATTGCAACTAGTGTGCCTCCACGGCAGATGACTGCCTTGAAGCAAAAGAAACACCACATGCCATTTGACCCATATGTGACCTTAGAACAAGAGGCAGCTTTCAGCAATAATCTCTAACAGCATCTGACCACACTTTTTTGCAAAAAATTAAAAAGGATGATTGTAACATGAAGAAGTGCTTGCTGTGGAGTGAAGAAGGAGAAACTGAATTTTAGGATGGAAAGTAATTTGTACTATTTGTAGTTTGTTGTTCAAGTTTTTAAATGGTCATTTTCATCCCTACCTGAGTCGTTTTTTTGTGGCTGTGTTGTACTTTTACTCACTTGAATTTGTTTGTCTTCAACACAACATTTTCAACACAGTTTTCACTTATGTAAATGAAAGCTTTGCTGCAACAGCTCACTCAAGCTAGTCGGAGTCTAGCAGATAGGCCAGACAGACCATCATCTAATGAATGCATTATGCTGTGATAGTAGTGCATTATGCATTGGCATATATCATAGTTCTTATTTATCAGACAGTACATTTATTTACTGGCCTAATAAAGCTGCCAAGGTGCAGATGAATTGCCTTTGTGATCTAATCAGTAAATATATGTGAAAGCCTGTATTTATTTTATTGATATTATTCATTTGTTTTCATATATTGTTACTGTTTGTAAATGTAACGACTCTCTAACCCTCCAGATTCACCTAAGGATCCTATTTTTCAGTGCTCCTTTTCCCTAGTTAGCTTCACCAGTCTGGGCTTTGATGTCTGAAGGTTGCCAAGTTTGTTGATCAAACACACTGATTTATAATTGACTATGAATATTGACTTTGCTTTTTTATGTTTCACTGCTTTCATGTTGTGAATTTTCCCTCTAAACTTTTTAAACTAAGGTCATGAGAGTTAAAGAGCGATGACCTCAACCCCTGCAGTGTCGCACAATGTCACACACACCCTCCTTGTGAAATGCTCTGACTTTTACTCCAAACTACATTGAAAAGTTGGCAGCACAGGCATTACCCGCTGCCAACCCCGTTATACCTGCCCCAGGCCTTCGGATTAGACTGGATGCCTGTTGCCAACTGTTCCTATTTTTGTGACCATTGTTGGGAGCACACTGCCTAAGCCTTCATGCTGAGACAGGTGTCAGACTCCTGCAGAGCCTGACAGTTGCTGCTGTCTGTTAGATGAAAGTAAGGAATTTGAGGGTGATTTAAAACGTACTGCAGTGACTCCACTGCTGAAAGGTGAGCATGGTGAACCAGTTAACATACACACTCTAATGTCAGTGATGGACAGGATACTCAAGTGTAACAACTTGAAACCAGGAGCACTTTAAAATGATGAATGTGCAGAGCTGACACATTCTATAAATAGCCACAAAATAAAGGCAATACTGCTTATCTGTTATTCTAAAGTTTGTCAAGTTTGCATACTTGATGTACTGCTGAAATGTGGACAAAATTAGCCTTTTGAAAGTTATGTTGCCAAGTCTGCAGTGGGACAATATATGTGAAGTCGATCAGTTTATGTCTGTGGTTCTCAAAATTATTTTGTCAAATCCCAGTTCAGATGTTCACACACCCGACCCTACAGTTTTTTTATCGATCATCATCATAATGAATTAATCACACAGGAGCTGACTGTATGGATGATGCATCTCAGCTTCCTTTACAGTAGAAAAATAGAAAAAAAAATCAGTGCATTATTGATCCAGGTGTGGAGCCATTGTGTTTAGCCCTACCCATACACCCTCCTGATACTATTGCCGGTTGATCACAGCTGTCAATCACATCCCCAAGTCCCCTTTTAAAGGATGAATAACAATTAAATCAAAGCAGGGCTCGGGCCCTAAATAAACTTTTCACCTCCATAAGAAAAATATAAGATGACAGAAACCAAAAAATGAAAGTTTTTGATACGTTTCTTCAAGTCTGGCCTAACATGAAGAGGGTGGGATTTTTAACCTTAAGGGCAGCCAGCCACCAAGGGGTGATTTAGATATTTTAGCTTCCCTTTTTGAGAGCTTTAAGGATAAGCATTAAGGATAAAGCAGATCTTGATATTTTTGTGACTTAAGCATGCCGTAGTCAGACAACATACAAAGTTTTTATAACAGAAGTGTTAGGCAAGTTACTGGACATCTGTAGGTGTGTGAAATGTCACTTTCAGCAAGTGTTCCATTTTCTAATGTCACTTTTTTAGCTGGTTACTTATACTTGATGTGAAATAGAAAGTGAGTGAGTGGCAGCTGTACAAAATGAAACACTCTTCCTCATATACAAACATCCATTGCCATTTTCAGTTCTACCCATGTGTGACGATGACTTAAACAGTCTTTGATCTGGAATGTGCAGATGTGCTTTCATACCTCGTGTCCTCGCAACTGTAAGTAGAAGGACCGTTTTGAAGTCATATGTGGTATATTCAACAACCTCCTCATGACACCATTATCAGAAGTGCACCTGCTTATGTCAGATGAATTCCCTGCTGGACCAGCTACAAGAAGTGCAACGATGATTGATTAGTTACAGTCCAACGTGTGCCAACATGTGACTCTTCTCATCTCTTCTTCCCCAACAAAACAATTCTCCTTACCTCTTTTCCTATGAATATATATATATTTTTTTACCTTTTTCTTTCTAAAATGAAACACACAGAGTCATGACCCACATACTAACAGGGCAGCTTTCACTAATGCAGAGAGAGAAAGAGAGAGCAGCAGAGAGAGAGAGAGAGAGAGACTGAGGATGAGGAATCTCATACATCCAGGGATGAGATGACGCTGATTGTGGATTTGTATCATAACTCCAGATCTATGAATGTAGGCAGAGGGCTCTAAAGGCTCCCTATAGGCTTTAGGATTGACTATATCTTTGCTGAAACAGCCATACAGTGGCTGAGTGAATGGAATACTGCACATTATAGACTTAGCAAATGTATGACATCATGCAGTTAGAAATAGCCAACACAGCTCTGCAATGGGATGCCACTGATCTGCCATGAAATTTCAGCCACTGATATGTCCAATGTTAAACGAAGGTGACTCTGTAGAACTAAATGAAATCAACAAAAACATAGTGGATCTTTGCATTTATGTTTAAAATAATTTTTTTTTGGCTTTTCTCAGTGAACTGGATTTAGTTGAAAGCCTGCCACAGATGCTTAACAGATCCCCAAAATGCTTTGTTAAAGTGACACCAAAAGGTCCTGACCGAGCTGCTGAAAGTGAAAAGCCGAGAGTGAGAACAGGTCAGCAAGACAGCCAGAGATGATAAAGGATGTGCACGCTATTTATTCAGCTTTAAGAACTGACTGTTGCAGCAGGACTGAGATAACTCACTGACAAGTCTAAAAGGAACCATGTGGGCTATAAACAGCCATGCTGGGCCTCACACTCAGAGGTGAATCATGACCTAACTCTGGTCCCATTCATAACCAAGGTGAACTGACATCACAGTTGTCATCACAGCCTCCAAACTTCAGCCTATAAAAGTACTATGAATGGCTGATTTTTGAATAGAGTGATAGCCACATGTGGTCAAAAGATGGCTGACATGCAGACCAAATGCTTACATTAACCCAGAATTTAACCAAACAATACTAAAGGTAACTCTCTGGACCACTTACTAAACCCTTTGTGCCTCTCCTTGGACACACACTGCACCAAACAATGTGTGTGTTGTTTATCAAAAGGCATTCCGGTCTGAAGTATAATTTATCATTTGATGCTCTGCTCATATGTGATCAGTGAAATGTGCCCTCCGACTTCATGCATGTGCATCTAAGGGCAGGATCATCATGGTGATGCATGATGATGACCTACATGATCCATGAGCATGAGGAGGATGCCTCATGAAGAAAAAAAGATCTATAAACTGTATGCTGCTCTTGTGCTGATACAACAAATGTAATTGCTGGTCTGCTGTTTTAACAAAAATGTTCAAATGTAATTGCTGGTTTAGGGTCAGTAGACACAGCATTTAGAAAAGTTTGCCAATTACAAGAACAAAATTGTGTGAAAAAAAGGCTAAAAAGCTGGTAAAAATGTGGACTCTATTTAAATGCGGAACATTTACCAAATATTAACTTAACAAAAAGACTCAAAAAACCTATCAATGGCCATGCTGCTCATGTGCAGTGTTTCCAGTGTAGGACAAATGTGAGCTTCGCCATGATGTCAAAATCCAAACACTTTTGTGCTCCGTGGGGGCTGCCACTGACCTTTTCTTTGTTTTTGTTTTGTTCTGTTTTGTTTTGCATGATTTATTCTCTTGCTTGGGGCTTGCAGGTCTAGTGGTTGATCTGATAGCCTGGTCTTCCTTTCAACTTTGGCAGCAGCAACAACAACAGCTTTGCCATTTAAGTGACTTCCTCCATATAAAAGAAAAAAAACATACTGTTTTTGAAGGTAAGCAAGCAGAGGAAATGCAGATTTGTTTTAAAAGAATGGCAGTTTTAAAAGGGTGTCCTTGGCTCACCTATAGTTACCTTCAGAAGTCAAGTATATTAAAATACATTTATCTGGTCTTGTGGTGCAAAATGGTCACTTCAAACTGACCACTGTTAACATCTCTGGTGTCTTTTAAGTGGTTGCACAGGGCAAAGGCACAGCAGAGAGAGGGGGATTAGAGAAGGGTGGTCTGTCTTAGCTGGATTCCTCTTCACTGTGCTAAAAGGCACACAGCAATGCCAGAGCCCCTGTAAGACAGATGAGAAACTCTTCCTCTTAATGATCTTGAGGGAAAATTAAACTAGGTCTACTTTAAAAAAACTGATGATGCCAATAAAATTAGGTCACAGTATTTATCCTCAATATGTTTATTCATTATTAGCTACCCTTGCTCATATTCATTTGGTTTGGAGTTTGGTGGAATAAATTCTGTTCTGGATACAATTTTTGCAGCCTGTTTCTCAGCTTATTGAGATGGACGTGCTTTTCTTCTGTTCACACTGGTTGTCACTGTGTCTGCACTCTGCAAGATCAGAAGTTGTTAAACCAACACACTAAACAACAGACATGCTCAGAGTTGTATTGGAGCCAAAGCAAGTGTATGTTGTTGGTGTGGCCACAGTTAAAATACAGTCAGTATTTGTTCTGGCATTGAAAAAAACAAGGATTCACACCAACTCTGTTTTTGTTGGTAGGAAAGATCAGTGTAAACAATAAGGCAGGTTTCCGATCAGTCATGTTCATGTGTTGAATTGATAAATCTTATCATCTGCAGGTCATATTAGCAGGATATTTAGTGAGGGAAGTTCTTCTGTTTAGTAACATCAATATACAATACCAGGTGTTTCTGTAGTTCCTACAGAGTAAAACTTCTCTCTCTGTCACTTTTAGACAGTGTTGGGACTTGTTACAAAGTAACGCGTTACTGTAACGGCGTTATTTTTGGCAGTAAGGAGTACTCTAACGCGTTATTTTTTGAATTCGGTAACTCCGTTACCGTTACTACATGATGCGTTACTGCGTTATTTTACGTTATTTTACAGTCTCGACTAGAGACTGAGAGAGCTGCAGTGCAGTGTCGTGTAGTCCTGAATCTTCCTGTGGGGAGAGAGGAAACGCGCTGTGGGGGCGTGTTTGTGCTTACCAACAACAAGACTAGTATCATCATGGCGGCGGCGGAGGCCAAGTTGAGTTTCTTCACTTGGAGATATTCTCACTACTTCACTTTTGT
>JAPZDV010000002.1:16459543-16483292 GCA_029814665.1 Acanthurus lineatus | reverse complement strand
GCTTGAAGGCCTGACCACCATTGCACATTATTGTCTACTGGAAAACAGAAGGGTGAGGAATAACACACACACACACACACACACACACACACACACACACACACACACCTGTGATTGTGCCATTGTGTTAGGTCTGAGGATGACGCCATCTAATGAGAGGACTCATTAAAAAGGATGCATTAAAAAGGATGTATATCAACTGCTTTTTATATCAGGAAGAAGGAAGGAAAATAAAAGGAGAGTTTCTGGCAGAGAAAATACAATGAAGAAGAAAGTGCAGGCGAAGAAGCGCTCATGTTTAATGAACCTGTTGTAGTCGAGAGGCTAAATCACACACTGTAGGAATAAGACTTGTGATACGGTTGGTCATAGTCAATTAAGTCATGGTAAATTGACAAAAGGTCAGTTCTGAGGGCAGCAGAAATGATTTGCAATGCTTGGGAAAATGCAATGCAAATGTATTTACTATAAGAGCATGAAGGAATTTTAAATTACAGAAGCAACAAAACCTAGCCAGCAGTTCAAACTCTGTTGTTCTTGTTAACAGCCATCAATTTTAAAACAGGAAATTATTTGAGCGTAAATCTGTTGGAGGGCTTTGCTCAAATAAATAGAGTATCATATGGGACAGAGGAGTTGTTTATGTAGACTCTTTGCCTTTGACCCCAACTTGTGAATATTTGTAAAGTTTCTGGGGCCACACGGTTCACTCAGTACTACTGTGCTGCTTGTAAATGAGCTTCCTTATTAAATCTCAAAATATCAGACAGCCTGGGCCTCTTTCATTTCCGTTCTTAAACATCACAATCATGTAGAGAATATATACAGACAGGAGGAGGAAAGTGGACACTGGTGGCGTATAGAAAAAGTTGCAGCAGAGATTGATTTTTAGCCCTGCTAACAGCTTCATAGATGATAATGTGGCTCTGTTAGTGCGCCACTTTAGTTAGGACTTAAAACTCTCATAATAAATGAATGGCTTCACATTAACCTTTTACTGAGGGTCCTCAGAGAATAAGTTTTATGATTTAATCTTTTGTTAACTTCTTATTTTCCCTCTTTTGTGCTACTATTAGCTTGACATATGAGATTTTTAGTTCAACCTGCCTGACATCAGAATGTTGGTGTTGGCATTGTGTGCTTGTTAGCATGGAAATTTAAGCATTTAGTTCAAAGCATTTCTGTGGCTGTAGACTCTTAGTCCTGTTTCAGTACATTAATTTAATGGTGTTTGGATCAAAAAGATTGTTCTCATTTATTTTTAAGGTAAATTATTATTATTATTGTAAAAGCAGTATGTAAAAATAATGGAATTGTAATTAAATGTTTTTAAGCAAAAGAACATTTTGTCTCATTCACCAACCATGATTAAGAAGAAATTTCCTCCTAAAATCCACTTATGCACTTTTTACAAAAAATTCTGTCTTTCTTATTTGGGATTTGTTCACAGCTAAGAACAGAACCTACAAAAATTCAACAGTACTATTACGCATATTTAAATGCTTACATGTTGAAGCAAAATAAGGGGTTGTTGCATTTCCTTCTGTCTACAGTTAAATAATATCATAAATATGCCAATAATTAAATGACAATAATATGTTTGTCACTTGTATTATTTTTAATAATAAATTTCATTATTTTATAAGACTGGCTGCAGTCAGGTCCGTGTCTGGACATTGAGCTGATGGGACACCTAAAAGTGCCGTGTGTGTGATGATGGCCTCGATGTGCTGGTCCAACTCAGACTGTTCTTTGCCTGCCATTTCCCTCCAGTGCTCTTCATCTTTGGTCTTAATTTTTTTTATGTCAAATTTTAAATCAAACTACTTCTTTTTAGCCTCATCCATGATTCGCCTTCCCCTGAAACTGCATTCACTGAATGGGATTACGGCACATCGTTTCTTAAATTTTCCTATGTGATATCTCTTTGTTACTTCTGACTTTGCCTGCAAACGACCCCTCAGTCTCTTGCCCTTTGAAGTTCATTTTCAGGCGTTTACCTGTGCTAATTAAGGTGAACTGGCACACACTTTCAGTTCACAAGGAGACTGGCATTCATCAATCTGGGAACACAGGAGAGCATAATTTTATAGTTGAAAAACACATTCATGAATCTGATGTGGAGTTTTCTCAAGAACTTTCTTAAGAACAACTAAAGAAAGAGTTTAAGAAAATATTTAAGGAGATATTGGTGAATGAGGCCCTCATTCTACTACTGATAAAAACAAAGACAGACAAAAGGTTGAAATGAAAGTTACAAGGGCAGATGTAGGAAACATCTGTTGATTAAATGCAGATGATGAATGAAGCACTTAAGAGGTGCAGGGGGGCTTGAGGGGGTATTAAGTACAAGAGAGACAAGGGACGGAGTGCCCTTCAGAAAATTGTGT
The DNA here is from genome assembly GCA_029814665.1 of Acanthurus lineatus. NCBI lineage: Eukaryota > Metazoa > Chordata > Actinopteri > Acanthuriformes > Acanthuridae > Acanthurus > Acanthurus lineatus. The sequence continues at coordinate 16,480,902 of JAPZDV010000002.1, read as the reverse complement.
GGTGAGTGAAGTGTCACAGCATCATTGAGTGACAAAGACAGATTACGAGGGCGTAGATAAGACTGATTTAGTTACGAAACATAATTGCATGAACAGACTGAAGTACGGAGTCTTACTTCATAGGAAGGCGTTATTATGTAAAGTAGACTGTGAGAGCTCATGTACTGAGAAGAATAATTAGGTTTCTTTTTCTGTGTAGGTTTAGATACGAAATATTAATTTACATTCAGAAAAACTGCTTCATTAAAAAAAAAAAAAAACAGGGAGGTAGTGAGGGTAAAAGAGAAAGAATCAAACTGTCATACTGTATCTACACGACAAATACTGGCATGCATGTCATTATGTGAAAAGCTTGCAAATCCAGATTTGCTGAGTTTCAAATTTGAGCTGAATCTGATGAACTTCATGGTTGACTGTGGTCAAACTTGATTCAACATTTTCCTTACATGATTTCAAATAATGTGCAAAAAGCACTTTAAAAAAAAAGTTAACTCCTAATTAGTAAATCAGTTTATCTGAAAGCCTCCAACAGTCTCTTGCCTGTTTGAGAATAACAAATTAAGGGGAAGGCAGAGTGCCCCACTGTGTTGTTATTAACATCATGTCTCCAGCAGTTCAGTGCAGCTTCTCTTCTGTAACTTTCTCTCTGAAACAAAGCCATCTTATACAAGTTGCTGAGCAGGCGAAGGTTCTTAAGGTAAAACAGCCTGAGCATTGAGTTATTATCTTCATTTCAGAGTGTGTTGGTTTCCTAACTTCCTGCAGATGAGTTCTGCTTTTTTCATTCAGTCTCATCGAGTTATTACTAAACATCAACAACCGAACGATCAATGTTTGACATTTTTAAATCAATGTTGAGTCTTCACTGTCCGCATGGGGACGCATCTAAGAATCGACTTCTTTCCACATCCTTTTCTTTGCCCCTCAATTACCTCCATCTCTGGACAGCTTTCTCTCAGAATGGATCAGAGTTTCAATACCACACCTTAGATGAACTACACCTAAACTCCCTGCATTAAACAAAAAGTCTTAAAGGCTTTACAGAATGTAAAGAAGTAACAGCTGTAATGTTATGTTACAGATGTATATATATTGTATTTCAGAGATATCTACTTAAGTTGGTATGCTAATATGTTAGCCCCAAAACATCCTGTTTTATTTGCCTTGTTAAATTCTTTGCAAAACAAGATTCTTTCAAACTTTACAGATAATAAAAAACTAAATCACCAAATCATCTTGGTTTACCTTTTCAGCAGTTTGATAATTAGGATTTTTCCTCTTCCAACAGACTAAATCCTTGCCAATCTACAAAAAAGTGAAGCTGTTAATTACAGAGGTTCTTACACAACATTTTAGTTTTGAGTTTTACTTTGCAGAACAGCTCCATATAATATCTGTCTATCAGTTTATGCACCACTTTTGTGCAAATTTAAGTATCGTAACAATTTACAGCTTGTATTTACATGGGATCTTGCGCAGACGATCCTGGTCCCCAGAGGACAAATCCTACAGACCAAAACAATCATTAGCCTCACAGTGGACCAGGGCCAGGGCTTTTTCAGCTTAAGACCCAAAAGAAAAGTTTGGTGCATCCCCCTTCCAACTTATAAAAAATTTATTCAACTCATGCACATCAAAATACATCATTGGTTGGCATAGCGTCTGCACTTACAAACTACTGATTAAGGACCAAATATGAGAAAGTCAGATGAGGCACATGAAACAAACATTTCAAATGCTACACAGACAGACTCGCCTGAGGTTTTTTTTTTTCAAGCACTGTCTTTTGAAAGTCTTTTTGTGGCAGAGGAGAAATTCTTTTGACTTGCTCTGATTGCTGAGTTTTGTCTGGAAATGTCTGTCCAATTTGTTCATTTTTAAGGTTTCAATAATGAGCACTTCCCAACATGAAAGGCCTGTCCTCTGCATTTCCAGTTGCTCTGGTGAAGCCACTCTTCCTTGTACTTTATTTATAGACGGGTGGGTGTTGGGGGTGTTGGGGGTGTTGGGGTTGGGGCTGTGAAATGGCCTCACACAAGCCATCTGAGCTGAACAGATTAAGCTAATTTGGAAAATGAATTAGCTGTTATTTGTTAAGCATTTTACTGTTGCCAATCGTTGACCCGATAAAAACAGGCACAGGACCGAACTCTAAGTTTAGAAAACGCTGCCGTAAACTCTTAGTTTGTTTAATGATCCGTGATGCTAATAACTGTTATTGCTCTCGGTGTCATTATGCATTTTGAAAGCTTTCCACTCACCCATAGTGAGGGAAGCACTTGGTTGATGGTGTTGCTTTCATTGTGGTAAACAGAGAAGGCTCTCCCCACACACCTCTGAAGTGGAAATGCTTTGAAATTCTCCCACAATATGAAATAACAACTTCATTTAACACTACGCTAGACCCTGACAGCACTCACATGAAATCTAGCGAGTGCTGTTCTGGTGCGGCACTTGTGTATCTAACCTGTTTGCTGTGATCCAGTGACTGCAGGCTGGTACGTGGGCTGCATGAGACAAATACAGGCTGAATGGAAAAGGCTGTGCCCTAATTTGATTATTTTCAGAGGTGTAGCAGTGCAAGAAAAGTCGGATAAACCATAAACATTCATGCATCCCTGTCATGTTGTTATAAAAAAGGTGGATAAACTACATACATACTTCTGTTGCCAATGCATAAGACAAGACCGAAACCCTATAATCAAATCATTGGCTATGGTATTTGAAAATCTTAGTAACTGATAAAATGCAACCTCTAGCTGTTTCTTTTTTTTTGTTTTTCCTTTTGAGAGAAAGTCCAAAAACAATGACAAATATCCTGTTGACAGATGTGCAGGCTTTGCTGCAGCACTTTTGTGTCATTAACTCTCAAGCAAAAGTGCATTTATGCTGATGATTTTTCCTCAGAGCCTGGTGCAACACTGTGATATATAAGTGTAGACGTATGTCAAGCTGCATGTGTAGGAACGTGTGAAGCTTTAATTGGTTCAACTGATTGAACTGTTACAAATTCAAACCAACCTAAAGCTACACAACACAACGATCCCGACCTCACCTGTTACTCAGTGCTTTGAATAACCATCGAGCTGCGGTGAGGCAGCAGAGACAAATGAGAGTTTATTCTTCTTTGTGAAACTGTGGGATTTTAAATGTTACCATGGTAGCAATATTTCTCTCTTCACCTGACTACCAACTAATGATACAAGGTGCATGTTTCAAAGCAGCGGTCTGATTAAAACAATCTTTTTTTTTCTGCGCGGTGCCATTCTTCATTTTCACTTTTCTAATCTGTTCCCTCCACCTTTAACAATTACTTTAATTCCTGCTGTCAGTTTCTTACAAGAATTGATCTAAGTTCCATCCATTTATCAGCCTTACTCTTATCCAGCAGCAGCACAGAAAAGCCGATTTCTTTTGATGTGGAAGTCTCAGGCTGATATCCTGAATGTTGTCTGACTTACAGAGTGATTGACAACTTGTTTTTCTCCTCATCTGGACCAGTCATGAGCCACAAACAGTGACTGCGTGCTAGAAAATCAGACTAACTATGAAATCTGGAGTGGTACATTAAGTACGGTAGAGGGACATTTTGCTCGGTGTTGTTTCTTCTTCACGCTGGTTGGATGTGAGCTGAATTAGTGGTGAAGTGCGTGAGGGCTGGCGTGTTGCTGGCACTTTGTGGAATCTCTCCTCGAGGCTTTTTAGCATGAACATTATTTTTTTTTCTGCTCACAATCCGTCACTGTAGCACTGATATCCAGTCCGCATCACAAACAAACGAGCTGTATCTCCTTGTGGTGATGAAAAAAACAATTGTGAGCACAATGCAATCCTTTGATTTTTCATTTCTCTCACTGTGCGCATCTAAGTAACCATTAGGTTTAGATACTTCTTCTTCTTTCTTTCTTCAGAGATAATGGGATTTCTTAATAACACCACAAACAACTGTTTCATTCTGCACAGAGACAGTGTGACTGTCCCATGTCAATTTCACCCCAAACTCCTTCACACTGCAACTGCACTGGCCAAACAAGGTCCTGCAATTCTGTGAAAATGACCCCTTCAGCAAGAACAGGATTGATATTGAGTGATGCTGGAAAAAATGGGATTTGGTTTTAGTGACTACATTTTTTAATTGTTCACTCTCGGTGTATTTTAGCTGATTTTTCCAGTAATATCCACATGTACTGGAGAATTCTTTGATCTCTGCAGGGTTGCAAGGAATTAAATTATTAGGAGAAAAGTGCCACTGCATGCAAAAATAATGGCTTCCATAATTCTATGTGCAACATTTAAATGCAAAATATAGAGTATAATGTAGTGAGTAAAATTAGCATACTATGTGTGTGTGTGCAACCGTTTTATTAGCATAAACCACATGGATGAACACTGGTATTTTAAATTTATGGCACCAGTAAACCAAAACAATAGCTGAGAGGTTTTGAAAGCTGCCACTGAAGCTGATACGTATTCGAGGTGGGACACTTACATTTATTGCACCACATTAAAGCCTAGATAGTCTGATTAAACTAACAACGATAAAACAAAAAAGATAATGGCCTCAGTGTGTTACGAGCTGATTAAAAAAATCTCATAACATGTTTCAATTTTTCTTTTGGCTGAACTCATTTTAAACTCAATACAAAGCTGCTAACACAGAGTTTGCATGTGAGAGAAGACTCGCAATGGAGTTGTTTTCCAGATTTATAGACTTTGATTCAATATCTAATTAGAATTCTGCCTCATCCTGCCTCATCTCTCATGTTTAGTGCCTTGGTCAACACATGTTGCAGAAAAAAAGCTCTTTTTCAGTATTGCAAACGTTTACATATGGAGTATCAGGGAGATGTAGTATTTAGAGTCACCTGTACTCGGATATTTGAGAAGATCAGCAGCTCTTCTGTATAGTAAGATAGATTAGCTTAACATTGACACTGAATAAAGGGGGGAAGAGCTGGCCTGGCTCCGGCCAAAGATAAGATTGCCCACCAGCAAATGTAAAGCTCATTAATAAACACACTACACATTTAATTTAATTTATTTTGAAAAAAAAGACAAATTAAAGCACAGTATGTATAGGCAATATCTGTTTGGGTGCAGAAATGTAGAAAAAAGTTCCACATGGTAATCCCCCGTCCATGCATCTTGTTGCTCATGTCTCGCATTAATCCTTTATCTGTGATTTAAGGGATCCTCACAAAGCTAGTTTAAGCACCTTAAAGCTTTGCATTTCAAGATTCAGTTACAGCATTTTATGCTAGCTTTGAAGTTTCAAATGTTTTTGATGTCAGTAAAAAAGTTTGTTCAGACAAAAGTCTTCCACAAGACTCTTCTGTTGGAAGCACTCCAGTTCACTGCAGTTATGAAAGGACAACTGGAACTACACAATGTGCATGATTTTATTCTGTCTCAATGGCATCCTTGTGAAGAGCACTTCATTCCTTCATTCACTCTGCATGCTAGAATTTAGAAAATCGTCATCATTCTTTCTCTGTCATCTAACAAGATGACAAGGTCCCTCACTCCACTTTAGACAGCAATAGTGTTTGTGATTAACTGTGGTTAATGTGATTGTGATGCATGACATGTTGACGTTTCAGTTTTTACTTTTTGCTCATCCTTTCTAAACTATAAATGACAAATTCAGACACAGTGGTCACATTCGGAAAAGTCTAAGACACCTGATGTTCCAAACTGTAAAGCTTTAAAGCATTAAAATCACTTTAAACAAGCTTTGTTGGGATGGTTCGATAGAAAAGAGAAAATAAAGAGTTGGCACTAATCCTCAGGCTGAAGGTGAGGCAGTTTGCTCATAGCATTGTTAAAATTTGAGGTTGTATGTCTGAATTTAATAACTTGTAATGTAAACTTGTAAAAAAGTCTTTAAAAAGTCTTGAAAAGACAGAGAGGTAAAACGATGAGCCCTTGAGCCTGGAAGTGATCAGACATTGTTGAACTTCTTGTTCCCTCATTTCAAAGTCGTTGGGCGCTCAGATATTCTTCACACTATCTCACATAACACTAGCACCATTATGGCACTTTTCCAGTAAAACTACGTCTTAACCTATAAGCTCCTCATAGATTTTTTATTAAGCAGAATGACATATAAAATGTTTTAAAGACTAAAATCAGCCACTGTGCTTGAGTCCTGTAATAACATTTAAAACTATCGTTAATTAAATTAGTATTGTGTTGTGTGTTTCAAAAACCCTTGCTTTGTAATGAGTTTCTACATTTTCTGCAATGTTTCGACAAAAGATAATTAGGCCCTCTCTCAAATGTGCTAAAATATCCCAAAAGTTAATTTACTGAGCTATAATTTGTACAATTAATTAAAAGTAATAAATTAGTAATAGTAATAATTTCACTGCTTTCTCAAAGTTGTGCATAACTTCCAAACATTATTCATTGTCCCTTTTTTAAATCCCATCACCACTGAGCATTTCTCTGATTCTTTGTGACATTGTCATACCTTAGCTTTTACAGAAACAACTCCTCTGGTTTACACTCGTGAAGCTGCATTCTTTTATCCCTCAGTCTCCTTATTATGGCAGTTTCTTTGTATACTGCATACCACCCATCATTGTACATTTAATGTTTTTCATTTATTTTGAAACTGGAAAGCAGAAAGGTAGACAGAAAAAAAACCATTAACAGGAGTAAAAGCTCTGGAAGCATAAGGGCGGGTCCTTGATCAATGCCAGCATACGCGGCTCCGGATAGTGCAACCTTGAGAGCAAAGTGTGATTGAAAGTGGCATCAGCATCAGTAATGGTCCTGTCAGTGTGTCCTGGGTCTCTTACCCTCTGTGACACAAAAATCTGTAAGAGTGACCGACAGCTTTTTCTAATATGAAGCTCAAATTTAGTTATTTAATGGACTCAGGTCACATTGACATGGAGCGGAGTAAAAAAAAAATTGTTCATGTGAAAATGCTATATTTTGATTCTTGTTGGGTAAATCTGAGAAACTCAAAGTTGTCATGTGTGATAAATAGAAGGTGGAAAAATTCAGAAGTCACATTTTAAAACAAGAAATGCTGCATGCAGTCTCCTCATGGACACAACTCACAAACGCTTCAGTGTGTCAGCAGCGATGTGCTCGCTCTAGATGGATGTGTTCGAACAGATTCTGCTTTGGCCCTCTGCTCAGCGGCAGGAGAGGCAGTGACCTTAATGGGCTTAAGGTCTCATAGTAAGGTTTCCAGGGGTACCTTCTTATGTAGGTTTTCATGCTCTGCTGTTTCTCTATCATCAATCTTTGCAAGAGAGGAATCAATGAAGGATTCAATAACACTTTATCATATTCAGAGACAGAATGAAATCCTCTTCTTAAATATGAATCCTTTTAAAAGTCTTTTTTCAGGTTTTCCTTACAGCAAAATTAGTTTTTCCACTCATAAACAATCTTTGGCTGAATATAGACGACAGCTACAGGGAGCAGATTAACCACAAACCGTCAAAATGTTTGTTTTAGCCAGTTTGCCTTTACTGTTAATTAGCAAAAGCTGCTCTAACCTGCCACTGCTGATGTCATTTTAACATGTGAAAGCAACAGTTCAAAATAGATAAAATAAAGATAGGAAGATGCTTCTTACGCGTCTGTTATGCTTTTTGCCAAGGAAGAGAGATGAAGGTTTTGATGAAAAATGTATTAGCACTGGAGTTCAGGGAATCTGGTTATTTTGCCAACAGTCAGCTACATCCAAAATGGATCTGACTATCAGGAGCAATCCCTGAAATCATCCACTCCCGATGCATTCAGCAGTAAATCCAGTCATGAAACTTTGAAGTGATGGTGACCTGGGAGAAGCTGACATAATCCGATCTGTGGAGTGGCAGCAGGTGACAAACACAGACACAAACACAAGCGCAGCCTGCCAAAAAAAAAAAGAAAAAAGAAAAAAACCCAGACCATCACTGACGGTTAGAATCACACCTCGTGCCCCTCTGTCACCCCGGTTTTTGTGTGTTGCCGCTCTCCCTATCACGCACACGGCTCCACGGCTCTGAATAAAACATCACCTGAGACTCGCTCTCCTCTCCACTCCAAATGCCACTGCTTGTTTTCCTCCCGTGCAACAGTTTCTTGGCTCAAATCTGAAACCGCCAATCCCAAAACACATTCAACAAAACGAAGCACGAAAACAGGCAACACATAGGCAAATACACCTGGACTCCAAAACAACAAGAAAATAGATAGATGGATTGATGGATGGATAGACTGATAAATAATGGTCATAAGAATCATTGAAAACACTGTTACCTTGTACATTAAAATAGAGCTTTTAATTCATTTAGAATCTGTTATAATTCTTTACACGTACTCAGCTTAAGTTTCACCCTCATTAAAAAAAAACACCTAGGACATCCATCTGTCCATTCATCCATCCATCCATCCGCCCATCCTTCCATCCATTATCTGTAACTGCTTATCCTTCCCAGGGTTGCTGGGGGCTGGAGCCGATCCAAGCTGACATTGAGCGAGTGGTGAGGTGCACTCTGGGCAGGTTCCCACTTCATCTTAGGACCAACACATTGAAAACAACCGCCATTCACACACACACACACACATTCAAACCTAACAGCAATTCAAAGTCACCATTTAACACCACCTGCATGTCTTTAGATTGCAGGAAGACGTTGGGGCACCTGAAGGAAACCCACAGAGAAGCAGGTAGAAGCACATAATGCACATAATTAATTTTACATTGTTTTCCCCATTTCAGTTAATGGCATTGGGATGTAGAATGGGTTTGCAGAAAGATGATGCAATCTCAGGAATATTTCATTAAAACATGGAACTTTAATTAAAATTCCTACTCTTATTTCTGTGGGTTATTGATTTGTAAATTCCTGAGAACAATAACATTATGGCACAGACTGCAGGTCTGCAAGAAAAAGTACCAAAGGCAAACCTTTTTTTCAGCTGGACGAACAGTACTCATCATGAGCTTTTCACTAACACACACACACACACACACACACACACACACCACTCCCACTCTACTTCTCCTTATGCTACTGTGATATGTGTCTTTGCACAATGTGATACACTTGTAATGGTACAACTGAACTGGATTTCTTTAATGCCACAACTTAGTATGAACAGAAACCTACAGTAGTAACGCCACATTGTCTTCTTTGAAAAGTTTTGAAAGCAAGCAAGGACAAAAATCTGAGTGCGGTAAAGTGGCTGCTTTGAACCAAAAAGATTGGCTTACTGGATGTAAAAAACGAACTTTTCTTGGCCACAATGCTCAGAATTGCAGAGTATGATCCCTCACATACAAGCCTGTTCTATTGAAGCTTCTTAAAAATAGTGAGTGCCTACTTATTTTTATCTGCTAAAAATCTTCTAAATATCTATCTAAATATATCTAAATATATCTAGTGCATTCAATTTATAAATGCCTAAAAATATTGAGTTTAGAAGTTTTAGCCATGCTTGTGGTTTGACTCAAAGGTGGAGCAGATCTGTCCCATGGTCCACACTAAGATATCACTGGATCTGATTCTAATGAATTTTTGCACAAAAATGCATGTTTCCCAAAGGAGAAAGCCCTTCTGAGTTTGGCAGTCCTCTATGCTTTCCTCATAGCAAATGTCACAAGGCTGACATTTGTTGTTCAGAGTCACATATCTTGACCACATGTGGATGGATTGCCATGAAATGCGCTTCAGACATTTATGTCCCCCTCAGGATGAATCCTGCAGACTTTGGTGATCTCATGACTTTCCTTCTGGTGCCATCATCTTATGACGTGACTGTAAAAGTTGATGCGATGCAGAGGAATATATGGAGAAGAGGAAAGGAAGCCACTTAATCTAATTTGTACAAAATGCACTTTTCGTTGTGCTCATAATGGAGGCACTAAAAGAAGTATAAGTCTGGCAAAGAAGATGTGATGCAGTGGAATATTAAACACAAGATAGGTCTCTTACATGCACAGAACCTTGAAAAAGACGAACCATCCTTTCACTGTCAACAGAAAATATTGCAAAAACACGTTTGGAGCATTCTTTTATGAGACGTGAAGCCTCTTTGGAATCAAGGAAAGAATTTCAAAGAACCAGAATAGAGAGGCAGTGTGCAGTAGCAAGAAAAATATCACCAAATAAAAAAAAAGAGAAGAAAACTGATGTAAATGTAGACTGGCATATATATGTACTTTAACATATTAAAGTACGTATATTGAAACTGGCAGCCTTGGTGCAGTGTCGAAGCTTGAGGCTCCTCAGTGAGCCAGCAATCGGAGACCTGTGGTTGGAGCAGGATGGTGACAGGAGGTGCACGCTGCACTGCTGATCTAATAAGATGTTCTCTTTGACCAGCATTTGGCAGAAAAATTGTAATAATTAAATAAGTCCATGAAACAAGAGGCAGCTGATAAGAAGTGCTTTAACATGCACAGCTTAGGACCACAAACAGCTGCAGTAAACTAGTGGTTGTTCAAGAAAGTTGAAGTTGAAGACACACAACTAAATGAACCAGACAGGTTGCCAAAAGTGGCCAGAGACAAAGTATAGCTGAGATTGATGGGAATGTAATGAGTTTTTTTAAAGGTATTTGGTCATTTAGTAACATTTTGGCCTGACAATGGCATTAACGGAAAGGTCTGGTAATTACCAAAGTACACAGTTTATCCTCAGGGCAGCATGGATGTTTGCTAGTTGTTGGAGTGACTTAAAGTGTGAGCGTGGAACTTTGATTGTCTGGTTTCTTTAAATTTGTGTTTATTTTTGCATGAGTTAAAACATCAAAACATTTCTACGGATGAGCAGTTTCACTTAAAACTAAGATTGTTTGCAAAATTGAATTAAGTCATGGAGTCAATTTAGCAAAAAACACTTTCACTTTGTATGAAAGTGGTTAATAGGTTGCAAATGAATGCATACGAGTACCACAGTCTTGGAATTAATGTAACATGAATGTAGTGTTTGCAGTGGGTGTAATTAGAGATGGAGTAGCTGCAGGCAACAGAAAACTCATTTGTTAGAGTAATCCTGTAATCTGTGAGTTCTGCAGTGAAGTTAAGTCAAGTTAAAGTCTGAACATGAGATATTTTCTGCAGACATCACTGTGGCAGTCCTGCTCGAGCAATATCCCCTTTTTTTTCTTCTTTTATCAGGTTAGCCAAGTTCCTACCATTTATCGAATAGTTTTAAGACTTTGTGTTCCCGGCAGTTTAAGGGTATCACTCTCTCAAAATCTAATTCTTATGTTAGAAAAGAAACAATATCCACTTATCTGCACTGGCAAACAGCACTTAGAGAAATTGAAGGGAAAGATTGCATCTGTACAAATATTTTTTTTTTTTATCTGAAGAGAAGAAACACTCGTGCATTACAGTGTCAGCGGAATGAGTGATCATTGTTCTATTATGTTTGTGAAGGTCAGCCAAGTCTTTAGAGTAAATTTCCAAAGACAAGGACACACTTGTTATGAATGACATGACATTTATTTCTCCTGTTCCAACTCAAACTATTACTTCAGTTTCATCTTTCCTCTCATCAAGTCTCCTACAGTTTTAGAGCATCATTTATCAATGTGTATGTGCCTCTTTGTGTGTGTGTGTGTGTGTGTGTGTGTGTGTGTGTGTGCGTTTAGAGGCTAAGATAATGTTATGGTCACTTTCTAAAATTAAAAGTCACCATTTGAATAACAATGTAGCATACGCACCAACGCAGAGACATCCTTATTACTTTTTTGTGAGTAAAGCTTGTCATTATGCGACTGCACAGTAAAAATACAGCTGCAGCCTTCCACTTACTGTAATCACATATTTTAGAAAAAATGCATACACATTAGAGCGAGAAATAACTACATAAACTCATCAACAAACAAACAATAAAATTGCTCATTTGGAAAACAAGTAAAGGGAAACAGACTTAACGGTTAGATTGTTGTCTAGGGATGACGAATCCAAATTTTAATGATACAACTTTACATGTTAAGTTGAAAAAGGAAAAACAGATGTGGTGAAATAAAAAATATAATACATGCCTGCAGTGGAGCTGAAAAAATGACTTATTATAATATTAAGCTGCAGCTGTTCGATTCAGTTTGTTGTTTAAGTCATTTGTTAAGCAAAAACTCCAAACTTTCATCGAAGCCAACAACTTAAATGTGAAGTTTTGACTCCAGCTTCTCTATTTGTGCAGTTTGTGTAAACTTAACTAGTATATGAGTTTGTTGGCTGTTGTTTGAACAAAAGAAACAACTGATTTATGTTACATTTGACTTCAGAAAATTATAGCTAGTGATTTTGACCTTTTATTTAAATTAACAGACCAAGTAATTAGTCTATTAATCAAGAGATTTATTGTTAGCTGTAGCTGAAGACTGCAAAGATAGAGCTGTCTCCTCTGAGTGTTACTAAAGAGTGACATGCCTCACATGAAATACATTTGTATCTGTTCACTACTTCAAAGTTTTGGGAAAAAAACAGCAAACATAACACATTTAGACAGCAGATGTATGTCAGCGTCTATCATTCATAGTGTGTGTGTGGATTCTTCAGTCATGAACAGACACTAAAAAAAGTCCAAACCAAAATGCATCAGGTTAATGTGGAAGTGCAGTGTATACGTGTATGTCTGTGTGTATGTCTGAGTGTATGTCTGTGTGTATGTCTGTGTGTGCATTTGGAGGTAGGACACAACATTGCATTGACATTTATACTCTTACTGTGCACTACATTCATCAATATCCTTCTGTCACTCTCTGTATTGGTATTTGTTTGATGAAGAGTGAGAGACCCCTTAGCACAATTAATTTCACCCTGCTGCCTGTGAGCTTCACATTGGGTTTGCAGGCGGGGGGGGGGCATCCAGGAGCTGTCCAGGTAAAGGTCTCATTTAGGGCTTAGACCCTAGCATTTATAAAGTCTTTGTCTATGTGAGCGATGGAGCTGCATTGCTTTAAACAAGCTATTAATTCCAATCTGACAAAAATGTGGCTCTTTCCTGTTCCCACGAGGATCACGATAATCTGCTACAGAAGATTAGTGATTTGCATTTGGGACTTTTAATGTGCTTTTAGTATGTATTGCATAAGATGTTAATTTGCATGGCATAAAATATAATGATGTTAGCATAGTTTACCATGGTTAATTTACCAGCAGCATATGGAGGATCTAAACAAACCTGATGGTACCTGGCGAAAGGATAGAAGGAAGGAAAGAAAGACAAGGAAGGAAAGAAATACAGAAAATATGCAGAATACTAAAACACACAAATTGTTAACTATCATGGCGCAGCATCAGAAGCTGTCAGTGCATTTATTTTATGTGTCGTGACTGTTATATAATTAGTAGCATATGAGCAAACAAGAATGAAGTTAGTCAAGTAATCAGTACATTTTAAAGAGCAAGACAATCGATTAAAAAAAAAGGCGCCTCAGATGAGCTATGTCATGACAAGCGCTCAAGAGTCATGTCCACATATTTGATTAGTAATGAGACACGCTTTTAATTAATAACAAGTTATTCTTTTCATGAATGGGAGATGATGGATACACTGATTATACACAGCCTCAGGAGCTTACAGCTGGTGGCTCAGTCTTTTATAATACTGCGAGCACATTTCCCCTGTCTGACAGTGTGAGTGTGTGTCTGTCCCTCCGTCCGTCTGGTCTTTGATGTCCTGCACTTGTCTCCCCACCTGGACAGACGTCTGAACTTGTCACCCCCAGTCTTGCCCCGGGATGCTGCTAAGTCAGTGTTGTTTTTACACCGTCAGTGGCTGAGTCCCACTTTCCAGAAGGCTTTGTTTTAACTGAAGTCTCAGCATGTCGGCTAAGAGAGCTGCAGTCAGCCACACGACACACACACACGAGCAAAGGCAAGCTTTTTTAACCTTTCTTGTCTTTATTTCAATTGCCTCCCCCTTTTCCTCTCTTTGTGAGGCTACTAAGAAGATCACCCACCTCAATGATACTTGAGCAGCAGACATTGTAATTCTCCACGCCCCCACCCTATTCAGTGATTATCGCCTCTCTGACAGCTGCTCTTTGGTGGCTTTGTGCGTTCACGTGTTTGTATGTTGTGTTGATGTGCTTATGCAGTTTAATTCTGACAAGGAAAGGGGATTAGTGGACATAAAACAGTGAAACCCAAACAAACACACACACACACACACACACACACACAGGTTTGGTTGTGTGCCACTGTGGGCCGGCATCTTGCACACAAGGACAGTGCCAGTGATGCAGCTGTAAAGTCTATTAGGGATTCTGTGGCCATATTTCTGACGCTGGGATGGTTGAATTCATCTGAGGCCAGAGATCAGAAACAAAAAGCTGAGACAACAGTGGAGGCTCCTTTATTTCATCTTTATTTTGAGGCTTATAAAAAGGACTTGGCTCAACTGCAGTCTAAAATGAAAAAAAATAAAAAAGTTTTTTCTGCTCTGCTGAACTGCACCTTTCCTGACATGCCACTGCAGTCGAACTTAACATTGATAAATATTAAATGATACCCCTCAGCAATGATTTGATTAATTTAAAAAAAGACTCTGCTTGGAATGATAATGTGAGTCTATCTACGCAAAGAAAAAGTGAATTAATTTCAAATTCTTGAAATTACATTTAGTCCTTCACTTAAATCCAGAATCTATAAATATGCAAAGCACGTCATAGAGATGTGGGCTTCACACTGGACCAAGACCTTCCAAAGTAATTGAGATACTCATCATGTGTAAACGCATCCTGAATTCAGATTCTCCTCCTTTATTAGTTATAATCCAATTTATTACCAAATTGAAACAGTAAATAATGAAAAATCCCCTTTTTATTTGGTGGAATATTAACATTCATGTGACCAGTTTGTTGGGTGAACAACAACAAAATAAAAATACTTCAAAAAACATTATGTTGTCACTACAGATTATGCCACTACAGCAAACAGTGTTTGAGCGCTTTTTGTGCCAACACACATCTGTGCACCCTTTTGTCTCAGCCAGGTATCCCCCAGTCCCCAACGTCACATCTCTTTGTCTAAGACTGATGAATAAATATTTAAAGAGTCATTAAAGTGTCAGTCACCCTAAGGACTCATATATATACATAAATTCAATACATCCTAGTATTTCCATGAATTTCAAGTGCATTTTTTGTTTGATGTTCTATTAAGTTCTTTAAATGATTAACCCTTTCATATATATTCCCCTGAGCTTGAAGATCTGATGCGGTGTAACAAAGCTGTAATGATGACACAGTGTCTTCAAAGGAACAGTGTATTAAAAGCAGAGATATTACATGTTCTCTTCAGAAGATTTCACTACTTTAATACATAACAAGTTGAAGTCTTCTGCCCCCACTGTGTGGGTATGATGTTGGTGTGAAACTATGCAGCGAGTTAAACATACTTCTATTACTGGCTGGAGACAGAATCTGGCCTTTGAAGTTTGAACTAGAGGCAACTGTAAAACTCTAACAGAAGGATCAGTAATGAAGTTTGTAAGATTTGACTTTTTTTCATTGAACGTATTGTTGAAACACATACGAAAATGTCTCCTGCTTTTGCTTCTCAGCCTTCTCCTGATTTGTGACAGATTTATTTGTTTCTCATCTGTTTTTCTGCGCCTTTAATTTTTTTCAACTCGTAATAAAATTCAGGATTGATGTTTTCTATTTACCAAAAACATCTGCTCGAGGTTTGCGGCGCTACATTGAGCTGTTTATGGAAAACCTAACCCATCAAAATGAAATATCTTCCTTCTTCCGTACAGAAAATTTGGATTTATGGATGCATAATTGATTAATATTTTTCAGATGACTCCAAGATAAGCGATAATGTCACATTGTTGTACTTTAAAAAGCAACTCATTAACTGTACAAAACTGTAAAAGCTAAGAGAATGAAAGGCTACGGTGTAGTGACAAAGACGAATGATTTTATATTAATGGCTCTGACTGCACTAATTTTTTCTGACATCACCATGACAACCAAAACGAAAACACTTCCGACCCTTCAGATGTTTTTTTAGGGAAGTACTAAAACTTTAGAAATATACTTTTTCTTTCATAGAACATTTTGCTTAAAAATTTAACGGGAAATTAAATCAAAATAAATCCTTTTGCATCGTCTTCCAAATCAGATTAGTTGGTAACTTGAAAACTCAATAAAAATAAAGTTTTTGTACTGAAAGCTGCTTAGATCACTTATGAAACAGATACAGAAGGCATAAAGTGCACTGCTTAATAAAAAAACAGGTAAAACTTTTAAGAACACTGATGTTGCTTTTTTTTCATGGAGTCATGAAAGCAGTTTTGCTCTTATTTTATAGCTAAAATTTTATTATCAGAACAATAAATAATAGTTCGAATATACTATTATCAGCTTAAACTCTTTAGCACTTATAATCAATTTGCAGTGCAATTGTGAATATCGTAATCGTACACAGGAGATTTTTCACATGAGCATTAACACAAACTCCTCAAAGCCCCTTTTAGAGAGAGACTGGGATGGAGGGAGTGTGAAAGAACAAATGGGAATGATAAGAAGTTGTATTATAAATGAAGGCAGAAGATTGATTTTTATAAACTCTTTAGTGTCAATGAAAGCACTTTTAAGCCCTGAATGATGCAGCTTAAATACAATCAAAAGTATCAAAAGTAACCAATCAAAAACTTTTGAGTAATGAAATCCAAGCTGTTGCCTGTTTGTTGTGCGACACACACTTGTTCATCTGTCTGTTTGTCACAGAGACAAATCCTTTTTTTGATATATGGAAACGTCCGAATGCTTGTGTTTTCAGCAGCGGGCAGCAGCTCGACTTGAGGTAAACAGATGGCAGAGCGAAGGGTGAGTGATTAAAGTTGCCCTTAATACGACAAAGTAAAAGCACCAAGAAAGAATATCAATGTTTAAGCATTGTGCTGTTTGAGAGGCATTTGTCACAGGCGAGGAGGTGAACAGATGGATGTATAAATGATGGAGAAGCGGAGCATGTAGGGAGTGCAAGCGATGACTGTAACACATGTAATTTGCATAAACTTGGGTAAATGTTTGAACTAAAAGGGGAAATGTTGGCTAAATGGATGAATGGATGACTGCAAGATAAGAGGAGAGTTTGGAAAAGGGATAATGGAAGGAAAAAAGGGGCGAGGAAAATGAGAATATGCAAACTTCCATCTGGCTGGAATGAAATTAAAGTCACATAAAAGCATAAACTTTATAATGCTCACCTACAAACACAATTCACAAATTTGAATTGATTTACTTTTGGGCATCAAGCATCACTGTTAATGCCATGGGATGCATCTCAATCAACAAAATAAAAAACAACGCAAGTTTTATTTTGAAAACTATGATCATTTATTGTATTATAACAGATTAATTTAAAATTTAAAATGAAATGTAACTCAAAAATAGGGCATTTGCCAGTGTTTCCTGGCCCTGAAGTCACAAGCACAGTTACATAATCACTAACGTCTCACTCTTCCTTTATGTCGACAGAGAAAGAACTGCAGTGACACCTCGCTTATACTCATGCTCAGGTCATCGATAATTTAAGGCTCATTTCGTCTCGTCATTTACTACTTTTTCAACCTCCAAGGCAAGGTGTGATTTAACCACATTGGTATTCATGAGAGTGACAGACAGCCTCTTTTCTTGAGGTGACTTAAGGAAGGTGTGTCAGCAATTATTAAGTGTCTAAGGCAAAGATGATTGTCAGGTTTTCTTCCAGGATTCATCTAAACTTTAAGGTAATCATGAGTTTCTTAGTTCCCTCCAGCTTTTTCTAGTTCATGCATGATAAAAAGAATCTGCTGTATTGATGCCAGTAAAATGTTGCTTTATTTAGAATTACTTTAACCAATTCAAACATCCGGGGAAAATAAAAATGTTACAGGAAGCAGCACAGGAAACTAAATGCCAATGCTATTAAAAAATAAAAATAAAGTAAAAAAGCAGATAAATTGGCAATGCTAAAATAAGATTATGTGTTTTTTTTGTGTGTGTTGTTGAGGTGGACACTCTGTTGACATTTGGAATAATGCATTTTTAAATTAAACTGCTACATATTAGAATGTCTGAATGACCTGAACAGTTTAGAGCCATTATGGGTCATTTTTCAAATAGTCGCATTTCCTGTAAAAAGCAAGTTTTACTTCCATGACTCATTTGAGAAAGGTTTAATCATGAGCCTTCCTTTTTAACTGAGCACAACAGAATTTTTCATAGATTTTAGTTATTTATCTGTTAAAGATGTTCAAATCAGGGTTGTTTTTGGCTTTTAGTCCCTCAGCATTGGGTATTTGCAAATTTCAGAGTCTGATCCAAATCTTGTGTTCAGCAGCATTTTGCTAAATATGTATTTGATACACTGAAATAACAGCTGTGGACTATTAAATGACGGGTTGACTCTTCTTACTCTCCCCTCTAATTGGCTCATACTCACTGCCCTCGATGATTGGCTGGTTAAGTTTGTGCAGGATTTCTCAATTTGCATCCTTGTCATGTCTGGGAGTGCTTAACTTTTTTATGTCACTTGGAAACATTTTCAGTTGTCATCTGTGCTACTTGAAGCATTTTTGTATTTGGATGTTTTTTTCTACTTGCTGTGTTTGTAGGCCACGCTGCTCATCTGTTGTTAAGCTGAAGAGGTTTTCTGGGTTTGCTTGTGTTTTGTCTCTTTGCATTTGTTTTTTTTTTAGAAGAAGCGATGCACTAAGCTCTCAGGGCCACCGTCAGAGACAGACCGATCGAGATACTCTGTGGAGAAGACAAATCTGAAATTAAGTCAAAAAATGAAAAGAGAAAAGAAAAAGTTTGTGGGGAAAAACAAGATTAAAATGGGGCAAAAGATAAATGGATACCCTCAGGGAGAACATGAGGATGAAAGATGCGAACAGGAGAGGGTGGAAGGCGAGAAGAGAGATGGGATGGATCTAAAGTATTTTCACTTTCCCTCATTTCACTACCTCGCTCATCAAGTACCAATTTGCAAAAAGTGACAGGAGGCATAGTGTTGAGGAATGAAGGGAAGGAGCTGTAATGGAGGCCATAATGGAGGATTTTTATTTTCCACTTCATCATGAAAAATGGACACGTCAGAACAGATCTGGACCAAACCAGAAAACTGACTCACAGCCATCGCAGCATATACAACTGCTGACGCTAACCGGCGAGCTCACAAGTTAGAAGTTAGCACTGACAGTGGCGCCTTCTGTGAGTCATGACATGTGATGTTCTCAATTTTTGAGTTTCTGACTCGACAGCTGTGTTTTCCAAGTTCTTCCATTAATGTTCTGCCAATTTGAGCTCAGATCATCTTTCAAAAACTGAAAAAAAGCCTTTCATCTGAATGATACAACCAGTGTGTCCCACTGTGAGAGAATCCCCAAGAGCGACCTCTCTTGTCTTTGTCACAGCACAGAAAAAAAACATGCATCAGCATTCTGGATGATGGAGACGAGGATGAGTAATGAGTTTTTGTTGTAGGAGGAGGAGACATAAAACTGAGGAAGTGAAAAATAAAAAAAAAAGGTGAGAGATAGCAGGGAAAAAGGGAAAGGGATTCTCAGTTTTCTGTATTTTTCTCATGACTAATATTGGAGGGAAACAAGATAATCACTCATGTCCTGTTTACATAATCATGCTTATTTATTATAATTGGCTCTCACTGTATTATTTCTTTGAGTCCAGACTCTGCGCAGCTCCTCAAGATACAGTATATCCCCTTCTCCCTGTTTCTGTTCTCATTTAACTCATTTTTCTCTCTTGTGTGTGCGAAAGAAAATAATTTGCCTAATTCCTGTTCTCCCCTGTCACATTATGCAGCATGCCCATAAACAAAGAGAATATCAGGCTCAGTGGCACCTTAAAAGGGTAATAATGCGTGTTTGTCCCTCCAGAGGACTGGAAACTTACTTCGTGCACAGTTTAGGTCACTGCAGATTTTGACTCATTATTCATGAGTGTAACTAGACTCATAATGGCTCAGTAAGTGCCCGGCTCCAGAGAGTAAACAGAGTAACTCACTCTCACACAGACACACTGGAGAATATGTCAGTTTTTTCGCATTTATAATTCACTCTGTTTTTGCAGCCACGTCTTGTTGTTCATTTGAGGACAATTCAGTCTTTTCTTTCTTTTGTCAACCTTGCAAACTAATATCATGCCTTAATTGCAGCACAGCTGGAATGATGTGATAACTGCACCGAGAACTGTGTCAGAAATCTCCACCTCCAGCTGATAAAATAAATACCACACAAATAATTATATCACATCTATCCTTGCCTGCAATGCTTTTGTATTGATTTTAAGCTTTCAATGATACCAATTCAAAACTTTAAGAGTCAGGTTACATTTTGGATTTGTTGGCATAGCACAGCCTTAGAACCTTTGGTCTGGCCCTGAGGTTGTTCTTGTAACACACATCATTAACTAGGAGGAACAGGCCTTTTTCTGCAGGGATTTTGCAGCTCTGAATTTCCTACATCCGTCTTCTGAGATATAACAAGGCAGTTTTATTATTTCACTGCTCATATGCAGTAGTTGCTTCAATATATCCTCTTATACTCATGTAATTATAGAAACTCATATAATTCATAGAACATATCTCTCTTCTTTCTGTTCAAGCATTTTCCATTAATCTGTACTTTGAAGAAGAATACTGAATGCAAAATGACTATGGATGTTTAAATATGTTTTTTTTTTTCCAAGCAACCTGTCTCTTAATAGACACATACTTACATAACCGACTCTGGTTTCAGATGACAAACCTTGAATATGCAGTAGAAATTACTTTAAGGTTTATGGCTGCATGAAAAAGAACAATTGCTATTCACAGAATTGGTTAAACATAGTTTAAAGGGGTTTTTTCCTCCACTTCATTTCAAGTTATAACGAGTGCTATCAGTTATTTTTTCCTCCTGACTGCACTCAGTCATTTGTTATCTGGTAACATTATTCTTACTACAGCGTGCAAGCTGCCTGCTGGAGATAGTGCCAGTGCTTATGAAAGGAATACAAAGCATGTGATGCTCAGTTATGGGTTTTGATTAAGGAAGATCTTGGCCATCTGGATGACTGATGCCTTTTGGAAATTATTCAGACAATTAGCATCACAACTTAAAACTCCCACAGTGTCACAGCTTAATGTAGGAGAGAAATGATACATAAGTGAAAAATTCATGAATGAGATTCTGACAAATTTGTGACAAAATAATAATAATAATAATAATAATAATAATAATAATAATAATAATAATGATAATAATAATAATAATAATAATAATAATAATAATAATAATCATAAGAATAAAAATAATAAAAACTCGAGGTCTGTCTGATGGCGGTAAGCCTGGAATTAGAATTGTATGTGTTTGATTGATGTTATTGTTGTTGTG
>JAPZDV010000002.1:16412795-16459443 GCA_029814665.1 Acanthurus lineatus | reverse complement strand
GATAATAATAATAATAATAATAATAATAATAATAATAATAATAATAATAATAATAAAAATAATAAAAACTCGAGTTCTGTCTGATGGCGGTAAGCCTGGAATTAGAATTGTATGTGTTTGATTGATGTTATTGTTGTTGTGTGTGGGTATTTTTATGTCTTCTGGAATGGGTCAAGAGTAATTATCCACAATTTTGTTTTAATCCATTCCTTTCTGTCACAGTTTAGTCTGGAACACATTGATGTCCTTAACTCAGGTTCTTAACTCAGACTTTGGAATAATATTTGGTTGGTTAACTGAAGTCACTCAGTACTTTCAGAAAGTAGAAACACCTGTCTTGAATCTATGTGTTAAAAGTAGAGTGTGAGGGTTTTGATGTAATCCTAAGTCATAAAAATTACATAAACATACAACAAGTTAACATAAGCAGCTACATTTTTTGGTCATCTTTTTTTATTTTATTTATTAATTTTTTTGCCCTTACTACTTCTATCACAAAATGTT
The DNA here is from genome assembly GCA_029814665.1 of Acanthurus lineatus. Lineage (NCBI taxonomy): Eukaryota > Metazoa > Chordata > Actinopteri > Acanthuriformes > Acanthuridae > Acanthurus > Acanthurus lineatus. The sequence goes on along the minus strand of JAPZDV010000002.1, from coordinate 16,458,939 downwards.
AATGCTACTGGAGAAATTATCTGTTAACTTATCTAAAATATGAGATTCTCTGACAGTTTCAGCCACTAGCAGTTACAAGCTAACAATCAACATAAGCAAATAGAAGGAGCCACTTACACATACATTTCTGATTAAGACTGCTCAACAATGATTTTGATGCAGGACAGACTCCTAAACTATGTCTGAGTCTCACTGAGGCTCAAATATACCTGCTAAATCTCTGATGCCTCCAGTGCTAACATTTGCCATCTTGATGCTCACTGTTCTTTTACCAGACAATCTGGCAATGCTGTTGGACAGGGGGGGTACAAGACCGCTGGTCCAAAGATCAAGAATTTCTTAATGAGGAAGAATGAGCAGATGTTTGTCCATTTCCTTTTAAGTTTTTTTTTTATGTTAAAAAAATTTTTAAAAAAAACATCAATAATATCAGAAGAAAACATGTTTTAAGAAGAATTCTACAGAGATGGAAGCATGCTATCCTCTTCGGAAACAAATCATTTCATGTGTATTTGCTTCTGTGCTTTTTTGTTTAAACAGTGTTTTCTCCTCTATTCATTGTTCATGTGACAGTAACACAAATAAATGATTCTATATGTTTTGCTGTGAAACAAGGCTTAGGATTGGTGGTTGCTTGTTAACGTTGCTTTACAGTACTCAGTTGTATCCCACTCCCTCAATCACTTTGTATTTCATGAGGGTATTCAAGGATAACTCTGTGCATGAAGGGTGTTTTCAGTATCACTACATTTCCGCACTTGTTTTATGGGTAATCTCCGTAATTCTGCTTTCGATCCCATGCTTCCAACAATTTGACTTACAGGATTTCTCTCATCCTTTCGTTGTCCTCACTCATTCGTTCCAGCCTCCTATTCTTTTACAACAGTCCTTCTCACTCCTTGACAAATTTGCCCTCATTCTGTTAGTCCTGTGTGTGTGTGTGTGTGTGTGTGTGTGTGTGTGTGTGTAGACTGTAAGTTCCATTTGTATGACAGCAAGGCTTAAGTTGTCACAGACGTCCTCTATAATGATTAGCCCAAATTCCACCATTCAGCTGGGCTGACAGTCACTTTATGACTTTTCCTCACTCCCCCTCTCTGACGGGGGTTAGTGAAGGTTTCTCCCTCTTGCCCTGCCTCTCTCTTCTGCGTCACTCTCGTTTTCAGTCTTGCCTTCATCCACTCAAACAGACTGTTAATCCAGTGTTGCCCCTTGTACCTCTGACACCGCTGAGAGGAGAGCAGCCATTAGAAGGGGGAATTGGTCAATGATTTAAATACTTAGACAGGCAGGCAGACAAGGTATTACCTGAAGATGCATTATTCAGTTTTTTCACAGAAACTTCTCTAATATTTTGCAAGATCACTGCCGACACCATGAAGTCGCTGTTGGGTGAAATCCCTGCATCTCCTTAGTCACATTTTTTGGAAAAGAAAATCCAATTTAACCACTAAAGTATGTTTACACGTGTTAGTAAGTTCACTAAATATGTGAAAAAAGTTGTAAAAGTCAAAAGCAAGTTAGGCAAAGTCTGATAAACTGCCTCAAGTGATGTCACTTGAGTCGAAAGCTGGGGTTGAAAACGCTCCTTGGATGTGGGAAAAGAAAAAAGTGCCTTAATCAGACAGCTGTCGCTTGCCTCTTATCTTTGCTGAGTTCTAACTGATCAAGGCTACATTATCCTCTGCTAGCACAATACAACTGAATCTGTAAATTAACTTATTGACTGTCTTGCATTATGGGTAATGAGGAGGCCAGGTTTTGTAATGGAAGAACAAGGCACAAAATTATTTTTTTTAAAAAAAGCTTATCTCTGGTTCTTCTGCACTGATTTTGATTCTCTTTTAAAACTCTGCATTGTGATTTTTCTGTTAAGCAATGACAGACATGCTTTGAAAGTTTACCACTGTGCAATTATGAATCACACAATTGATTTAAAAATGATTTTGTGGAGCCCTGGAGCTACTCTATTACTGGCAGGACAACAGACTTTAATGAAGGAAAGTAAGAAGAGCAAAAGCAGCAGGAGCATCCCACAGTTCACCATGGGATGACTGTAGGTCAAAAAGTTAAATAAACCAGCAGCCTACACACATATCAGAAGTATTGGAAGTGCAGTGTATTTTTACATTATGATGACATTGCCTGAAAGCAATATAGCAAACATGCAATGGAGAAATGCAGTGCATTTGTGTGGTTACAGGAGCGGTAAGAAGGCAAAGATGGAAGGCTTCTTTCATCCATTTGTGGAAGTCATCTGCATGCTCATTGTCTGGTTTTACATCTAAAGCTCTGCTCAGAGCTCCATAAAGCTTCGTCATGTCCCATCTGTTCCCTCCACAGTTACCAGACCTCAGCCGCACTGAACATCTGTGGCAACATTTGAAATAGAAAGCAAGATCTCTGGCATGATTTCAAAACTGCAGCAACGACTTTATTGTCGACAAAATGGATGTAGATTGGAGGCCTGCACTTAGGGTCATCATAAATTTTATGAATTATGTGGCAAACAACATCTGAGAGGGGAAACGGCAACACTCACTGTTACATCACAACACTTTAGACTCTTTAAATTCCAATGTAATAGATTCATAGTGTTCATGACTAAACCATCTAACCAGCAAACACACACAAGTTCAAGTGTTTTTGTGCACGTAAGCAAAGATAGGTAAGGCATTGCATTTTTTGCACTCACCTGCGTTTGCATCTGCTTATGAGCTGTACAACATACGCCAAGGCCTTATAAAACCCTGACAGAAGGTCCGAACAGAGAAAATATTCAAATAATTTTCTCACCTCTGGTTCTCTTTGAAGATAATCTCCTGAGTTTATGGTAATATGGATTTATCCACAAGAGGCTCCACTCTTAACCCGGGGTGATTTAATGTGTCTCTTCCCTTTGTTGGCTCCCTTTATTCTGTAAGAAGAGGTGAAGTCATTGAGTAAATAGAAAGGCCATGAATATATTTTCATGTTATCTCCACCCATAAATTGCTTTAAAAAGATTGCCTCAGCAACTTGCCCTGGCCTCAGTGAATACTGTATTGGCAGCAGGTCTGTGTATGCAAATTACCGCCTGGTTTTCAACGGACACTGGTTTGGACATGAAGGATGGTTTTCGACTTGTACACAGAAGCAGCCTCCTGTTCCCTCCGCTTGTTAATGAGACTGCATTTGCTCTGAATTATAAAGAGAGAAAGGAGGCGGTGACATTGTTTGTTTGCTGTGTCAACATCTAAAGTATAATTGGTGAAAAAGCTGCCCAGTAGCAGCCAGGAATGTTGTGTTCCTCCAGTTTTAAGTGGTGTTAAGAGATACAAGTCATCGTAGGAGTAAACCTCTGAATCATGAAGGCAGAGGTGCAGGAGCACAAACGAGCACAGATGTGAACCTGCTGGATGGTTTCTTACACTGGATCTTGTTTGACCTTACAAAAGTGAGGCTGGTGAAGTGAGGCTAAACTGTGTTTATTATTGCAACTTGGTTTTTCAACAGTAGCTGTTGTTCAATACACAAGCCACTTTTTTGTTCTCTATCTGAGATAATGATGGAGTTGGATTTCTAAGAAAGTTTTTTTTTTCCTATTTTTTTAAATTGCTCAAGGACAAAACACTTGAAACATTTTCTCCCTCTTTCTTTTCCCCTGTTTTTTTCTCCATTTCTGTTCTAGATGGGAAATGCCTCCGAAACGTTTCTGCTCATATCCAGAATATCCAAAGACAATGACTTCCTCATGGGAACTCTATACACCATTTTTGGTAAGAAATGTGATTTCTTTTTCCCCTTAACTTTACAGCCTTTTAAATGTGTGAATGTGTTTTCAAATCCAACAACCCCTTACTGTATGTATCCTGCCCCTCCCAGGTGTGCTGTCAGTGCTGGGGAATGGGATCTTGCTGTTCGTGGCCTATAGAAAGAAGTCCTCCCTGAAGCCAGCAGAGTTCTTTGTGGTTAACCTGGCCATCAGTGACCTCAGCATGACCATAACCCTGTTCCCACTGGCTATCCCCTCAGCCTTTGCTCACATGTGAGTGACCATTTAGGTTTCTACCACTCTTTCTCCTTTCATCTGTCATGTCACTCTGTCATCCTGACATTCAGTACATTCCTTAGGGTCAGGGAAAAAGGCAGGGAATCTGACAAAGAGTGAAAGGTGGAAGATGGTTAAAGAAACATGTTCCCATCGGAGATGGACAATGTTAAGCCATCCGAGTGTTACAATGCACATGAAAATGGCTTTTTTTTAAAAGACTGGTCACTTTAATACTGGTCACAACTACTCGTTGTTATGTAAAAGCCAAACATAAAACTTTACTTTTAAATTATTTAATCAAAATTATGAAGCATTTTAAATGACTCTACTAGAAAAAAAAATAAAAATTAACATATGTGGAGCTTGAGGAGGTCTTTGAGGAGAAATTTACAAAAAGAATGAAGCAACACACAAGAGTGCAATTTGCACATGAAATTGGATAGCTTTCCCCCCTTTAATATTTCAAAATCCTATTCACCAGCCTTTGTCAGACTGAGTCTGTTTATTCCTGAGCAGGTGGTGCACAGTAGGTTCTCGGAGTGTTTTCATTGAAAACAGCTGTCTGCCTGAAGCAGGGATACCCTTTTTTAAGTGGAGAGAGTGAAACAAAACAGTTATGGTCAGACAACTAAACACTGAGTTAAACCTGCTGTAAGTGCCATAAAGCTAAGAGGGCTGTAAACTTTACAGGCAGCAGCACATGACTTCTCGACTCTTTTGCTCTGGGTTCGTCTCTCAGGCATCATGAAGTGGTACCACTCATCCTCTCAGAGCTAAAAAAAAAGAATTCCACTTATTCTGTTTATTAATTATTATAATTAATAATTATAAATCTAATACTAAAATATAATCTTGACTTGTGACTAAATACAAGTTTAACAGCAAAGTCAAGGACAGAGGTCTTTGAGAAAAAAGTATAATATTCTCCACCTTGCTTTCTATCAATAAAGCTGAATATGATTTTAACCAGGTTTTGTACAGTAAAAATAGAGGTTTAGTATTATTTTTACTACACTAGCATAAGATTAAGAACCAAAAAATTTATTTCATCACACAAGACTGATGTGGATTGATTACAAGACAATCATGTAAGATTGATGTAAATGTTTTTAAAATTGTAAGACAAAGCAGTCACTCATTTTACTAAAACTTCCCCTTTTTTTACAGCTAAATCTAACACCCATGTTTAGACAGTTAAATTAGTAAAGATAAATAAATGAGTAAAGAAAGGAAATTATTTTAATGTGTTAAAAACCTGAAGACAGCCTCGTGGAAGAACAAAATGTCTTCATCCCATACGAAATAATACGATTTGAAAAGCAGTGAGAAATGGTTGATGAGATATGATTCATGGCACACTGTCTTTCATTTGTCTCCCGCTTCATCTCTTGACCTTCCCTGCTGCGCTGATCCCCTGAGCATGTGCAGCTGATAGCTGTCATATATGCCATGATTGGGTCAAAAACGCATCACTGCTCGCTGCAGCTGTATTTGACCCAGAGGGAAGGCCAGAAAAATGTATTACCTGTTTCATCAACTGGGTGAGAATAGTAGAAGTCATCAGAGGGATGTTGCGGAGAGAAATTGGCTTAGCATCAGCTTGTCAGTCGCAAATCAAGTCTGAGGAAGTTTTTTCCCCCCGTTTCTTCTTTCTTCATTCAGGTGGCTGTTTCATGAGACGACGTGTACAGTCTATGCCTTCTGTGGTGTTTTGTTTGGCCTGTGCAGTCTGACCAACCTCACTGTGCTCTCCTGTGTCTGCTGGCTCAAGGTCTGCTGCCCAAACTATGGTAAGACCACCAGTGTTCTGCTAAAAAACATTTTTCTGTGTAAAGAAAAAAAGCCATAATTGGAAACAGTCTATTTAAAACACATAAAACATATGACATTTTAACATTAAAATGTCTAAAAGCAAACTGGAATAACAGTATAATCTCTGAAGAGTCAAGAGAGTACTTAAATGATCCTAAATCTTTTCAACATTGTAACCCCCAGAAAAAATCTGTGACTTTATTAAAGGTCACACTGTTTTTTATATCATCACCTTCAAAAGCAACACAGAAAACACACTGTCAGTCAGAAAATATGACCCAATTTAACGTAAGATGAACTTAAAAACTTATCCTTTTCTGTCGATATTTCTTCCCTAATTGATTCAGATGTTTTTTCTTCGGCAGTGGTGGATGTGTAAAAATAAACACAGCTCCCACAATCCCCTGCTTCCTCACAACTACATCTTTTGTTTTCAGTGTTTTAATTTAGAGACCCCTCTTGGCAGTAATAACAAACTGTGTTTAAAATGGAAAAAAAAAATGTACTCAAAGTGTTTTTGATATCCGTGTATTAATATTGATATCTAGAAGGTCGGCTTAAGTCGTGTTTACAAACTCTTTGCTATATTCCTGCTGAGCCCTGAAACAAAAAACTTGGATCTGATCAGAGGAATATAAATGAAGCAAGGCAAGAAGGCCATGGGGCGATAATGTTAGTGTTCATAACCATGTTTTAACCTTTTAAAAAAGCAGCATAAGTAATTAAGGAGATGTTTACAAGGAGATCTAAAGTACTCTTTTCCTTTTTCTGATGTATTCTCCTGCTGGCATTTGAACATTTGAAAAACTTACAAACCATCCAATTATTGGGATTGCATGATTCCCTGGATGCATGTTCTGGCTACGGCTATATTTCAGTGTTTACTAATGAATTTTAAGCTTTGCTTGAGAGCAGAGAAGAGTAGAGTGCTAATTGAGCATGAAAATCTGACTCTACTAATTTAGCCAGTTTCATGATAACCCCGAATAACCCATGATTCAATCTGTGCAGACTACGACCTTTGACCAAGCTAAAGATGTGACAAGAGAAAATATATTGTCTTTTTTGTTTGCAACTACATGATGTGCTGCAAAACATTCATTAAATGTTTATGTACTGCTGAAAGCTAAACAGGAGAGTTGGATTTTAAAGTTAATTAAGTTAATGAATTGTTTAAAAATGTCCTTCATACAGAGTGCAGAATCTGAGTCACGTCGAGGCCATAAAACTTGTGCTAACAACTTCAGATGACACATCTTCTCCTCTGTGACATTTCTGCAAATTTATCAAATGCATTCTGGTTATGTGAATGTCACTCACACTCACATTACACAACACTCACACTAATAGAAAGTAGCACCGAGACGGATGTACTGAGCTGTGGATCGACTAAATCCATGATGGTGCTTATTACATGAAACACTTTACCTTATATGTTCATTGAAAAAGCTTCGCTCTCAGCCTGGATATAGCCCAGATAATGCCCTGGTTTAACTCAAGGTCTGCAGTTGACATTCATGTGTCGGGTACACTAAGGGGAACCATACATTCAAAATTCTTTCACAAAGCGCCGAGCAGCAGCTGTGCAGCGAGGTTACACGAATGTCAAGGTGAACGAGTTCTGTTTTTCATTATAATTCAGCGATGCCTCAGGTAAGCTGCTCTCCAATTGTAAATCAATCATCAGAACTCAGCAGAGCGAAAAACAGAGAGATAAATATACATCAAGGATGACTCTGACCCCATTTAAACTCGTCATCTCCAGTGTTTCCCATCACAATAAAATTGAGATGAGATTTTATTTACATTGAGCAACACTGAGTCAACAAGACATTTCCAGCTGACCAGGTTTTCTTGCAGTTTCAAGTCATGTCACCATCACCTTTTTAGATTTTGGTCTTTTTAAATTATATTTTTTAACCTGATGGAGGATTTTAATCAATAGAACTTTAGTTGAACAAGCTAATCTTAAAATAATAATTTAGTCAGTTTTCATGGAGATGAATATGTTGACATGCAAGTTCTCTTACTTAGAGTTCACTATCTAGTATAAAAGTTTAATACTCAGTCACATTTGGTCTCTAACAAGCTCCTGAGGGAAACATCAGGCCCTTCAGCTGCTAAATGTTCTACTATGCACCAACTAGCCGCTAACCACTACTGCTTGGTGCTGAGCAAGCATTGTGTGGTGGGATTTTAGAGCTTTGTTACTGAAAACAGCTGCTTTCTCGTGCTGGGACAAATCAGTTGAGTTGTAATGCAGCAAAATAATGAGCTGATATTAAAAACATACATTAATTTTATCCTTTTTAAGTAAATTTGCATTCTTGTTCGCAGCGAAGTCACTCAGTAGTCAGTGTCGTTGCCTTGCAGAAGGAAGAACCTGTGTGAGATAGAAAGTCTGTGGGGGGGTTTCTGCATGTTAGGTTGCTCTAAGACATCTGATAGAGGAGACAGAAAAAAATAACAAGGTAATAAAATTCTCTGTACAGGGTTATAAAAAAAAAAGCTTGGTAATTGTAGGAGGAATTTTAACCAGTTGCATTTGCTAATTAGCTGTAAAAACAATGCTTGGCAGTGATGTTGTCAAAGAAACACAAAACAACTAAACACAGCTCAGTGAAGGACAGATCGAATGTGGCCAAAATGCAAATTTTACACTAAAACTGCAAAATTAATTACAAACAAGTTCTAACAAACAGACAAACAGCAACGAGTAAAAAAGGGGCTTGAGTAAAAACACGAGTTAAATGAATAATGTATGTCAGTGTGTCTAGATTTTATATTATCTAGTACAGATAAAGTCTAGTTATATCATTCAAAACACTGTAGACATTAAAGCTTTAGTAGACTTCATGTTAATTAGCAGTTGTATCCAGTAAAGAGTTAAATATCATGATGCAAATTTTATTCAGGGGCATCAAGAGGGTCAGATATCTATTAGCAATTCATATTGGTTCCTATTTTAGATTAAACTTAAGATGCGTTTCCCTCCTCTCTTTCTCTTTTCCTAAGTTTTTTGCAAGACTTCCTCCCTCAAATTTCCGACCAGTGCTGCTATTAGCTCTTGAAACCATAGTAACCAGAATTTTTACCCAACAGCACGAGTAACTTTGACATAACCATCCAAAGGTCGGAGGGGTTTATATAAAAGTAAGACGCTGCAATGGTATTTCTCTAAATGAGAGCAGGGAAAGTAAAGTGAGTTTATTTGTGAAATACACATAGTTTGTGACATTTACGTGACCCCCCAGCACAATGTAAGATTCTAAAAGACTGTTGTTTGAACATCCATTCAGGATGTCTGGTAATGATTAAAAAATAGTTTAAAAAGCAGAGGTTTTGCAGAGGTTTGTGACATACCTTGCTGTCAGATTGACATCCTAGCAACTACAAACAAGCCTATTCAACTATTTTACCAAAGTTTTGGGGGTTTTGTCAGAGAAGGTCTGGAGCTTTATTAGAGTAGGAGCATCATCACCATCAGGCCGTCCGCCTTGTGTAGCTATTGGTACGGTGAATATGTCCATTTTTTACCTGGAACACGATGACATTCTCAATCATGTTTGCTGGGTTATTGACATTTTTTTTATCCAAGGATGCAAAATCTCTTCATTCAAAGCCCTTGCAGTTCCATTGTAGTTCATTCTGAGTCATCCAGTTTCACTTTGAATGAACTCTTCTCTCTACTCTGGTTGCTTGTAGATGTAAAGCTCCTTCTCTACACACTGCAAATTATTCAAACTACATTGACAGTTGATTTAGTATCCTCATAATTTTTATAAATACACTGTTCAATTTTTGATTTGATTAGACATTCCCATTAGCTATATGCATCTATATCTATATGTTACTGGAGGTTAATTAAATTTCAATTTTTCAAGACTCATCAGTCATTCCAAATATACTCATTAAACCGTCATTATTTTTTGTCCTTCTGTGAAAAATCATTTGTCACAGCACCACTTAGCCATAATTAATAATTCGTAAACCGTAATTAATTTAGAAAGATTAAATACGCAATACATATGAATCAGTTTATAATTTAATCTCACCCAAGAACACGACTCATCTCTTCATGTTCATGAGCTGAATGCTATAAATGGATGCACGTTTGTATGGAATATGCATCCTGGAGTGAAGAATCCATGGATGTTCCCATTTATATGCCTCTCACACACACACTCACTCATACACACTACAGCGAAGAGACCGATCTGACACACTCTATCAATGGGATATATAATACCTGACACACAAGGTAAAAGATGCACGGACAATTACCAATGTTATTATTATTATGACCGAAAAAGGAGACTAAAGAGGGCAGATTTGGTCCCGAAAGCACAACTAGTACCAGTACAACATGTAGCAGCAGGCAAAGGAAAAGTGATGATGGCAGCCTCAATTAGTTTTAAACAGAGCAGGAGGTGGTATGGATCTGATGGACAGTCTATATTGATTACATGTGCATGTCACAATTGAACTACAACTAATTCAGGCCTCATTTGTCAAGATATAACTTTGCAGGGCTTTGAGAGACCAGCTAACTGTTCCCAAATAGAATTAGAAGTCTATTTCTGGCTCCTGTAGGTTCAACGATTGCTGCTAATAAGCACAGCATAATTGAAGTCAAGACTGTGTTTTTTAAGAGCTCCACTTGTCTGTTTACCAGAAGAACAGTCTATAATGCGGGGTGTAAAACCCCAGAGACTACAAGCCTCACAAATAGTGTTTGAAATGCAAATGAGCAAAAATAATTACGCCTTTATGAGACTCCCCTGCAAGGAACCTTTCTACAAATGTATGTACTTTACAGACATGCTGTTATATCATGCTGTCCTCTTGTTTCTAAGCTTATGCACTCTAGCAGACAGCTCCCTCATTCAAACACACACACACATATGTGCTCTCAGTCAACAGGGACGCGGTTTCATTGATGCAAAGATCCAGACAATAATTGCAATTGCTCTAGCGGTTTTCATGCCATCTGTTTACAAGAAACACAGGAGATGGAGTTCACGCTGCTTTGACTGTCACATTATCCTGCATTGTTTTCTGGGTACTCCGAAGAGGAGAGACCTTTACATGTCCAATAACAAATGTGGAGTATGTTTCTTCAAGGTAGTTTATGCATCCTAACAAGATATCTTGTACGCTGGGTACAAGGGCGAAAACAGTCTCAAGAGGAAAAGGCACCAATAAACCAAACAGATGCTCTTGAAGGACATTTTTTTGTTCATGTACATAGGAAACTTTGTAACATTTTGCTTGAATTTATGTTAAAAACATTCAAAAATGAACTAACATTATCACAAGTCACATTTCCTTTAATTCAACAAAAACAATAGAAAATAAAAGCCCCCAAAAAACCATCTTAGTTTGTCTTTTTGCTGTTCCAACAATCACCAACCCTGGTTTGTTTAAAATAAACCCCTATTCACAAAGTCAGCATTGCTTGTGATGCCCAATCATCCTCTTGTTACCCTCTTGTCTAATGCTTCAACTGTCCACACTCTCTTTGTCTCTGCTTGCTGTGTCTTTGGAAACCCTGAAGTCAGAGTCCTGGTTGAAGCCGATGTTAAGTTACACTCCTATAATCTCTGTTTTCAGACATGGTCCTAGCCAGTGTGGTAGGTTGTGTTTAGCCCCAGTCCAGTTCTGTTTCCTGGGAGGTTGCTCCCAGTGCTGGGCAATAATGTAAGCATCACTCCCCCAACGCTCAAAACTCCTAGTCTATGCAGACTAATCAGCTAATGAGACCACCAGCTGCACAGCTACATGGCTAACAAGCTAACTGTTGCTACCAGCTACTGCCAAAGATAGTTACAGCGTATATATCCGGCGATAGTTAGTGATTACTCCTGGGATATGCAGCCCCTGATCCAACACAAGTTCCCTTGCATTAAAATATTGAACTTTCAGCATTTATCCCCTGAATAATAATTTGAAATATACCTGATAGACATTAAGTTTAAATGCTTAATGTATGGTGCCTTGAAGTGCGTAATTATTTGGATCATATTTGTTCCATATAAAATGTTTAACACACACACTTAAAGTCAAGCATATGGAAAATAGCAACAATAAAACCAAGATAGTATAACTTTAACTGCCTTGAGGTGATGTCCACATTAAAATTTCAGCAGCTGTTACTTTCAGCAGAAAGAGACATAAAAATGTCTGCACCTAAAGGCCAAACTGCTGCAGCTACTACTTTGTCTCTCTAAATGGGGCTCATTGTCATGTGAATACAAGGTCTGGAAGTGACCGAGCAATTTTACTGTGTGGAGATTCCGTCAAACACAAATGGGGGTCTGTGAAGTTTTTCTCCATAAACATGAGAAATAAATCAAGTGGTGTAAAAACTATGTTTATAGAGTAACACCAATAATGTCAGAGGATCCAATTACTTGGGGGATGGAGACTAAGGACCATGATAACATTTATGGGGTGCTGACACAAGGTTCAGTTTCCATGTGCAGAGTTATTATAGAGACTGTCTATCACATTAAATTCAACATGGGCGACTGTATCAGTTGCCAAACGACAATAAACTCCGGTTTAATTGAATTGGATGTGTATGTGTGAAATTTTGAGACTCACTGGAATCAGCAATAGAAATGCTCATATTTTCTGAAATATGAAATAGCCCCTAAACTGCTGTGAGAAGAAGAAATATGTTAAGGAAACTGGCTATGCAAGAAGATATCCTGCTGGGATTTTTATTTGGAGTAGTGGGTTTACACAAATTTCTTCATAAAAGTGATGAGAAAGAAAACTATTTCTACAAAGACTTCCTTTCCAAGATAATAAATTGCTTTGCTTTTTAAACGATCCTCCCATTATTCTTGAATCAGGTTGAATCTGAGTATTAGACCTGCAGAATGACAAAAACAAGTTTTGTAGAGACTTGCAATCTTTAAATCTACCAGATGGATTCCTTTGCTAATGAGCAGCATACATTTTAAGTTTAGGTGCATGAGTCAGGGACACATAAACACACTTACACATGTTTTTAACATACTAAACTCATGCATGTTTAAAAAACATTCCTACAAACCCTTGCAACAACTATCCTCAACCATTTTTTAAGAGAATTTCAGGGTGCTCTCATCGTTGCAGCTCATGTAACTGAAACTTCTTGTAACATTCTTGCTAAAATGTCCTAAAGCAATTAAGGTGCTAAAGAACATGCTTTCAGGTGCAAACTGATTAATTTAATGAATGCAAGAGATGAAGCATTAAGAAACGGAAGAGAATAATGGAGGATGCATCTTTTCTTCCTTCTTTGATTAGTTTTTTGTCACAGCTGGAGAACCTTAAGTGGCAATTAAATGAACCCCTGCTCAGAGACAAATTAGCCATCACTTTGTGACCTAACAGCCACACACGGATCGGTAACTTCCTATTTGGTTTTAACCTACGGCCAGCAACTGCTGCTGATCAACTTGTGAGTGCTGGATCGAAGTCCATCAAACAAACAGCTGAGTGCGGATGAGTCAGACATGTCCTCAATAAGACGACTGTTGTCATTATAATAGTAAAAGGGCAGAGGGGCATGAATAGCAGACAATGGGGAGAGGAGCATGGGAATTGCTTTACAGTAAAGAGGAGTGACTTAAATGTAACTGACCACAGAATCAATGAGGGTTATTTGTCCTGATGTTAAGTGGTATTGGCTGTGAAAATTGATGCCTATTAGAGACAAGTGTGCTTGAACAGATCTCAATCACAGTCAGAGCTTGAGCTTTTCACAATATATTGTAAAATGTTAGATGAAACATACAGTTAGATTGGTGGACTTAAGAGTAAAAACTGGTGTCAGCGTTTCTATTTAATAGCACTTTATCAGTTATCTGATTCTTCCTGCACAAACCCAGATTCAGCACTAATTCTTAATGAGGCCAAGATCATTTAAACTTCTCAGGTGAATTAGAAATGTATCAGTATCAGTGTCTGATTGATATTAACCATTTTTCTCAAAGCATGTAATCCTTAAAATTTTAGTCAGGTTGGTGACATTTGTGGTCATTGTTGTAACATTCAGTGTGATTCAACATGTTGAGCAGTTACTCTGACAGAAATACAACAGAAGAGCAGCTGGTGTATCTAATTACAGTGTAGCCAAACAAGCTCATGGCTAAAGAAAGATACTGGTCAAAAATAATTTCAGTTATAATCTAAATTTAAAAAATTACTATAGCAAGTTTGAGGATTTGGAAGGGAGACAACCGCAGGAAAAATGTTCAAGGTTGATGATATTAAGCCGATCGAGTGCCATGATTTGACCAGTGTACAGTAAATGGTTCCTTTGAAAATGTCTTTGTTTTACAAAACTACAATGTTAGTTACATGTATTTAATCACTGCTGGTCTCTAACTCAGTTTTATATGCCAGAGCAATCCCCAGCCTTATATAACCTCATACTTCATGAAATAATGATAACTTTACAAAGCAATAGCCAGTATCACACTGGTAGTTGTACAGTGGAGATATATATAGCAAAAAAAGTTTGGTGCTTTCCCTGTTTAAAAATGCATGAGTGCACAAGGCTACACATTGTGTTCAGCTCTCCATGAACAAAGCAGCCAGGTTGAATCCTCAATGTGCCACTCGTAGAGCTGCAAAGTTAGATCAGTGAAGGGATGCTTCACATCAGATAAAAGCTGTCTGTGATGGCCAACCAACCCCAGCACCACACAGATCAGCTGCCACGGGGCTGAATCACCAACCCCCACCCTCAGTTTGAGCTGTGAGAGGGTCTGACATTCAGCTGAAGAGGCTGTGTGGTATCAAGGCTCCCTGTATTCTCCTCCTCAATGACTCCGCGCTGAAGAAGCCCCTTGTCTAAATCAATTACAGTCAACTGTCGGTGGTGAGGGCTGTAACAGTGTTTCCCGTGGATCCCGTTATTCACACTCTGGCACATCAGCATCGTGATGAACAAGTGCTCCACCAATAACAATGCTGACAGAAACGCGTCATGAACATATAATACACACATTTAATTTGTTACTTTAAACATAAAATAAGACACATTTCTGCTTAAAAAGTCACTTTACCCATGGTTCATATTTTGTTGATTTGTGTGCTGACATTATCTAATTTTTTTGAGCACTGTTAGAAACATAATAGCAACAAGTTAAATGCTGTGACTGTAACTTCCAGGGTAAACATCATGAAGAGAGTGAGACAGAAAGTTTGCAAAATGCAACTAAACACAACAGGTAAACATTTTTAATACATTACTTTATCTGTGAAAACAACTGTCAGAGAGATTGTCATCAACAGTGGGGGCTGATTAACAACAAAGGCAAATCCCATAATCCCACGCTACTTCACTTATAATGTGAAAATGATACATTTAAAAAATTTTAATAAAACTCTAGAAAATTAACAAATAAGTTCATTACGAATCAATTGTATTCGCAAAACACCACTGAATTCTTGTATCTGCAGTATAATAAACTAAGCATTAAATTTGTGAATAATTGTTGCTATTTTCCTGGCTGTTGTGCGTGACCAAAATACAAATCAAATTTAAGCCATGGAAAAAATTCTCACTATTTAGCAAGTTAATTTGTGAGTTAATAATTGAATCTGGATAATGATGAAGGGAAATAAAGATAATTATGACTCCTTTTTAATACAGGTTTCGGATACTTAATCACATGGAGCAAAAGTTACCCAGTATAATCATGTTTTCCCTGTTAAGATAAAGAGCTCTGTATGCAGAAAAACAGTGACTGTGTTTCCTAATATCCTGTGGGAGGTCTCGTGTGCGCAGTGCTCAGATAAGAGAACAAGGAAACAGTTATGCAGCTTCCCAAATGTTTTTTTTAACATGCTCTAGTAGAGCTGGACAACTTCTCCTTTTACACAAAGAAAAATGTTTATGTTTAAGTTCCTCACATTATTACCACAGCAAACTTCACACGTGCATGGGCCATGTGATCTCCTATCTGAACAAGCCTGAGGTCACAATAAAATCTGAACTAGCTGAAATTGAGGATTAAATGAATTTATCCTCTTATCCATGTTGTCTGCAGAACAGGGATTCATTCTTCTTATCAAAGTGACCTCCTGAAAATATGTTGGGGTATTTACTTTGAACTGTGGTTATTACTTATTGGACAGGATCATCACACTCCTTCTGTCCTCCTTTGTCTCCTCCTCACTTATTGCCTGTTATCAGGATCAAATAACCCTGACATAATATGTTTAAGTAGCACATTGTATGCATTGGTATGCTGTTGGTCCTGTATCCTCCTTCCATGTATTCATGTGTCAGCAATCACTCCTCCAACTCTCCCTCCTCTGCTTCTCTGCCCTTGCGTGCTCTTTCTTCCAGGTAACAAGTTCTCGTACTGCCATGCCTGCATGCTGGTTGCTGGGGTCTGGTGCTACGCTGGAGTATTTGCAGTGGGTCCTCTGTCGGGCTGGGGGGAGTACGGGGCTGAGCCTTACGGCACAGCCTGCTGCATCAATTGGCATGCTCCCAGCCAAAACTCTGCAGCTATGAGCTACATCATATGCCTCTTCTTCTTCTGCTACATTGTGCCCTGCACTGTCATCTTCCTGTCCTACACATTCATCCTGCTGACCGTGCGGGGTTCCCGTCAGGCTGTGCAGCAGCACATGTCCCCTCAGAACAAGATCACCAATGCACATGCACTTATTGTCAAGGTAAATGCGTAGGTTTACTTTCTAAGATACAATTTAATAATGGAAGTAAATAGTTTTATACATGCAAAACTTTTTTTGTGTCTGTGGATTTCTCTCTGTACAGCTGTCTGTGGCAGTTTGCATCGGTTTCCTGACAGCATGGAGTCCATATGCCATTGTGTCCATGTGGGCTGCATTCGGTAACCCAGCAACTGTACCACCCATGGCTTTCGCTCTGGCAGCTATCTTTGCCAAGTCCTCCACCCTTTACAACCCTGTTGTCTATTTGGTCTTCAAGCCTAATTTCCGCAAGTTCCTGTGTCGGGATGTGGCTCTGTGCAGGAGGACACTCTGTGGATGTTTGTGCCAGCACAGCTCTGCACAGAAGGGAACTTGCACGCAATCTCATCACAAAGAAGAGTGCAACTCTACAAGGTTGTCAAATGGGCTGCCGGAAAACCACGGGACCTGCAGACACTGTCCCTGCCCTGACATAGTCACTGGCAATAGAGAAGACTGCAGCCCCCAGCAGACTGCCAGAATACTTAAAGGATCGCAACATAGTGAGGTGGCTGTCAGTCAGCTATCCAATGAGCTGCAAAGTGACTTCCTCTAAACAAACTTAGCCACAGTGTGAGAAGGTGAAAAAAGGAGGGGAAAAGACTGCAAGAACCAAGGTTGAAAGACAGTAATTGCAAGTTGCTGAAAAGGGAAAACAGAATTGAAAGATAAGGATTGATCGATGGAAAACAGATTCTAAAAGCTAAGAACTTGTCCAATGCCTCAAATATGTGATACTGCCAAAAACAAAACAAAAATAAAAAAGAATGAACACAAAGTTAAAAGCTTCTAGGAGGAGAAACAAGTCAAACAGGCAGCATGCAAACACAGATGTGTACATCAATATTTCATCAGGTCAAATTAAGCGGGTCAATAACTGATCTGATCACTTTGACCAATCAACATTAAGCAAACAGGACTGAAAATCCATGGAGTCACATTGCAATATCAATTCAAGCTGGATTAAGAGGGAGGAGCTGATACTGAAACTTTCCTCTCCCTAAGCTAGTACTGTCTTTGATTATGTATCATATTTTATATGTATTTATTATAATGCATGCCTACAATTAGAAATACAGAGATCCATAGAATACTGTTGTTATTTGATAAGAAAATATTTCTGTCCTTCTGAGGACATATTGAGGTTCTTAAGCTCCACTTAAATTAATTAAAGGATGTCAGCCTCTGTGTTTTATGAGTTTGACTGACTAGGAGGTAAAAAACAAAGAACTCTGGGAAAGATTTGGCTTTGTGTGTCCATTGTTACATGTGTAAAAATGAACATGGGCATCCTCCAACTCCCCCACAGGGTGTTGTATTGATTCCTCTGCAAAGAGAAGCTGCCAATGTCAATTTTGTCACATCAGCTGTGTCCAGGACAAAAAGCATGACTGAACTGTATAAGCAGAAGAAATGAGGGCAGGACTTTGGACAACTAATCTATTACACTCGATAAGCTCTATTCTCTCCTAATATATGTGGAGACCTCTGGACTAAAATAGAAACGAGGGGCGTGGATGATGAGAAGACAAGGGATTTGTGTTTACATATTGGCATCTTTTATGTCCAGAAGGCTAATCAGGTGTAATCAGCAAGCTTTGTCATCAAGTGTGACCTCCAGGATGGAGGAAAGATTAAAAGTAATTCAGCTCTTCTACAATTTGGAACTTAATTTCACAGTTTTGGTTATTATTAATACTGAAAAATGATAAAAATGTGCTAATTCGAAGTAAATGCTGGGCTCACAGTGAAACAGATTACCAAAAAACGAGTCAGACAAAGCAAGAAAGGAGCTGTCAGATAAAAAAAGAGGCTGATAAACAAGCCAAATAAATTAGCTTGACTGTCTAAACTGCTTCACTGTAGAAAGAAAAGTTCACCCAAAATGCTGATAAGGATGCACAATAGCAGAAACTATATGTGTGCACAATTACAGCAACAACAACAGGTCAAGAATTGTCTCAAAGCCTTTATGTAAATGAGATGGCTGTTTACAAAGGGCAAAGATTAGGTTCCATTCATTTTCTTGTCCAAAGTTAAACAAACTTTAAAAACCAACAAAACTTTATTTAAAATTTGTATGAAGTCAAACTTTAAACAGCTTTCATCAGACTTCACCTTAGCAATGTCGTCGCGTCACCAGATTCCATCAACTAATTTGGACGGGCTTGTTGTCTTAACTGACAGAAATGAAGCAAATGAAACCCAAAATGTAATAAACTCCAATGAGCCTTTGAAGCAGTCAGATAAAATTTAGTGAAGCCTGTTTGTTTGTGTGTGTATGAAAGTGAGAGTAAGGAAAAATTGTGTGGTTTATTTATACTCTGTGTGTGTATTTTTCTAATGTGCCTCTGTGAGTGTGTGCAGAAGTGCAAGCGTGCGAGCTCCTGAGAGAAACTAACAGCGTATCAGCAAATTCTTTTGGGTCTGATGCACAAACAACAAAAAAAAAAAAAGAACACAGAAATGGGCATATTTCCTCATAACCTTAAAACAACGAGAGGAAAAACTCTACTTATGTCTATGCATGGATAAATAGGCCACTTGCCTTTAGTGCTTTTCTTGCCTCTTGGAAAAGACAGGCCCTTGTTGTTCGATATGAGGATTTGTTACATGAGAGATACAAGCTTGGCCTCAGTGCGTCAACATTATTCCAATAAAAAATGCCCAGTGAGCATATTTGATTTTTAACTGCAGTGTTTTTCTAACGAGCGGTTTTGCATTTTTCCTCCGGCAACACAGGTCATCAAATGAAAGTTGAAAAAAGGAAAAACTTAAACCCTGCCATGGATTAATTAGATCTGCTGGAGTGCACATTGTGGTCGACTGGTGTGACTTTCATGCCAGCTCATGATTCCTCTCTCTACAATGGTGAGAGAAGTTTGCAGTTCTTTGCAGTTTCTTTCTTTCATTTGTGTGTGTGTGTGTCTGACGACAGAAGCAGTTAACTTTGTCATGAAATCATTTAGTTAAAGAAATGCAAAACAACGTGTCAGCACATGTGACGCACTCTGCTGCTTGCTGCTCTCCTTTTATGACTGCTTTGACATGAATACTGACTGCTTCTTAACCAAATCAATACTAAAACCTCCAATGGCAACTGAACTAATGGCCCACTGTGCCGCTCATACACTGCGTTAAAAAGTACAGCCCCTCTCATACATTTCAGTGAGGCCACTGCACTGAGGCAAAGGGCTCTCGCAAAAAAAACAGTTTAAATGGCAAAAAAGGGGGGGTTTAGTTTTTGACTTAATGCAGCCACACAATAAACTAATCAATCAAACATGTGCTAGTACACATACACATTCCTGGTAATCTGATGGGCTTATTTCTACTGTTTTCTTTCTAAAATGAAGGATGAAACAATAACCACTGTAATCACTTTCCTGAGCTGTAAAATCTTTACTAATTATACATTGCTGTTCAGTGTTTTTGCATCTGAAAAGCATTTAAGCTATACTATAAGCCTATAATTTTGCAACCCTATAGTCAGAGAAGAACATCACTATTGAATTAACCTTGATGTTGTCTTTTTTGGTATTGTCATATTTCTGATACTCTCATTTTCTATAATATCTGCCTCCTTTTGCTTCCTTATGATTAGAGGACATAAAGCAAAGATGGCAGATGTGGCAGACAGTGTTAAAAGAATTATTATTAGGTGGGTTGGTGATAATATGATAATGGATTTATATTTCTTTATGTCAGAGTATCTGGAGCAAAACCCAATGATTACATAGCATTGCAGTTTTTTTTGCTGTGGTGAACACCCATATTAAAATAAAATTAAAAAAAAGAAAAAGAAAAGAAGAAATGAAGGTCTTTGAATAGAAGCTATGGAACATTTGTTGTCTAGTCAAATTAAAAAGATCAGGCCCTGGCTCTCTGTTGATTTGAGCCCCCGGCTGGCTGACATAAGTATGTCTCAAAGCTTCTCTGCTGTATAAAGAAGCACTGTTTGCAACGACAAACAAGCCTTTTCACTGGCATTCATTATTCTTATTTACCAGGATGTTTGAGACAACCTTTGTATACAACTGCATGGATGTACAGGGTAGCAGATTGTTACTTTTTCTTGCTCTATTACCTCTAGGGTGAACACATGAGTGACACTTTTAAGCATCTACTAACCATAATGGTACAATTGTTTCCCTGGAAAAACTACGCGATTGTACGGACCGCTCTGATGGATGAAAAGTGTCGCTGGTTTCATGTTGGCTGTGAAGGATTTCAAAGAAAAAAACGTGTAGAAGCAGAAAGATCGGTGAAGTTCAGGAGGTTTTTAATGTGTGTTGTGCTGGAACCAAAGGATACATTCACCTTTACTGACACTGTCAGAGCCAATTGTATTTTATGCCAATATGCAGGTTAACGTTTAAAGAACATACATATCAAAGACTCAGCTTCCGCTCCCGGGCTGGATGGGCTTTGTTCAGCCGATATACTCTTGGATGGACACAAACACACACATACACATACACACAGTCACACACACACACACACATCAGTAACTGAACATAACTGTGAAAATCTGATTTTGATGTCTCTTTTTTCTATTCTGTTCTGCTCAAAGGACAAATACTGCAAACACCTGAGAGTGTATATTCTGAATCATCAGCCAAACCCACCCGGGTCATTTCCACTGGCGTTACTTACTCAAACAGTGAGCTTATATTGATCAGATGTCAGGGATTTCATGTAGACACTGGTTTGCATGTATGTAAATAATAAGTGTATGTACAGATGTCAAGATTAATTAATATATTATCATGAATATCAGCCTAAATGTGTAAATAAGGAGATGGAGGAACCCCTTGCTGTGTCTTGAAATGGGGGTTTCATTTTTTGTGTTATTTCAGCTCCTGAGCGATGGCTTTGAAAGTGTTTCCATAAATGTTTCCTATTATGAGGCTTTAGTACAAACAGCCTCGAGGTTAGCAGCTTCACTCTCTGCAGCTGGAATCCGTTTTCCTGCAGCTCCTTTAATGGCTGGAAGAGAAAAGGATCGACTTAACTGAACTTATGTCCTAATACCGAGATCTCTAATATTACACAGCCATAATATCACAGGCCGTTACAGCTGAGCATTTCCAATCAAGCTCCATTTCCCACCATAGTTTTGTTGGGTTCCACAGAGACACAACAGTGCAACTGGGAAATTTAATCTATTATGATGTTGTCGTATATGTAACTTCTATGAAGGTGACTGTTTCTACCTCCCAATTAATCAGGGAATGTATTTGAGGCCCATGGGAAATAGAGTTGTGCAGCATTTAATAAGAAGAATCCAACTAGCAGAATTGTTTGTTGATTACAGTCGCTTGGATGATCAGTTTACTGCAAGGCGGCTTAATTATGTAGAAATTAAAGTGCTGATATGTCACAAGTGTGCATGAAACGGCTTGAGCTCAGTGCAATTATCTTTTCGCCCTTGCATCAAGCAATCCTCTGTTGGTTATCAGTGCAGTGTGAGGAATCATGGCGATGCTTTTGTCAAACGTTGCTGATCTCAACTCTCTATGCCTTCCTGGTTCTTACCTGTCAAGAGGCAGCCTGGAAACATGACAAAGACTTTGTTAATCCAATTTGAGACATGAGACCAAATCAGCAGAAATTCCATATGCAGTATTTGTAATGGTTTATGATGCACTTACTGAACTCCTCAAGCCTACACTGGGTCTGAATGATGTGATAAATCCTATAAGTACCGCTCTGTATACGTCTGTGCTAATCCGCTGTAAATAAAGTGAAATGCGATCAGGAGGACGCAAATAGAATCCGAATCTTCTGACTGCAGCTGGAGAGCAAAGTCTTTGTGTGAATCCCTATTTTTTCCTTTGTCTTCTGTAAAGCGAGCACCCTCTCCTCAGGCGATTTTTCAAATTTTTGACTGCACTGTACAATGCTGGCATATGTAAAATTCAGATGCACACACAGGTCAGAAGTTCTACAGCCCCCCCATTTTCTAAGACACAAACAAGGCTGAATGTGATGTGTTGTATATATATGTATGTTAATATATGGAAACAAGTCTGTCTATCTATCTATATTGGTTCTGAAATATTATTATATTATAATAATTGAAATTATCATTGTTGTCAGTACAGTTTCAGATGCATTGTGAAAAATGTTTACATCTTTTTCTTTTGTTTTGTTTTTGCTTAAAAATATTGAGGATTGTATGCAAGTGTTAAATACATCTATCCAAGAACATATAATTTGTTCTGGGGTAAAATGGAAAGATAAATAAATAGAATTCAGGACTCCATTAATGAGAACATCATTGCTTTTGTGTTTCTTCTCTCTTTAATTGTTTATTTTCTAGTTATAGTAGAGTCTACTTGTTTAGCTTCAATCTTCAGCTAAAAGGGAACAAAGCCAGCAAAATGGCTCTGCGCAATTTGTGAAAAAGGGGGAAATAAGTGGCCAGGTGACTTATTACTGTTGTTGTAGCCTCATAGTTTTATCTGTCAGCCACAGAAGCCATGAGGTAAAGGAAAATTTTTATGGAGGTACAAAACAGATAGAGCTTAGCATTTACTGTAGCATCAAAGCCCATCAACTTTTATACTTATTTTATATTTATATTTATATTTAACCATATATTATAAGTATACCAAAATACCTTAAAACACAACTGCACATCCTGCAGTTCATGGCATTTTATAGTTGTCAAGAAACTTCACTGAAAAACAAAAATGTAAACCAACATTGTAGCACAAGAGCAGAATTCAGCTCAAGTCAGTAAGCTTTATCCTCTGGGAAACTTGCATATATGTACTCAGTTTCACTGCAATTCATATTCAAGTGGAAAAATGTCCGGTTTATTTAAAAGTTTATCAAGCTAAAAGTTTGCTGTCAAAATCAGCACAACTGCAGCAGAAACCAACCAAGCTGGGAGGCAAATTCAGTACAAAAACGCCTCAGATGGGTTCATTTTTTTAAAAAAATGCATCCTTAAGTTCAGCCAACGATTACCGTATCTCATAACAAATCTTTTAATGGCCTCTAGATAATATATTTACGTCTTTGTATGACTGGACAAAACCTCAAACATTCTTTTAAAATACACAATCACACCGTATTTTCCCACAACATGGCTGGATCTCAATATGTTTTCTTCATTTTTTGCTGATGTATAGTATGTAAAAAAATGTAAATAGTTATTCCATTGAAAGGATAAATTCACACTTTCAAATCCACCTTAAATCAATAGTCAAATTAGCATTCAAACAAGTTTTTCTTGCTGTAATCATTCCCCCTGTTCATTTTAACCCCCCTCTAACATGCTCTCCATGTAACTGATGGGGAACAAAATCCGCACTCTTCATTCTGGGGGTGCTTATCCGAAGCTAATACAGGGCTTCAGGAGTCTGACTTAGCAAAATTAAATAGAAATCTTCCAAAGTTACAGTATAGAATAAAATCCCCTCTCTGTGTTTCCAAGAGTGTTTTTTTTTCTTTTTTTCAGCTGTGGTAAAAGGAATGTAAAATAGAGAGGAATTGTTGCACTAAACCAACTTCGAGTTTACAAGGCACCCACTTTATTCCTTCAGTTTAGGCTGCTGGAGTCTCATACCTGCAGATAAACTTTGGAATGTGTCATTTTTTACAGGACAAACCCTGTTAAGCGTGTCCTTCTCACTCACATTGAAACTCTTATAGGAAGGAATTTTTTTTAAGGCCAGTATAAGTGGGAAAAAACGACAGCAAGTAAACATGTTTCACTGTTTATATGTGAACCTGTTCTTAAACATGTTAAAACACAAAGGGAAATGTTGGAGGAGAGGTCAGTCAGCCTATCAAAATCAACTGTTGTGGTGGATGCTGGTTTTTTCAGCATCTCCCAACTACACATTCTTCTCCATGCCTTGGCGTGTTCTCTAAAATATGAGCAGGATTATTGTACACACACATACTCACACACACACTCACACTGTGTCTTGCTGGGATCTCTCAGCATGTTGGCATGGAATTTCAGCTCTAATTGTTTTTGTCACAGTGTTCTGCATCCCCAAACAAGACTGCTGATTGAGATTTATGAGTGCTTTCTATTGCTGGAGAATGCCGACTCTTATTAACAAACCCTCACTCAACACAGCTGCTTTTGCCACCTGAGTTTATCCATATGTTTGCATACAGTGAGGAAACAGTTAATGAACCACAAAATCCAAATGAAAAAGTTGAATCAAAAGCGGTTGAATCAATAATCTCTCATAAGAAGCGAAAGCATCAATATTACATAATAGGCTTTAGTGCAATATGACTGTAAACTGTGTACTTATTTTTAATCATAATCTTTAATCACAGTTTGAACAACATCTGTGACCTTGAACTAACTGAGGAGAGGAAACTATTTTTTCTGCCTCATTTAATGAACACACAGTGAGAAAAGGTATCTGTTGCTAACATCCTTGTCTCTGCTCTACATCTTTTCCGCTGGCTTTCTCCTTGCACACCTGGCCTATTGCATTAACTCTGCTCTTAGAGCATATGCAGACAGATGGACACGATCTGGCTGCCTCACCTTAACAAGGTGTCCCTGCTGAACACCATCTGCCAAAGTATCTCTGCTCTGCCAGGTCTGCAGCAGAGCAGGATTTTCAGGTTTGGGAGGTATGCGGCAATGAGAGCTGGACTGCAGCAGCTCAGGATATGTCAGTCATTGAATCAGTGTGATTGACGTGAGATTTACTGGTGTTCAAGTTTTTTGCAGGAACATGTGCACACCATCTAATAAATCATATTTTGAAAACAGAAAATATGATTAATTGGATGGTGCATATGTGAATGTGAGAAAATGTGAGAAAATTACAGATAAAAAGTTGTAATTGTGTAATTTATTTATTTTTATCAATTTCAGCACCAAGGAACTGCACCAAAAAATGTTACTTTGTATTTTAGCTTCTGTCTTCACCAAGACTGACAGCATGTCGTGTTTTCTAGACGAACATCTGCTTCTTGTGATCATCTTCTGCCT
This sequence comes from Acanthurus lineatus, assembly GCA_029814665.1. Classification (NCBI taxonomy): domain Eukaryota; kingdom Metazoa; phylum Chordata; class Actinopteri; order Acanthuriformes; family Acanthuridae; genus Acanthurus; species Acanthurus lineatus. Next base: position 16,433,386 of record JAPZDV010000002.1, on the reverse strand, counting down.
CATTTTAAGTAAATATTTAACCAGATTTTATACTGTAATCATGAAATCAGTGAGTGAACGACTGCCAGAAAATGTCAGGGCTAAGTAGATTAAGTTTTACCACAGAGCCTTGGGCACAGCTGATTGTGTTCCTAATATCATAGACAGACTGAGTTGGTATTTCTAAGTTGGGCTGGATGGACCTGCAGGCTGGATGTAATTGTATTGACCTACAACCAATCAAAGCAGCGAAATATGTGATGTGTGACTTTCAGAACCTCGACCGGTAATGCTCCCCTGTCACACATCTTATTGAATCTGTCCTATGTTAGATAAACAGTTTTGATTGGACAGACACAGGTCAAAACGCCTCATAAATCGACTGCTGTAATTTTGCACTTAGTTTTATATATTAAAGTCATAAACTTCATCTCTCTGTGAACAGTGTCACACTCACTCCTCATCAGTCATTATTCCTACAGCTAAAATGGTTTCAGTCTTAAACTTCATCACTGCTAATACATTTAAATGTCTTTCTTGGCAGGACAGTTTCTGTCAGAAGTAAACAAGAGCTTAAATGTCATTTCATTAGCAGAATTTGTAGATCAGCAGGCAGGTGGTATTAAAAAGCTCAGATTAATGTCAGCTCTGTGACAGCTGACGAAGGACTCTAATCCCATTGTTAACTGTCAACAAATCTAATTTGATCTTTTTAGTAAAACTGTAAACTGTGAGGATACAGCTAATGGCTGACCTTGCTATGTTAACACAGGTGTGTATATTTACCTTTGATAAATAACAATTTCCATGTGTAGACAGGCAGTTAAAATCCTCATGCAGTATATTCAAATGTCTGTTTACTTAAGATGTTTTGCATTTCTAATGAATATAATAATCAAGTCAAGTTGATAAGGTTTCACTACCAGTGATGATGGTTATAAATACACATTTGAATCTAATTCATTAAGATGTGACAACTTGTTATATTTTTCACAGCTTTTTCCATTTTCATGCTACAGTTGGTCTAACATTTGTCTTATGTTCTTATGATGTCTCCTGCATTCAGTTTCCTTCCAGGACCTACTTCCACTTCTTATAATGGGAAGATGTCTGTTGGGAGCTGAAGCCTGATTCAAGCCAGGCATTCACTGCCCATGGGCAGACTCCCCGAAAACAAACAATTCATTTATGGCTGTCCCTGTCTTCGCTCCCACAGTCTGCATGGTATATTGAACCAAATTGCAGAACACTGCCAGTATAAATAATTTTATCTTTCAACATTAAGATCCAATTTCTCATACATGAATGTGACATCTACTAACACAGGATATGAGTCTAATTTGATTCTCTGCCTGGCAGCGTATTGAATTACATCAGACAGAATTCAAACATACGTTCACACCACAGCACAGCACAGCACAGCACAACACAACACAAAGGTAACTGTCAGACAGACAGTGTGGATGCAAAAGTTAAAGTCTGTCATAGTTGAAAATCTGAAAACAACTGGTGTCAGAAAAATGGGACCATATTAAAAAATGGTGAAATAAGACTACAGCTTTCGATATTGACAAGAGGACAAACACTGTACTGTGAAATCTTGTTGAGAAATCACCTCTGAAACCAAAGAGAATAAAATTTCATCATTTAATTCTCTTCATATCATCCAAGACCAGCAGATCTGGCCTGAACACACTTGTCATAACATGGTCCACAATAATTTACCACTCTTTTCCCCAAACGCCGCCACAAAGAGAGATTCTTGCCTCATGATATTATATTTACATCATAGACTGAAGTCTCAATGAATTCTCCACACTTGATTTCTACATCGGCATATTTTATGAATAATGCATACAAAGCAAAAACCTTTACACAGCTTAAGGATAATTCTGTTCTTCTTAATCTTGGGCCCTATTTTTAAATATTTAGGTGTGAAAGTGACTCACCAAACAATTACCACAATAGCTGCTCCTCCTCTGAGGTGATCTGCTGGAACAATTACAAAATCTTTGGTAAATGCCAGTCGTTTGCTTGCCAAAGCATTTAAAAAATAGGGCCCGCATTTGAAAAATACCACAATTTCTCTTAAATTATAAATTTTTAGGAAAAACCCTGAAGCACAGTAATTGATGCACAGTGATTGCATGACACTATTCTAGTGAATCCAAACCTTTAATTGTTATAACAATATATGGTGTTGATTAGTGATTATTATATATTCATAGTTATCACAGTTCAAACATTTAACAACTATGAAATTATTCTGAAAATATCCTGCATGTTAAGTTTTTTGTGGTTTACAGTGAAGTAGTTAAAATGTGAAAAATCACCAGCACGGTCCTTTAAATTCAGGATTTCGATGTTGTATTACAGATCAGTGAACCAGTCTAGAGCTACAGCTGTGATAACAAGCCAGTGCTTAAGGCAGTGAGGTTAAATTGTACTGTGTCAAAGACTGAGAACAGGAAGTTCTCTACATCAACTCCTGTAAGATCACTACTAATTTTAAGAGCAGTAATTAATTGGAAATGGCTGAAAGGGTTTCTGGATCAGTTTGTAAGACCAAAGCCAAAGAGTTGGGTTACAGATGGATGAAATTTGAGAACAAGGTGCATTTAAATGATTGGCAGCAACAAATGTCCTAAAATCCTGATATTTATCAAAGGAGCTCTGAAAAGCAGTTATAACGGGCATGTTAGCCCAAGTTTTTAATGCATTACTAATTATTCACAAATAATTTTAAATTTCACTCTTTTTCACAGCAGTTAATTCTGTCTTTCCTTCCTCTGATTTGCCTCCTGTCCCACTTAGACAAACAACACAGTCCCCATTCAACAGCAAAAATAAGACATCAGAGGAGCTCTGAATACAGCAGTAAAACCAGTTTTCTTTTTTGATATTCAAGAGTGTATATTGCAGCATTTTTTGGTCAAAATGTTTTGTCTTACAATTCCAACATATACTTGAAATGGCATGTGGAAGCCTGGTCGAAAGCATCCTATCATGTGACACAACAGTTTGATACAGCAACTTGGGAGTGAAGAGTAAAAACAAACTCTCTAAATCTGCTGAAATTGCTGGAGAGGTGATTGGAAAATCATAAAAACAACTCTGCAATATATTTGACAGGGGTTTTAGATAGTTCGCACCCACTACACTCATAGTTTGAGCTCCTTCCTTCTGGTCCCCCAGCTAGGGCCCCAAGGCCCCAAGGCCCGACAGGAAACATATGAAAAAGGCTTTTATTCTCTACGCCATACAGATGTTGAACACAGAATGACTGCATGAGCAAACAGTGGTTATGCTACCATATTACACTCTGGTATAGTCAATTATTTATAAGACCTGTCGACTGAGGCCTGCTCGTTTGAACAGTTCAGTGCTTTGTATGTTTTTTTTAATGAATGTGTTGTGTTGAATGCAGTGTATGCATTTTTTTTTTCTGAAATTGGGAAGCAAAAGACAAAAAACATTCTTTAAGTTGGACAATAGAGTCAATCCCATCCAAAACAAGCACTTTATGTTGGTGTCGTAAAGCTCCCTTTAATGTAAACTGCTGCAAATGAGCTGCTCAGATCTGTTAAACTCAAACTTGGCTGAAATGTTTGTGTCTTGTTTCATGTTTTTCATCAGAATCAGAGTGGATTTCTCTTTTTTTTCTGTTTTTCACCACCCTTTAATCTGCGCAACCCATCTACCATTCACAATGAACAACGATGCTGATAAACCATGTGATTTCAGTGCCTCAGAAAAAGTGGGGTCAACTAACCATATGACATGTACAGTTTGTGTTTTGTTTACTTAAGACCAAAACAATGTTGTGTTTCAGGCTGCAAAAGTTCAGTGAATGAAAATCTGGCCATGTGAACACTATCACATTATCAATTTTAAACAGCATTTAAAAACAAAGTGTAATCTATCATTTTTAGCACAGCCTCAGGAACAATCCCTGCCTTAATTGTAACTGTGAACTGCAATTTGTTTTTTTCCACATTGAACATAATTTGGCATCTTCAGAAGTATCAGGTGGTAAGGGTGTGACGAATCAGGGATTCATGACTGAGGAGAAATAATCTGAAAGCAAACAATGAAGTCTGTGTCATCATTTCCAAAACTCTCTTTTTGCATTCATCCAAGAGTTTTCAAACTAAAGCAGGGTCAAATACATCATTTTAAGTCTCAGTTTTAGGGGTTTTATAATGCAGGAGAGGTGTGGACTTGGGGTGTTAACATAAAAAGACTTTTATTATAGCCCTGAGGCCTTGGAAACAGGTAAAATGAGGTGTGAGCATAGTAATTTTCATCTATTTGATGAATATGTACAGAGAGAGAAAGTTATTAGGGTCTGAGAAGCAAAAGCCTGTTTGTTGAACAGCAGAGCTAAAGGGGGAATTTATCCAGAAGATTATTGTCAAATAACTTTTATTGATTCTGATTACAAAGTGTTATTTGATTAATATAGATTAACTCTTTGAATATACCCACAAAGGCTTTATTAAAGAAAGGATTACTGTGCCTCAAACAGTGTTTGCCTGGCCTTAGATCTGACAACTCATTTCTTTTACTGCAGTTTTTCATCTTTGCACTTCTTAAAAGCCATGAAAATGAAGCATACATCTGTATTTGAAGCAGGAGAACATTATTCAATGATTTAATGATAACCTGACTTCTTCTGATTAATTTTCTGAAGATGTTTTACAGCTTTTAGATTAACACTGTTGTTTTAGTGAATCACTATCAATCACTGAGTCAGAAAGTTTTGCCAAACTTAAGTAGGAGAAGCAGCAGTTTTCTCTGAGTCAACCGCCATGACATCAAACAGGCATCTGCACCCACAACCAACATACAGGCTAAAAGGATTTTTGACAGTATTGTTAAATCAGTAGTTGTGGTTATTAGAAAGATCACATTGTAGGAAGTCATTCAGAGTGCTTTTCTAAAGCAAATAAATGTTAAAAAAACATGTTAAGTAATGATGAGAACTTTCAAATCAAAGCGGACTCTTGCTCAGGGTGTCTCAAGCCCAATGTTTGCTGTCTCCTAACTTTATATCAAAGCCAGAGCTGCTACTGACTCACACTTATTCAAAAGGGAGGGAAAAAAATTGCAGAGGTGTGGATTTAAAGCTTTGGACCTCAACACACAGCTAATTACATTTATGGGCGCAGTGATTCATGGCTCTACATTGGGGAGTTCATATTTTTGAGATGAGCTGGTGTTACATTTTTGCTTCCTTTTATGTTCAGCTGAAAGAAACTTTCTGACCCCATACTTTTGATGTAATGCTGATGTGATTTTATTATGGGCGTTGTGCAATCACGCTAAGAATTTGAATGATTGGGCATGTTTCAAAAAGCATCACCACGATATATAATCACCATTATATACCATCATATACCATTACTTATTCGTTCTACATTTGTCATTAAAGTGTTTTTATGTCCATGAAGAATAAAAGAAGAATTGGACAAAAGAATGTTGCAGATAGATTTTTTTATCTTTGTGCAACTTACTGTCACTGGGCAGCTACAAAGAATCTATGAATGCTTTGTGTCTTCTGATGTTTGCCTGATTTTCACACAAACAGCTCTGATTCCTTAAAGGTGGCACCAGACATGATTGTATCTTGTAATTTAAAGACGAGACAAAGTTTGATGTGGAATAATATGATATAGCATATCTGTAATAGATGTGTTAATCAAGATAAAGATGGGAAGTTTAGTCATGCTAGCTGTGCGACTCGAGGGAAAAAAATGTGTTTCATTAAATAATTCTTATCTGCATGTTCTTTATTTAAAGCATTTTCTCCATGAAATATGTTCCTGTTTCACCAAATCACCAATGGCTGTGAGAGCTTACAGAGCGCTGTAAAGCTGAATCCCTGCTCAGGCTACAAAATGCTTTTCTCACTACTTGGATACAAGGCCGGCAGAGTTTTCTCCAAGTTTTGTATTTCCAATGTTTTCCTGTGTGTTTTGACGATTGCGGCCTTGAAGTCAGATGGTAGAACAGGAGTGCTTTTGTTAAAACTAGGTGCACACAGTAACAGTCAAACAGTCAAAAAGCCACTTGGATGCAGAAGGTAATTTCCTTGTTTTGCTTGAGGCGGGAGAAAGCTTGTGACTCTTTCATTGAGTAATCACATTTTACATTTTGCTGACCTTGTACACTCAGCTGACATTCCTCATGGTGGATTTAATAATCTGAAAAGTACAAATTTAACTGGATTAAATGTTTAAGCCTCAGGAACATCTTAAAATAGGGACCAACAGACACTAACAGAAGTGTGTGTGTATGTATGTGAAGGACTTAAGAGGTAAGAGTGTGTGACTGAGGACAGTGCTAAAAATATTTACTAAACATTAGAAATGGATTTGTGTCAGGATTAACAGTCTGTGACTTATGTTAATGGAAAGATTTAAACTCAGATTCTGCATCTTTATTGTTCTATTGATAAACCAGGTGACCTTTCCTTCCCCACTTTTCTTATTGCATATTCACCTCTCAAACTGTTTTTCTTTTATTTCAGCCCTCTTGCTGTGTAGTGTATCGCACAGAGCATCCGACACTCAAGCGAAACCAGCTCAGTATCCTTCATGCGTCAAGTTATCTCTTCCCTCTCTGAACTGTTCTTCCAAAACTTGGTTTACAAATGCAGTTTCTGTCAGTATTCACTCAAACCTTTCGGATAGTTTCGCCATAGAAGTGTTCGGTTTTGCTAAGATTTGAAATGTTATAAGCTTTAGTTCCTGCCAGAAGCCCTCAGTGCATTTGCATTCACTCTGTGCAGACAGATTTGTTTTCTATTCAATATACTTATGGTTTTGTTCATTTAAGATTACAGCCTGCAACGTAAAGCTTAAATCTTCCCTTTTTTAATGTAATTTATACTATTGACATTTGGATGGTACTAGACAGTGTATAAGTTGGAAAAAGAACAGTGGATTTGTTCCATTTGCTGTTAAGTTTAGCTACATAATGACTTTCACTGCCCCTTTTACTGGATGTTTCTCAGAGCTTTGTTTAAAAACAAATATTGATTTCTTGAATATGAATGATGCACAAAGACTGAGGTGACTGTTTACATATAAAACATTTAGATTTGAAAATTATCTGAAGAAAGCCTAGGAGATGAGAAAAAAAGCCCTGTATCACAATAAAGTGTGGGTCTACTGCAGTTCTGCATAGTACTGTTTGTTTAGTTTTGTTCTGAAACATATTACCAAATAAATATGGTTTATAAATTACCAAATAAATACGGTTTATGAAGAGGTGATGTCCTTTGGGACGCTCCAAAAATGGCTTGACAGAGAAATAAAAATAAACTTATTCACTATAACAACCTTTCTATCAAGCTATCGAGTTTGCTTTTTTTGATATTATCTGGTCCAGGTATGGTAACAAGTACAGTATATCATCAATATAGTCTTTTACCAGACTTTGAGCTCTAAACTCATAAAAGGTCATACTGCAGCCCATAATGCTAGAATAAGTACCATATACTTAAAATTATTTAACACAAAAATCTTTTTTTTAGTTCCTCTTAATGCTCAATTGTTAATAAGTAGATAATACTGCATCTTATAACAACAGAGTTACTTGTATAGCCTAAAGTACAAATAAATTCAAATTTCAACATTTGTCCTTGTTTTTCATAACTTCACTTTTTTCCCTCTTTTACCCTCCACTTATGTCTTGGTATATTTTAAACTTAATAATAATCCCACTGTAAGTTGCAAGCAGTAATTAAGTGTTGCCAAACTAATGTTTTGGCTTTTGATTTACACTGCTGCTCATCAGTATTAACGGACCTGTTGTGTATTCACCTTCTCGTTGTCTTGTTTTCTCATATCTGTGCTGAAAGCCATGTAAATTCATTTTGACTTCCCCTGCCGTGTTCTACATTTATGTCTCAGCATCATACAGCATCTTGTTTCCTCGGTAGAAGTGATTCTTCAAGATGTCGTTTTACATTCCCATAAGAATGAAACTGGACTTGCTGCATCCTGTACATGTAGGAGAGACAAGGAGAGACTAATGAGGCCATATAGACAAAGACAACAATGACAATGAGCAGGTAAATTCTTCCAGTGACAGAAAACAACAACAACTACAAAAATAAGTCCCTTGATTGATTAAACTTCCGCCTGTTTCTCTTTCATTATTGATTTCTTCATTAATAAAAATTCATACAGTGAACCCTTATTCTTTCTTTTCTTCCCAGTACCTAATATCTAACTTCAACAAGTTTTAAGTGACCAACACAGATTCAGTCAGTGAGTCGTGTGTCCCTTGAGAAGATGCTGGAACACATTATGATTTGTATTCAGTGATTAATTTTTCTACTGGTCGCTGGAGACAGACGCTTAATGCACGCTCCACTATCTTCACAAATCCAGACTGATTTTCTTGGATTTGTACACATGACTGAAGTGTGGGATGCACGTTTTGTCTCATGCATGTGAAGTAAAATTAATTTGCATTAATGAAATTCAGCAAATTATGACAGGTGGAAAATACCGAACACACTACGCAGAGAAAATTGTATTGTCATAACATAATGAAACACAACCCCCATGTCCATCTCATTAATTTTTGAAAAACAGGCTATGACTTCTCTCTCTTAAGTGGCATTATTAAAACATTTCATATAGTTTATGAGTCAGGTAAGCCAGTGCTGCATGTTAAAGCTCTGCACTTTGCACACCCACAATCAGCACTGATTACCTCTGTTGTCTTTCACTTGAGCAACAATTAATTGGAATGAGTCTGAATCACTGGAGTGGTCTCTGAAAGGTGGATTTTGTGTGTGTAGAAAAATCTAAAGTAATCTTTTTTCTTTGAAGTAACGCTATCTAACACTCTGTTCTGTCAGTTCAGGTCACTTTGATGATTTAAAATGATGTAACAGAGGGAAGCAAGAGGCTGTTTAGTGTGAAATTGAGCTCTTCAATCACTGAGCATTTCATCAGCTGGTAGCAACTCCAGGTGAGCTTGACAGAATTAATGCTTGAGGTGATGCATGTGCTATTTTTAAGCCTCTTGAAATATAGTTTCAGATGATTTCCTGCCTGTAGAGACTTGTGTTTTGCTTCTCTCTCTGGCCAATAAACACTTGGTGAATCAGCCGTCTCCATGCCTGTATCTGTATTTATGTTGAAAGTAAATAGACTGCAGAAAAGGTCGGGAGTTCAAGTGCATCTACACATCAGAGGGAAATGAATGCCTAAAGAAATTCAGGTGGAGAGTAAAGCCTTTCAAATTAATTGCAATTTCTGTAAAGTAATTACAACAAAATAGCTCAACTCGCTGCAGAAATTTTGGCAGCTTAAGTGGTCAGATTCCATTCATTAAATATCAATACACCTTTGCAGATGATGGTTCCTTTCAGCTGATTTTCTTCCACAGACAGCAAAGCCACTCAAAGCTAATTAAATATCTCTGTAAGAAACCAGCCTAATTAAAATATTGTACAGTTGATGTAGACTAAAAGAGGTTCATTTTGACAGAGCTCACAAAAAACGACTCTCCATTGTGTATCACTCCATGGTAACTTCCTCCAGGCCTTTTTTTTCTAGAAGAGTTTGTGCCAGATTAAAAGATTGAAACTAAAAATCAGCTTAATTGATGTAGAACCACTTTTTAGCCATCTCAAATCACTGCAGTGTGTGAAAGCAAGGACTGCAGAAGCATGAAATTGTCCTCATATCATAATCAGGATAAGCATTCAAGAAAAAAATGCATGAACATATCTTCAAAATGTAAAACTCACAACATGTTTTCCCATAACCACATTTGGTGTTTAGTTTTCAAACACAGAAGGAGATCATTTCAGGCAGGAAAAACATGCTCAAGGAATGTGATGTTGAGATCAAGAATGTCTTTACCCTTTTAACTGTTTATCCTGGAACATCATTTAGTAGAAATTATGTTGTATGTGGCAAATGAAGGCTTTTACAGAGATTTATAGCAGATTAACCCTCTCTCCAGTCAGGCATGTGCTAGGTACACACTCTCTTTGGGTAATATCTGATGCAAAGGCTGTGAACTTATTCACATTAAATTCAGAGTGGAGAGCAGAGCACTTAAAGGGACAAATATTTTTTAGCTAATAATTATGGAGCCCAATTTAAAGAAAGGCCATGTTCTTGTCTGTTATTTTTTTGGCATAAAGTGCCTCTAAAAGCTCTTAAAACTGTCTGCATGATCAGGTTAAAGACCTTGTTTGGAGTGAGAGATGACATTTCCAACCTGACCTGTACTTTAGAGGCAGAGCATCCATCAGTACTTCTTGTAATAAGAGAAGGAGTCAGTCCCATGTTAGATGAACTCTTAGCTTGATAAGTATGGTGATCCTGTGAGTTTAACTAGATAAGAGAATCATATGAATCCACGGCTGGTTCATGTGATGGAGGTGAGAGATTATATCAGTGAGGACTGTGAAGAGATAATCAAGCCAATAAGCTAATTTTACATGTATATTACATTGATAACATTAATATATTTTCTGCATCAATATGTTCTTATTTTTTCCAGCATGGTTGATTGGACAGATGTGATGCATTTAAAGGCTTAACACTTTCTACTGAGGCAAACCAGCCAGCAGAACTTAATCTTTTAAGTTGCCAGGCAGTCATTAAATCAGATCAGCAATGAGCGGTCAGTCACTGAGCTGCTGCTTCTCCTGCTCGGGTTAATGCAATTTAATTAAATTGTCACACCAACCTTGTTTGCATGCAAGAGCATAAAACACAAGCACATCTTTAAAGTTTGTGAACGCACAGGCCCTCTTGCTTGGCTTGCAATGCTACATGCTGCAGGGTTTTGTATTTATTCTTTCTCTTTTCGGTCTTAAGAGTTTTTTTAAATCACGAGAATAACAGAATCATTGTGATCTGTGCCTGTTTTAACAAATGCAGGAGTGAGCCACAGATGTTTGGATTTCATTTTGATCCGACAAAACAATGTGGAATAGTAGAAACTTGTCTGTAAAGAGAAGACTGAATGATGCTCTGGGTCCATCTGAATCTCGGGACATAAACCCCCTTAACCTCCTCCATGAGTCAGGTCTTCCTGGAGAGACCATTTCAGAGGGTCTTAAACACTTCAAACACTTAACAACCCCCCAAACTGTGAGACTGTGCTCAGGATCCTATTGAATATCCCTGTAATGGTGGCATCGGGCAGGTGTAGCTTTTTAAAATTGAAACCAATTAAAAAGTATTTGTGCACATTCATTTTACAGGACAGACATTGTGGGCTCAACCTTCTATCAAGCAAAATATATATATATATATATATATGCTGCATCCAAGTAGGATTACAAGGACTTTATTGCTGAGTAATCGCCAAGAAGGCAAAGAAAGTGACTTTCACTTAATCCATTTAAGTGTGTAGTGAGTCGGACTGAGTCCAATTCATTTGTTTGAGTTACACCACAGTACAGACTGACTGCAGTAGGCTGCGCCATGTATGACCCGATCAGTATAAAAAAAAAAGTTCTATGTCATAATGAAGTGTATGAAATTTAAACATTTTTTGCTTTTGTTAATCTGTTGTGGGGGGGGTTTACAAAAAAATGAGAAACTAGGCGTATGATTAAGCCAATGGGCCAGTTTTTACAAGCTGTTTGTGGCTCAGAGAACAGAGCCCTTCTTATTCTTTTTGGAGGGTTGGTGGTTTAATCCACAGCTCTTCTGCTCTGCTATTCAAAAACCCCAAACGTCTCCTGATGGCTGCCTTAGTTTGCATATGTCTGTTACTAATGAGCAGGCTGGCACAACATGGAAGCCCCTAAAATTAGTATGTGAATGTATGTGAATACTTTTGTAAAGTGCTTTGACTGGTTTAAAGACTAAAAATAAATAAATACAGCCCTTTTACTATTTACTATTTATTTATTTAACTGTGATCTTGGGCTACATGCAATGACTGGTTTGAAAAATGATCAGAAATTTGACTGAACGTAGGTTAAAGACTTGAAACATTGTTGTGGCACACTCTCGTACTTCAACGTACTAAACTACAGTGAAAGCCTAGCAAACTTGATGATGCAGAGCCAGTTGTTTCACAGATAATGTTTTTCTCTGAAAGACTATAAATGGAAAAAGTCACCGCTGAGACCACATGCATGTCATCATCAAAACAAAAACCGACACCTGCTGTTGTCAGGAAGTGAACAGTTATTTCTTGTGTTAAAGTCTGACATTGTGTGGTACCATCCAACCCCCCTCTGCACATGTCACTCTTTAACAATTTCACACTACTTTTTTCTTTGCCCCTTAAAAACATGGGTGATTGATAAGGTCATGGCCTGAGATAGAAGCTCATATGGTTCTCGTTACATGCAGTTTAGCTTCTTGGGTGGCAACAAGCTCACGAATCATCCCTCAGATTAACTCCACCCTGCTATGGCTTCAACACTTGTTTTTGGCTTTTGTGTATCGCCTGATGCTCTCATTATTATTAAGGGGGAATGTTTTGTTTCACTTGAGCAGTTTGCATTATCTCAGCCCCATGGAGGTCATACCTGACTGTGAATTAAAGTAGCAATGAAGATGCAGGTGGGATGCCGTCTTCACAAAACATAATTTACTGAAGTAGTCCTCTCAAAACATGGCATTTGATTTCCCACAGTTCTCCTATGCTCAGGCTGTGGTCTGGGCTTGCAGACAGCCAGGACTTCCAAAAGCTAAAGAAAAAGAAAAAAGGGACAAGTATCTTTTCAGTTGAGTGAATATCCTCAGCTCTCTCACCACAGGACTGTAATGGAGTCTTTCTGGTGGTGTGTACTGCAGCGTGGAGATCCTCATTCAATCTATGATTGAAGTGATCACGTAAGGAGGGTTTCAGGTGAAGGTCTGACAGTGACTTTGATATCTGTGGAATAATGTCACAGGTGAAACAAAATGCATTCTGCCCTCTGGTAACTTCCTCCAGAGTGATACACATGGTGTGTTCAAGGGCAGCAAATGTATCATAAAAAGTTAGACATATCTGGCAGCTGTCGGTCCCGTCAGGCCCGAGGAGGCATTGTAGTGCAGACTGTGATGCCTCCTGTTGTGGCGTGACATGATCACAGCAGTAGTTTTTTCCACTGGCAGTGTCATCTGATCAAACCCCCCCTTCCCTTTTTCCTCCTGAGTGTGAAAAGCAGGACCATCAGACAGCAAGTCGGCTGTAATTACATCTGACTGTTAATTGTCAGCTTTTGAGTTTCTCCACCAGATGTTTTGTACAATGATTTCTGTGTTCACACATTCCATATCCGTCCAAGCTAATGCATTTAAAATGAATGAGAGAAGATACGAGGCAAACATAAAAAATTGTACCTGTGAAAAGAGTGAATTACTGTATACAAAAAAAACCCTCCAAGATTTAAAGTTACAGCTCATGTGATATAATGTGGTATGACTTAGCCCCCGAGTAGTGATATCAGCACATAGGGATTAGAGATCCTGTGGTCAGAGATGTTCTAGCAACTCTGCGGCTTGTCAAACACAAAACAGACTGCAGCCAATTGGAGACAAGTTTGTGACACCCTTAGGAAACTTTGGACAGGGAGTTCAAACACTCCCATGATGACCTCGAGACAATTAAAAAATGTCTCCTCTCTGCATCTCTGACTTTCTTTTAGGCCTCAGTCTCTTTGCACGAGGCAGACGTGCACGTTATCTGATCTGACAACACGAGACCACTCTTGCGTCAGTTTGGGTCAAATATACTGCAGAAAGTCTGTAACAGGGGTTTTCAAAGTCTGACCCTGTCTGACAATCTTCCATCTATAAGTGCACATGTTTTCAACACAAGGGAAATACCCGTTAAAGGCCGGAGACAAGAGAATGTCAGTGTTCCTGGAACATTGCTGATGGGACCTCCTGAGAAATGTCAGAAAAGTGATTAAAGGATTTTTTTTTACTCTTTTGTAACTGTTGTTATTCTTTCACAGCTTCCCTCTGCAAAGACTGTGCCCAACAATTTGAAACTAGTGTTCCCATAAATGGGGGACCTTGGATGATATATATATGATATAAACAGAAGAATAATGTCGCCGTGGAGTTAGTGAGTTACCTGTGGGGCTATTTGTTTAAATTTTAGCAAAGTGACACCATTACAACTTTGCTGAAATCGGCTATTAGCAAATCCTGTCTTTTAAGCTCCAATTAATGTGCAGACATCTGTAACTGGATTACTTTGACACAGAAGAAAAGCTGAGAGTGTTATAATTCTTGGTAAAAGTTTAGGAGCAGCTTTTTTCCACAGTGTCTTAAGAGATTTATGGAAAACTATTCATGATGGACCTGAGAGATGATGCTTTGCTTTAGTAGTTTAAGCCACATTGAATCTAAAATGTGAGATACGATTCAAAAGAGTAGTATATTTGCCAAAAATCAATGGGCCAAACTGCAGTAAATGAAGTGAAGCCTGCAAGCTAGTTCAGGCTGTCAGCTCGAGCTGTGCTGATATATACACATGTGACATGCCTCATTCTCCACAATCATCTGCCAAACACACCCTCCCTATTTGGCGGTCTATTTGAGCTTCAGAATTTCCCATCTCCCCTTTCTCCTTGTCAAGGCCACTGCTGCCCTGTATCAGTATTTCTGATTGTTCTTTTAGCCCAACTGACAATCCAGCATCCATCCGCAGGCTCTGCCTTGGGGAGGGGGTGAAGATTTTCACTCATCGCTTTCCCAAACATCTCTTTGTAAGTAAATCTTCAGGGAGTGATGAGGTCAAAGTGTGGATGCAACACTCCATCTTTTTCCTGCTGCTGCTCATATAAACATTTCAAATATGAGCTGTCCGAATGAACCTGTTGTTTTCACAACACCAGCATCCTTCTGGCCTTTTCATCTCACACAGCATCTCTTTCTTATGCTTCTCCCTCCTGCTTCACCGCATAGTTTTGGTGAACTCTGGTTCAAACTCCGGTCTAGAGCAAAAGTATGTGCACACATATGTTTAGACACCTGTTCAATGCTTTGTAATTTGTAATTACAACCATCTAACCAGATATTTGATGTTAAATGGGCTGAATAATCTACCAGTCTACTTGTATCTTCTACTATTTACACTGAAAAGAAGCTTTGTTTGTATATCAGCTCTGGGAGAGCAGATGAGCAGCACAATTTTTGCCCAACTGAACAGCATATCACACCACAAGACAGCAAGCATCCTGCCAAATACAGTCCTAATTAGTGGGATCATGTTTTATAACCCGTGAATGCATCAGCTTTCCATAATTTGTGTGTCTGTGGGTGTACATGAGTGGCCAGTGCTGACCCTGCATCTTTCCTCACATCCGCATGTTACCATGCTTCCACGTCCCTTCTGTTACTTTGACAGCACCATATGTCTCTCCCTCTCATCCCATCTCATGTCACCCCACAACTCCAGCACCCTTGTTGACTCATAACCCATAAATCCTGAATTTCTAAGTGACCTACTTTCGCTGTGGACATTAACATGCATCCTACTGTATCCTGGTTATGAGTCACATCCCATCCTCCATTTTGTTTGGGAGGTGACGTCTACACTTTATGTAACATAGAGTGAAGTGGTTATTTATCATGTACCTGGTTGCATTATCACAGAGATTTGATTAGTGTCTTTGACTTCTTGACATCTTCACTGACCTCAGTTGATTTCTGTACTGAAAGAACAGTTGATTAAAACCCTGTTTGGAATGACATGTCACATGTCAAAGTGACCTTAAGCAAGACACTGTCCCCAATTCAACTGATGGCCAATCCGACAGTTTGCAAGGGGCATCTCCAGAGAACATCAAGGAGGCATATTGTAAAGCACTTTGAACAGAAGCACCATTTGAACTTAGTCCACTTTTACCAGTAAATGTAACCAAGAATAACAAGTGGTACTGAAATCTAGTGTCAAGCTTTCACTTTTACTTTTTGACTCTCTGTGCACATTCTCTGAGAACAGGGGCAAAATCTTGCCAAAAGCGCTGAGAGCTTAGTTGGACATTACAAATAACTTCCCTTCTCAGTGTCTGCAGGTCAGAAGCTGGTGAGGGATTGTGTCAATTATCTCCTCTCTTAGCATTCAGAGGATGCAGGCAGCCATTTTTTGTCCTCAGACACAGGTAGTGCAGATAAAAAAAAATAGAAATGGGGGGAAAAAAGCATGAATTAAACTCAAAATTTGAGTTTAGTGAGATAGAGAAAGCCTTTAGACATCATTAAACAAACACGTATGAAAGGAAAAGACTACATTTAACGAATTTTTCTATTTAGAGGGTGGTAACTTGTGTTAAGGGGCAATACTGCCATCTAATACAGTAGAAGCAAAAACAGAGAGAAAAGAAAATAGTTAAAGAGGCACAATTTAATTTATGCTATCAATATTTCATTTTTATATGTATGGGTTATCATCAGATATCATAACCTGTAATTCCAAATCAGGGAGACAAGGGAAGAAGAGAAAAGTAAAAAAAAAAAAAACAACAAAAAAAAACAACCTGTGCGGACGTGACATTAAAACGGAGCTTTATATGATGCAGAATCTTTATTTGTCTCAGAATGACACAGCCAGCATATTAGTGTTTCCTGTTAAAAGCCTAAGCTGAAACTTGAGGGTTTGGTTCAGCATTTAGCTGTTTAAAAAGCGAAGTTTTGAAAAGAGCAAGTCTGTGAGCAGTCCTGCTTTTCAAGCCACTAAAAGCTCCATTGTTAAAGCTTAAACTGGATGGGTTCAAGGTACGTCTTAATTTAGCTTTTCAAAACTGGAATTTACAACATTTTCATGTGTAAACACATTAACAAGATACTCCACTAACCTGTTTATAACCAAAATAGCAGTGTTTATGCACTCTTTCAGCCATGGATTTGTCTTTAAGTAGTTAAATCTGAGAATGTAAAGGCACTTATTGAAAACAAGAACCTTCACTAGTACTCACTTAAATGACACACAATATGATCTCTCTATTACGGCCACTTTGCACCATTGTGATGACAGTATTGCACTATATGGTGAAATAAAAAATAATGAACAGCTGCATATCTGTCAATGTGCACCATTATTACAAAGACATCTATTCATCATATGTAAAGGTAATTTAAATAGCAAAGCAAAGTATTACAAAGGGAAAGCAGCTCATATATTCCCTGCTGGCCATTTGAGTCTTTATGTTTCTTTGATATTCTCATCTCCATTCATCACCTCATCCTACATTTATCCTCATTCCTGTGTCCTGAGGTTCTGTACAATAAATCAAACATTTCTCCCAACACCACATTAGGTAAAGTGATATGACGCAAAGACGATGATAAAAGCAGACGGAGGTATTTCGAAACACATGGATGCCATCTGCCTGCCTTCTTGCACTCTGGAGAAACTATCCTCTCATTATCATGCAATTGTGAACTGATAAGGCCTCCAGCTGTCATACAGCCTACAGCTTATCTCTCCTGTAGGGATATAATACCCTGCAGGTTGCTACGTTCAGCCTCATGGTCGAACAGTTCCTGGTCCCAATCTCTCTCCTCACTCATCAAGCTGAAGCTCATCTCAACATTTCCTTACTTTTCACTGGATACGTCCATCCTCATGTTCATCTAAGCCCCTCAACCACACTGAACACATGAAAGATGGGAGGATTACATGTGAAGGAAGGTCACAGGAAGGAGAAACCCGTGGAGCAAGAGTCACTTCATGGGAATCAGCTGTGTTTTTTTTTTAAATATATCTAAATGAAAAGCACGCAAGACTAATTTCTGGTGCAGTGCATTAGACATTTATACATTTTTTGTCATGTCACAGGAGGAAAACAAAGCTATTGTTAATGTCATCAGTAACTCCTGTACTTTCCTTAAAACAAGAAGTCCAAATGTCCAACACCAACACTATATAACAGTTTAATTCACCAGAATAATCAAGTATGTCTCAATATGTAGCATGCCAAATGCTGTGTCCCAAAAATAACAGGATGACCTACTGCACCCGGTCAAATTTTTTATCATGCGAGCCAGAGTCTCTGTCTCTTTTGACCCAAAATCCTCTGCACAGCAGAAGACACGTAGCATCGACTGAGCCACAGGAGGAGATCAGATAGACAACAGCTCAGCGACAGATGCCAGAAGCCACACTGGAGGATGACAGTGCATTTAGGTTGACATACTGTGACTCATATGTACAATTACTCAATTAAATTTCATGCATACAGACTGTGATAGATGTATGAACTAAAGGGCCAAAGTGAAGGACACAACGTTCCCAGGTGTATGCATACTGTATGCAGTTGTACATGCTTTAAAGAGCAGCCGCAGTACTTGTTAAAAGTAAAAATAAACCGCTATGTGAGAATACTCTGTATTGAAAAATGCCATGTGCTGCTCTCTCTCTCTTAATCACCTGGAAGCCATTTGCACAGTACATTTCTGCACCTTATTAAACCAGATTCACCTGCAGTGAGGTCACTGAGTGTGACCAGAGTGCTCCTGGACTTGAGAGCAAATAATGAGGCCGAAGTGAGTCTTCCTAAGTTTCCAGTGAAGGAAAACAGGTCTGTTTCACTACAAACCTGAACACCGTGGCTGCTCCTCGACAGCCACAAGGCATCACTGCCGCTGACATCAATAAACGCTGCTCCAGCAAGACCATCCAAACTTAACTTCTAATAAATCCTGAGTGGAGGAAAGAGGCAACCAGCTGTCACTGAAAAAAAGATTAAAATAAAATGATCTTTTAGTAAATAAATAAGAAACATAGAAGCTTACATCAGCAAAGACTGTTTCACCACATCTGTTTTGATGTTACAGCTGTTGGAATAGAAACAAACTGCAAACTTTATATAGATTATTCATTTACATACAGTGATAAAAACAATAAAAAATGGGATGACAGTAACAAATCACTTATTGATCAAGGTATGCGTTTAACTGTGCCCCTGCAGCTATGGCTGTCAAAGCCAGAGTCAGACCAACATGGTCCGACTGTTACACATGATTTATAGTGTGTTTATGTCCAGATTGTTATTTATTGCCTTCTTGCCTGTAAAAAAACCCAGAAAAGTCATATTTGATTTATTGATAATGTTACTTTCCTGGAAGCATTTCAAAAGCAATAGCATATAGTGTATGCATCTGGTTGTACGCTCCTGAATGCAGTCTCATGTTTACACAGGACTGCAGACGCTCAGCCTAAAGTGAAATGTTGAATGAAACACAAAGCTGGTAGTGATATAAAACTGTCACAACCAACAAGGGAGCAGCATTGAAAAGAGTTCAAGATAAACAAAGCTGGATGTGAGCTGTGAAGACCATCTGTCATCTCACATTTCAGAAAAGTTTGCAGAGACAGCTGCAACCCAACACAAACTTAATTAAAACTGTGAGGCTGTTTGCTCAGCCCCATTTGTATTGATGAAATGTTTTCATCAAAGCGCAGATGATGATTTAGTTGCTTTATCACAAGAAGCCGAGATAAATTAATGGAAAATAAAAAGGTATGGCGTCTTAATGAGATGTTGGACACTACAAGCTCTCCAAGTCTGCTCAGCTCTTGTGGAGGGATGAATATAGCTGACTAAAAATATTTTCTCCATGTGGCGTTCAGGGACTGATGCAGAACGCTGTCTAACACATCCATCCAAAAGTGTTAAAGTGGGTTGAGAGCTGGTGACTGTGGAGGCCACAACATGTAATTCGGTTTGTGTTTTATGCTTGACTATGACTATGGCATTTTTATTGTTTATTAACTCAGTCTTTTTATTTTTCACATATCTTTATTTTTATTATAACGTATTATGTTTCAAATAAAAAGGTTATATCAGACTGCTGATCTTTGGTCTCAAAAAAGCGTGCATCAGACAACAACAAATGGCAAGGTTTAAAAGGCAAAGTAAGGAGAAGCTAATCTGTATTTGTTTGTCTATGTCCTTTTTAAAATTTCCAATTAGAACTAATTATCATAAATCTGAGAATTCTGAGAATTCTTAACAAAACTTAAGGGAAAATATATGAAAAATATATAAACATATACAATAAGCATCTTGTAATATTATATACATAGATGCATACACATTCATGAATACATGGACAGACCCCCCATAACAAAAAAAAAATGATAAAGTTGGTAAATTATTAATTAAAAATAAAAGAAGAAAAACTGAAAGAAATAACTTTTCTTTTCGTCTCAGTGGGATAAGTTTTCATTGTTTTTGGTGGCTGATTTTAACAATAAAATAAACAAATCTCATGATCCCATCATGACTTCATCAGCCCTTGTTTGTTTGTTTTCATTGTTTAGAACTTAAACAGCCAGTTAAGTGTCAAGTCTTTGCACAAATATTTCTCTTAACTCACAGTCAAACTATCTTGACAACAATCAAGCATGTTGCAAAAAATGAGCCTAGTATGACTCATTTCAGTAGCTTTTATTTGCAAAATGTTTTTTTTTATTGTAATGACAGTTCTCAATAAAATTCTGAATGACTTAAGTCACTATCAATAGGATCAGTTTTCTCTCTTGGAGTGGAATTTATCAGCTGATAATAAATAACTTACAAACACATGGCTGACTATTAATAATAACTGTTTTAGCTGTATTTAATTTTTTTTGTTTTGTTTTTTTTATTTTTTGTTTGAATT
>JAPZDV010000002.1:16381781-16412695 GCA_029814665.1 Acanthurus lineatus | reverse complement strand
GCAGTTATCAGCTGATAATAAATAACTTACAAACACATGGCTGACTATTAATAATAACTGTTTTAGTTGTATTAATTTTTTTTTTGTTTTGTTTTTTTTATTTTTTGTTTGAATTTTAGTTTAGGACATAAACATCACACATCCAGAATACACTTGTTTATCCTTTTTCATGCTCCATGACTCAGCTACAAATCCAGCTGGAGCCACAGCCACAAAGTCTCACTCTCCTCCACCCTTTCCCTCTGCTTTTCTTACCCAACCACACTATTTCCTGCCTAGCCTCAATCTCTCAGTCATGCTCCCTATCTTCTCCTCTCCCTGTCTCAGCGCCTTCCGCTGTCACTCCTCGTCTCCCTCTCTGTCGCCACATCTGTCTGTCGTTCACTCCATTTCTGTGAATCACTCAACCCTTTTAGCTCTTACGCTGACTGCTTCCATTGATCTTCATCTCCTCTCCATTCCCTGTCTCCCAGTTCTTTCTCATTTTCCAGCATATTCCTCAAATTCCATTTCCTCTCTGTTGCATCACTGCACTTTATCCGTCTCATCATTTCTCATCAGTTCATTTTTATCAGCAAGTGTCTCCTACTTGCTCTTCACCCTTCAAGCAACCCAATACCCATCTCTCCCCCCTCTGAGTCTCCCTCATACACACAGACACACATAAACACACGCTGATCCTTCAACACTGCGAGGCTGTCCACTCTGATGTGTCCTCAGAGGGGAGCGCTAACATATAGCATGTATGTATGCCCTCCCTTAGCACTTACATAATGCTCATCTTACATAACCAAAACATTTCTTATCCCTCCTCTTTGTGTCCATCATAATGAATAGTATAGTGTTCATATGATCAAAACCCCTTTTCTCACATGTGACACTGTTTGAAATATAGAAGAAGCCCAATTGAAAGGGAATGCCGCAGTGATTTTATATGTTTAGTCATTTGCCCACATGGCACAGCATGTTATGTGCTCCAGGACGTCTTTTTTATTTATGATACATGGATTCTAATTCCCTTTCCCGAGCTTAGGATAAGAGTGAAGGGAACAAGATTCATAGAGATATAAATCCCCCTGTCACCTTCTTCATATACATAACATGCATACTTTATATTCTCACATACAGTCACTAAACCCAGAGCAGATAAGAGTTACACAGTAATTATTCTACCATGTGACCTTTTCTTCTCTATTAGCTTTTTCTCTATAATCTTTTTCTCATCTATTATCACACTCACCTTCTGTTTCCGTAAGCTAGTTGAGTAGAACTGTTGCTAACGCTGCTCCCTTCTCTTAGTCAGAACCTCATTAATGATGCACACCTGCACACTCAAGACTGTCACATTCAGCCTTCACCTCATGTTACTAAGGAGTCTTGCCTCGCTCCTGCAGGACCAAATTCAAAAAGAACCTTCTGACTTTGAGAGGCATCCTCTGACGGGTGATACCCCCCAGAGTAAGTGATGTGTGACAAAATAAAACAGAGTTTAACCTTAGATAAGATCACAGATTCTTCTGTGTTTGAACACTGTTGGAAACATTTGAGATGGTGTACGAGCAGAACAAAATACATTAAAAAATATATATATAATTTAGAAATTTTAATGTGAAAATGTTATATGTCACAAGTTGTATAACTTGAATAAAAATTCTTAAGAAGATTTTGTAAGTTAAAAATAACATTAATATCAATCTTTCTTTAACTAACAAAAATTGCTCATAAAACTCCATAACAAATCATAGCAGCTTACAAACTGCTATGATTTTTATCCTTCAGTAATTAGCCTTTGATTTGGTTGTGGTTGTTTCCCTGTTGGACAGACAGTTACATGTACATAGTAAATAATCTCTTCAACTTATTTTAAAAATGTATGGATAGTGGGCTAAGCAGATAGGGTAGCTAAATTAGAAATAAGGCCAACCAAGTCCCAGGAGGATTATTTTCTCATTTTTATTCCACATTTATAGGTTATGGTGCATTTGAAAATCAGTCTAAGTGTGAGTCTGACAGCATATTAGAGAGAGTTTTAGCATTAATACAAGTGGAAAATAGCACTGGGACACTGACATAATTTCATGATGGTGCATTGCAGGTTTTTTTTATTCATGAAACAGGAAGAGAAGAAGAGCAGGTCAGTAACCATCTGCAGTATAGTTTAATTCTTGTGTCAAGAATTAGAAAACTAGTTATTAATACTCCTTTGACTTTTATCACTAATGCACATGTAAGAAGTGACTCTTTATAATTGAACTAAGGAGGATCATTTAAAAATTCAAACAAAAGTATTGACACAAAATAGACAGATAACTCATTATGGGCAATGCAAAGAATGCATGGAGCAGTCTTTTCCAGCGAGAGCACTGCATCCCCACAGATATCATCTCCTTCACCAATGAACTAAAGCAGTTCTACAGTGGGTTTGAAAAACACACTCGTGGGTCGCCATGAGTGGCTACTCAACAATTAGTAGCACAGTTTATCACACTTAAGATAGCAGGGAAGATAGCAGGCAGTCCTCCTGAGATAAAGCCACACAAAACTCCAGGTCCAGATGGTCTCTAAGGAGGAGCCATTGCAGGGTGTATTTATCAACTAAAAGGTGTTTTTACAAGATTATTCCAGGGTCTGCTTGATGAACATATTTTTTTACTCTTATAGCAGGGATTTACAATCCTCCCAGTGCTTTAAAAGAGTCCTCCCCTAACATCTAGTGATTTCAGTCGCATTGCTCTTAACAGCCTTTTGGTCTTGGCAGCTGTGGGGTTTTTTTAAGTATCCAAGTTAATTTCTTATCCAGGATGAATGTAACACACCTAACTGGAAGAGTGTGTGTGGTAACTGTCAGCTCCTGTTGCCAGTTTACTCGGACCAGGCAAACACTCTCGACTTGCCTTCAGAGCTGCTGGGTCACTCCAGCCGGCCAGCCTGTGCTTCCATGTGCACGTTTGATTTTTTTTAAAAAAAGAGTATATTTACAGTCCATATTGGTGGGTATCTTTTGTCTCCAAAATGTCCCCTGAGTCAAAAATCTCTATCCTGAGGTGATCTCTTGGTTGCCAAAGAAATTTAAAATCACCACTACCCCAAATTCAAAGGATGTTTTTTTGAATTACTGGCTTTGAGAGTGGGCTGTCTACTTATCAGAAGATCGGTGATTGTTGCATTGTCCCAGGGCAAGATACTGAACCTCAAAATGTTCCTGGTGGTCTTCCCATCAGGTTGTTTGCATTTTTTTGATCCTGATGAGCCAGTGGCACCTTGCAGCCTCTACCACCGCTGTAGGAAAAAGAGAGAACAGATATACTTCTGCTGCCCAAATAAAAATGGACAACCAAAGACATACACACAATAACCACAGTCTCAAACACATTAACGCCTCACTCCTCTTCAGTGTGGATCAATAGTTCTCCTGATGAGTAACTTTGTTGAAGGAGAAGGTCACAATGTGCCTTTGTCAATATATATGATGTGGGTCAGCTGGAGAGGGCAGAGCAGGTCAAAGATCAGAGAAACGCCTGGCTGAACGAAAAAATCTTTATGACATCTTTTGGACAGCACCCTGACATAAAGTTTGTTTGTTTGTTTGTTTGAAAAAGATGTTTGAGAAGTTCACAAAAAAACTTATTAGCAAACTAACAAGCAAAGAAAGAGCAACTCCTTTTTAACATAAGAAAATAACAGTCTAAAGCAGAATTTAAATAAAAGTAAATATTGTGCTTCTGTTGGTATGAAATCTGGAAAAGACTCTGAAGATGCTTGATTTGACTCACTACCAAAATTCTATCACTTGTTCTTTGAGAGACTGAAGCTGCACCTTCACTCGCAACTACCAAATAAAATATGATTAAACCAAATTAGATGAAATGTTGGTAAAATAATTATCCACCACTTTAAAAATGGGCTATATATATTTACTCGCAGCACACCCAGATGGAGCACAATCAGTATATTTAATGATAATGAAATGTAAAATGACATGTCAAGGGTGTATCCTGCCTTTCGATAAATGTCACTTTAGCTTAGCTCAGATCCGGTACCCTGCAACCCTGCAACCCTGTAAAGGAAAAGCAGGAACAAGTAATAGATGGATGGATGGATGGATGGATGGATGAAAGGTTAAACAGGTTTACCGGCATTAGCCATGACACCCTGACACTGTGACATAACTTATCCACACTGCAAAATGTCGAACAATATGACTTTGAAGGTTTTACGGACCTTTACTGAAAATAAAAAAGTGCTTGTTTTAAAAAGATTAAGAAGAAATCGGCATTTATCAAATTTTTAAAAAGTACTAGGTTTGCTTCTTGCAATGACATTAAGATGGGAAATTTAAAGTACAAAAGAATACTAGGAGAGTTTTTAAAGTCTTTAATTTTCATGGCTTACAAAACATTTGTAGTTCCATGAATTAATGACGCCAAATGTGAAGAAAAACAATTAAACTAGTTGAATCATTATGCAGATTTAACTTGGCTGAACTGGTTAATTGTATAACTGAACTTTTAATTTAGAAGAGGAGAAAACATTTCTACAATTAAGAGGAAGAAGGTTATCTGACTGTCTGGGAGAAAGAGAGGATGAAGAATCGATGCTCTCTGGAGTGATGACTCAGTTGCCTTTGGTGAGACAGGTGAGACAATGGAAGCATTTACGACAGCAGAGGTTTAAATTCAGTCCAAGTTGCCACAGGCAGCCTGCAGGCAAGTCACACGGGAAAAGGAGAGAATGGAAACATGGAAAAATTGAATAGATTGAGCAAAAGGTGCACAGCCACATTAGATCATGAAGCATGTAGTTACCTCATTAAAAGGGCTGGCTTGGGACATATTAAAGTGTAAACAGGCAGAGTTTTTGCTACAAAGTGAGTTTATCTGGGAAATGTTACAAAGACCATTATTCAGAAATTGCTATTCTGTCCAATTTGGCACTTCCAAAGTTTTAGAGTGAAAGATCTCTTGTTATAAACACAAATATCAGGTTCCTGCAATAACATTGTGAGCTGCAGTTCACTACAAACAAAACACAGCACTGTCAAAGCAAATTTATGTCTTGAAAACTTATGCCTTGAAATGTCAGTCTTAACTTTCACAAGCAAACGCAAGCCAAGCTAACGTAGCATGAACCAGACGGTATGTTGCTAACACCTGGCATTGAGCATTCACCAGCTGTAACTCTGTTTGTTGACTTAACTTTTGTTAAAAAACAAGCAAGTTTACAACTTTGCTAACACAGCTAAACATTAAGCAAGAGCCACAACACAAGACACAAGTCTCATGCTGACAAGCAGCTAAAATTACTTGCTAGTTCAACAGCAAGAAAGATTCATAAAAGAATAGCAGAGCTATATAGCAACTAAAGTGGTCAGAAGCAAAACCAAAAAGCATTTTCTTCACAAAATATGATCCAGTTTCACTCAAATCAATGCTAACTGTTGGTGTGTGAGACCAAGTGTCAAAAAGCACTGACACTGTGATCTTACCCGCTCACTCAAGTTATTCAGTTCAGTGACTGACACGAAAATACCATTTGCTCCAGCTGCCATCAAAATAATTCTGAAAATGTTATTTTTAGGCTAAACTGTTTGAGGGCTGATTCAGAGAATAACCTGGGGGTTTCATGCTGTACCCTCTTTTGGTGTTAGCACATCCAGTCACAAAGAAACATACAGTATTTACTACAAAAAAGTTCTTCAAACCACAAAATAAATTTTCTTAAGGTGGAAGTTTGTAGATAAACATGAAGAAAACATTTTAATTTCATATTGATTTAAAGAAAATGCTCTCAGAACTTTTGCTGTAAGAAACAAATTTCTTTCTTTCAAAAATACCCGAAAATTCTTTCATTTCAGTTGTTATTTTTCAGGAGCAACAAACACTCTGAAGTAAGAGACTGATAACTATTTTTTTCACTCAGATGAGCACTTTACAGTTTACACAATTCAGAGGCCCAGCTCTTTTTTTCTTCATTTTGTAATGTAATTCTTTATTTTCCTTTTTTCCTTTTCTTTTCTCACTGCTGTCAGTGTGTCACAGTTACATCACAAATCACGAATGACTGCGATTTGTCATGGTCACTGACAATTTATATTTCTTGCTCAGAAACAGTGGACAGTTTCTTTTCAATTTATGGGCAATGCTGTTATTAATGTTTTTTTCATTCTAATCCTCCTTGGTGCATCAGAAATCTTCAGTTTTGTAAGTATACAGTCACAGTTTTTCTTATTTATTCTCATTAGTTTGTGGTTTTATTTTTATTTCCCCCTCTACCCCGTTATGGAGATAATAAAAATGATTTACTGGACAGTGTGAATATGTGCATTTATGTTTTTTTCGTTTGTGCCGCAGGCCACTAAGATTAATTAAAGGAATAAAACGCTGCTTTCAAAACTCACATGCAAAGTCAGTAGAGTAGAATGAATGTTTTCTTCACCATAAATGCCTGGTATTTCTTTCTTTCCTTTGAAAACCACAAGCAAACTTAAGAGAAACAACAGCTGTAATAATCTATGACTTGCTCCTCACTGTCAAAGTAAAATACTGCTTAATTAATTAGTTATTTGTTGTTGTGTTATTTTATATTAACATACCCAGTGTTGGCTTTGCGTGTATGGGGGTTGTTTCAAGTGAAACATATCAGAAAAAAGAGCTTTTATGCTGTTTTCTTGCAGCCGTCTCAACACACCTCATTGTCATTGTTAACTAAACAACAGAGCTGCATTTGCATTGGAAAACTGTGACTTTGTTACGAAATCAGATGTGTGAGACCTTGCATTACAAATGACTCAGGGCTGTTTTTTAATTTATAGGGTTTGAATGAAAGGAGAGGTTGAAGTGGTGGAAAATTGCGATAAGAAGAACGTCAAGGATGAGTTGCTGACGCAGTCACTCAGGGAAGGCCAGTGTACTTCAGTTAGTGAGGTAATTAACAAAGGCAACCTTTGGATTACAATGTTTGCATGGTTCAAAGTAACTTGATATATTTAACAAAGATAGATTACATTAAAGGATGAACGTCACATATAATCTCTCTTAGAACTTGTCCTAATTTTCTCTGTCTGGGGACCTTTGTGACAGGCACAATTTGGAAAACAAATTAAGTAAAATCACAGCTTTCACTGCATGTGAGGCAAAAAATAGTTTAAAGGCGTTTGATGATTTTTTTTTCTTTTTTTTAGATAAAACACTTTCAGGAGAACAAAGAAGCTAAGTGGGCAAACTTAATTTTAACAGCCAGGTGCTTTTTATATTTAGAAATAGCATAAGCTTCTACTGTGTTATATATGACACTTATGCTTCTGTAACAAAAATAGAGCCCAAAAGCTCATTTCTTTAATGCAGGCAGGAATGTTTTTAACATCTGCACTTGCCGTCTGATTTCACAGCACAGCTCTGTCTCCTGTTCAACCCCTGGCTCTAAAACCTGTGTGATTTTTTTATGCTTACCTCAGCTCTTCACAAATTTTTATCAAAAATAGACCTGCGGACACTTGTTCACGCTTTTATAACCTGTAAAAGAGACTCTGATGGCTTTTGGAGGTGAATTTAGGACTGAGCTCCAGTCCATTTACAGTTTTGACGAGGACTAAGAAAAGATGGCTTGTTTAACTGACCTCAAATCCAAACTTTACCATGAAACAGATAAAAAGTGTCTTGCTTGTCTATAAGACAAATGGACTCCACACTTTATGCTTAAAAGCTAAGAGCCACACAGAGCTCTCAGATCATCTGGCTGTGGTCTCATTGTTACATTGACAGTCAGATCAAATTCTAATGAACCAGCCTTTAGTTTTATGCTCCTGTTTGTTGAATGTTCTTCGTGCGGACCAGCAATGTGCTTGGATCAGCTTTTTTTTAAAGGCTTTTAAAGACTTTCCACTTTTTTATATTACAGTATTTTTCTGTTTCAATAATGCACCCTAGTAACTGAGTATTTGAGTGTTTGTGCTTTTGTAACCAAGCTACTGTGAAAGGATCTGATTAAAGTAAGTCAATGTGACATGCATGCATTCTCTTTTCCAAAATCGGATGGAAAGTCCAAAGTTTTTTCCCTAGTTTATTTAATGTGTGAGATGTTTGGTGTGGGACAAGATATTTCATTTTAACTCATTACGTTCAATATGCTCACTAAAACCAAGACAATGAGATACATTAAAGGCAAACATAAAGCAACAAGCTGCTGCCTGCAGGGCCGTCGAGGTTGTGTGTCTCTAGAAGTTGGTAAAGTGCAAAGTTATTTAATCAAAATCTTATTGCAGTAAAACTTTTTAACATACTGCCTTCGTGTTCATATTGTTACTTACTTTCCTCCAAAGGTTGCTTCAACACCAGTAAAAAAAAAAAAAATTAATTGGATATTGGATATTGGACAACAGTAGCATGTATTACAGTCAGCTCCTAAACAAACCACATTACACTGCTTTTTTTTTTAGATGTGCAAACTTTGTTGAGGTTTGTTGAGAAGAAGTAGAAAGGTTAACTTAGTAATAATAAAGTGAGGCTTTTTAATTCTAATGACCTTCATGCGATGGAGTTTTTAAATTCATAGAGCAGAGGAAGGTAATTACCCCTGTATTTATTGTATTTATTATTCAAAAAAGACATTCGCTCAACGCAGTTATGTAGAATACTTGTGACACTGGGCAAAGACCTCTTTTACTATTTGTCTTGCAAGATTAAAACTAGAATACCCACAAATGTTTAAAGCATTGCTGCGTAACTTCTGGAGAGATGTAGTTAATTTTTAATTCTCATTCCCAGGTTCTTAAAAAGCAAAGCTTTTGATTTCTGGCATGGAAAGGAGCTCAAACTAACAAACTCAGAGTGTTGGTGTTTCACAGCTGAGACTCAACAATCAGCTATCGTTCTCCAATACTTACATAGTGTTGCATGAAGCATAGCCTTTGTATTTATACAGAATGTGTGCATATTGTCATGTATATGTTGACTCTCAAATATTAAACACACTCTGACTCTCAAAGAGGGCATGAGCAACCAGTTGCTAGAGTAAATATTTGCACTTTACATGTCTGCAAACCAGAGATATGCTGAAACTTTCCAATATCTTCCTCTCTTCCCCCTCATAATCAAAATTTTTTTTCATATTCAGGTAATCTGAACTACGTCACTTTTAGATGTGTTGCAATATCATTGATATATTACATATAAAACATACAAAGGTAATTTATCTGCGAATTGCATAAAACTACAAAGTCAACATTTTATTCTGGCAGCTGGGCAAAAGATAAATGATTTTTTTTTTCTTTTTACATTAAAGAGTGCATTTAATACAGTTATTGAGAGTGAAATATTGAGTATGCATTTAATGAATGAACGTGTTAATCAACTGTCAAGATAAATTATGTGCAAAGCAAAGACAGGAAGACAAGTGGAAAATAAGAGAGAGAGAGACAGAAGCCCTCCAAGTGACACATAAGGAGAAAAACCATCACGATTCTCTCTTGACATGTAATTAACCAGGAAAAAAAAAGGCCTTACACAAGTCTGAATCTCATCTCACACATGCACACACGCACACACGCACACATACACACACACACACAGGTCATTGGCTTCCTTCTGGGTGCTGTTTATATCATTCCCACCAGATCTGTGTCTTGTAATAAATACATGTATATGTGCATGCACAAGTGTGCATGCATCAGTGTATGTATTATACTGGGGTGTAGGTGCACAGTGTTAGGTAATGTTATTGCATGTGGGTGAACCACAAGTAAGTAAACAACACACAGTACAGTTTATCTGTTATTGCCTCGGTCAGGAGTGACATGCTCTCAGAATCTAAATGCAGTCCATTAAAAACTGTGCTCCCTCAGCTAATGATCAGCCGCCATGGGATGTCAATTGTGGAATCTCAAAATGCACATTTCTCCACACTGGTCCATTTTCTTCACCGGCTATGGTTAATGACACCATGGAAATGGTCGAATAAATGGAGAAAATGGAACTAAATTGGAAGCAGATACGGGAAAAACTTGACCATGTGCATTAGAAAGTACAGTACACAGAGTACATTTCTTTGTGTGTTTTAAACTGTAAATATATCCATGCAAAAACATTTACCCACAAGCCTGTGCTGTAAGTGTGTCAATGAGACACTGCTAACAAAGACAGCACCAGTGCCACTGCTAGTGGTTGATACATAGAAAAGCTAAGCAGTGTGCCATCATTCATCATGTTTCTCTCTTGCTGAACACTTTTGTTCCTTACTTAGTATGTCTTTGGCTCCCTCAAGGCTGGTAAAGGCTGTTAGTCAGCACAGTTCTAACACAGCCCAGAGGCAAGCATGATGCAGGGGTGCAGAGACCGGCTCTCACTCAGCATTTCAGTCACTGCAGAGGCCCCACTGATGTCCTTCTGTTTCCCTTTATGTGGGTAATCTCAGCAGCATCTATCTCATCTAACATTAGTTTGTTGAAGGGAGGCCCTGATTTAAAACCTGATAAAATTATTATACCCAATATGGAGGCTTTAGACTAGCATTAGGCTCCAGAGTCTAGATCTCATTTGTTAAAGCACCATGAGCCAAAATAAACATCTGCTGGTTTATCCGAGGCAGGTGTTCATTCCAATCTGATCCTCTTGTAGTTGATGAAGCATACCATGTGGATCTGAGGTAACGGCTAAAAGAGGTTTGTGGTATAAAAAGAAATTCCACCTGGTTGTATATCGGTGCATAAGGGGAACCCCATTCTAAATTGGCACAAACTGCCTGTCAGTCACATGAAGACATCAGAGCTTACACATTAAAGAACAGGCAAGAACCAAAATCTCACTTTGTATATCTTTGTATATCTTCTCAGGAGGTTATCAGTGTTTAGCGTTTGTCAGGTGGTCTTTTCAAATCTTGCACTGATGTAAATTCAGATTCATTGTTCTATATAAAGAGCTTCAAAGTTTTCTTACAGACACTGAAGTGCTGCTTTAACTGTATTTCAGATAATCTTTTTATTATTTGATTTTCTTTATCAGTGAAAATGTTCTTTAGCCTTGGCTCAACTGGACAAACAGTGACAGAAGGCATAGCAAAGCAAACCCATACAGCTGCGCATAAAAGTGATGTTGAAACTATAATAATATCACGGGAAGAAGAATAACAGAATTGACTCCAGTACATTTCTACCTGTAGACAAATATATTAATTTAAAAATTACTGTTTTCCAAAAGCTTTGCGGTATACTGTGCAGCCTCAGTCTCTCAAATTTATGGGTGATTAGCACCATCTGCTGGTCATGTTGGAAAAGCCAACCAAATCAGAACTGGGGAGCCTGCAAACGCTTCACACAGCATGTATCATAGTTCTTAATGAGTGAGTTCAAAGGGAGGTACAAAATAATTAGCTGAAAGCAGAGACAGATAGCACACATCAAACTGGCAGCCTGAAAGTTCGAGGAAATAGGCTGGTGATTGTGAGTTTAACACAAAATGATAGCAAGTGAATAGATAATACTCTTCACTTGTTAAAAAAATGTACCCAAAGTGAATTCTGTTAAAAGTGTGTTCAATGATTCATTAATGCAACAAATCTGAAGCACAAAAAACTCAAGGCAAATTTTTTTTTTTCAGAATTTTATTCTTTAAATTATTTTATAAAATCTCATTTACCCTTCAATATATATATATTTATATATATATTTATTTTTTGTATTTTTTTTTCACCAATTAACAATTTTGGCTATTTTCCCTTTCCACCCCCATGTATGCCCACATTTGATCATAAGGTCCATACCCCTTCACATAGACATTGTGCAATGATCCTCAGTGCCAAGGTGGAAGAGGGGAGGAGAGGGGAGACAGTGGGTGAGTGTACATGTAGGTTTGAGGGAAAAGAGGTATGGGTTTGGGCCTTGTACAGAGCATGCCATGAAAGGGTTGGTGGGGAGTAGGGTAGAGGGGCTGCCTAACTACACCACCACTGTTAACATCAGTAAGATAACCACACAGAGAGGTAAAGGGAGTACTGACTTCCACAATTACTTGAGTGTGTGTCAGGTGTGGGTTAAACCAATCATGTTCAAATGGCTCGATGTATTCCATGACACAAAATAAAAATAGCTCTTTTTGTTTTTCCCAACATCAGTAAATTATATCCACTGATGAATGTTAAGTAAGCTCCACATCAGGTATTTACCTATGACAGGTCAGTTATTCACGAAAAGATTTAAAACAGTGCCCACAAACTTAGCAGCAGCCCTGAAAACTGTTTAGCCCTTTGAAGTGACCTACACAAGTTATCTTTCCGCTAATCCAATTCAAATCCACATCAAATCCACGCCATGCCGTGTGCGAGTAGGTATCTACGTTGATGATTCTCTTTCTAGGCTTCTTAAAAAGGCCAACATCTATAGACACAAGGCTAAACTTCAGCAAAACCACAGATTTAAGTATGTTACATTGTCTGTACATCTGGGCAAAGAAACAGGATTTTGTTTTCTACTCCAATATTTGTTCTTCATTTGGCAATATGATCACTTTTGCAACATGGCTCAATACTTCTGAAAGTCGTCTTTTGTTGCTGGTATGATTTGCGATGAACAGACTAAAGCAACTGAAAAATATACATGGAAAAAAAATCAAACAATTCAAAAAGGCTTCAATAGATGACAGCAAAACAATTGCACACCTCCCCTAAGGTCACTCAAGACTTTTGTGATACCACAGTAGGCTAATGTTGACTCAAGAAGATCTCTAACAGAAGTGTTAAGCTACATCCAAACAGTATCTGAATATCCCTTCTTTAAGTTGTATAACATGATAAAGACACAAGACAGGAGACAAAGTTTTAAAGGAAAGGAATGAACACAAGTGTGAAATCAGACATAACTTACACCAAATGTGTCTGTCTGATATCCAGGCAAAACATGAATACTTGTATAGAGATAAAGTCTTGTAAGCAGATGTATTATATATTGGTCTACAAAGTGTAAGTTGCTGCATAATTCTGTCAGTATGCATGATTCAATATACTCCGTCTTGGTCATCCTGTTAGGAGGTTAATCTATACTCCTGTGTATTTCTGAGTCACTCTGATTTCCTTAGTTAGTGTTTAATTATCATGGCCTGAAAAAAACATGTTAATGTTTAACTTGTAAAACACAAAACTATGCAAATGAAAACACTGTAAACTTAAAATACTCTACGATAAGACAGCTGAATCAGCTTAAGGCATTTAGAGGTCATTCCTAACAGAACATAAAGGCTACAATTGCCTTAACGGCCTGTCAAAATAATTAACTTTTTACTTTGATTAAATGTGATTTAAAATAAGCCCTTAGTGACTATACACTGCAATATACTGCATCAATTTTCCTCTTGCGTGAAGAATCCAGAGTCTAATCACTAGAGGTTTTTCTCAAAATTTATGATACTCGATTTACATGTTTCACTTTATTTACACATAATGGCCCCTGCCCTTTGAAGTGTGCCGATAAATGAGTCTGATGAGATTTCCACAGCAAATGGCAGTGGTTTGCTTGAGAAAACTCATGCTAAGCTCATTTACCAGATCCAAAACAAGTGCCTTATAGGGGCCTTTCAGGTTCTTATAATATGTAAAATTTAACAGGGTATCATAAAACTAACTTGGAAAGTCAGCATCAATCTCAAATGATTACACATTGGCAATCATTTTTCTGTACAGGCAAGTGGACACAACAACATGAATCCCTTATAATGAGGTGCAATAGCCGTGTAATAAACACTACCTTTGTAAAGCTATGTTTAACTCTGTGGTTGTGGTTGGCTTGTACTCATCTGCAACATACTGTAAGCGGACTCTGCCTTTTGTATTTGGGGGACAAAAGAGAAACAACTTACAGTATAATGAAATCCAGTACATCACCACAAAACACTGGCTTGGGAATGAGCTCAATCTAAACCTTTCTGACAGTTTCAACCAAGATTTACAGTTTCAGCTTTCACAAAGGTAGTTTTTTTACAGCCCTAATATTTTAAATTGCAATAAAATTAACATTTTACATCAGTTTTCATGTTTTGTGTCCACTCCCTGAATATACAGAAACTGTAAACAGCTAAACAGCTACAAGTCCAAAAACCCTTGTGCTATGTTATTCAGACAACACAGGCAAGGATTATGACATAAAGTAATTAACCTCTACTGCTATCCTTTAAAAATGAATCAGCTGATTGTAAGAGATGTTTTCTGTATAACTAAAGCTGAGGTCGCAAATCTGTCGAGTACAATGTAGCTGATAAAGTTATCCTTAGGTTTTTTAGGGCTAGTTTGAAACAACAATGTTGAACTGGGTATATAAGCTTAAGCCATTTGAGGTAGACAGAAACCGTGTCAGAGTTTACACTTTCAGGCTGTCTAAAACCAATCAATAAGCTCACACACTGTCAAAGAACCATATTCACTTGATTTGTGGCCCAGCAAGAGACTCCTGTGACTCCACCTGAGACTGACAGGGAACCGCTGATCTGGTAAGGGTGCACTGCAACATCATGGGCCATGGTGGCTTAAGGAGTGTAATGAAAGGGGATGGGGGGAGAGGCTTGCAATCGACACAACTCAACAAGCTTTTAACCAGAAAGAAGTCAACGCCACACATCTTCAATGTCTCAAGTCAACAGCAGCATTTCAACCTCGGACATATAAACAGAAACAATTGAGGGTTAATTTACAAGGCATAATCTTTTAAATATAATATATGGCATCTCCTTAAAGATACTTTCCACACTGTGCCCAGACATACATTTATACCCCCAAAATCCCAGTGACAGACCTCGTGCCCATTTAACAGTCTCACATTGTTCGAGAGAATAGAGATTAAAAATATATACTATTGACTTATCGACTTCCAGTGTATGTTTTCTCTGTTTCCCTAATATTTTTCAAGTTTAAAAAGATCTCCTTTGTCACAATGCAAGCTCAGAGGTCTTTTCTACTCACACACACACACACACACAAACTCTCGTTCTCACTCTCTCACACACATACACTCACACATACATATGCACTATTTATATATATATATATTTATATATTAGAGGATTTTTTTTAGCTGAGAAGTTAGGCAAAGTATATATGTTCATTTGGACGGAATTCATTCAAAATGAGAAGGAATCAAACTCTCTTTTCTCCAGTTTCCCTTTTAAGGGGGATAGAATTTGAGGAATTTGGGAAGCGCTACAACATCACATGACTACTCAAGAGCAGGTAGCAAGGTAAAAGGAAGAAGAAAGAGATAAAAGGCCTGAACTTGTACAAGGCAGAGAGATGGGCAGACGATATGGCTCTCTGTGGCATGTGCATTCCAGGGCCCAACTGACAGTCAGAGAAAATGTACAAAGTTCAAGAGGGTTAGAGGGAGCGAAAGGACCATCAGATAAGGGGAAGATAGTGACTGTGTTGCTCAAACAGGAACAGAGCTAAAGCAATAGTGCAAGACTACGCAGCAGGTCAAGGGAGGGGACTAGAAGGGAGAAAGAAATATTTTGTCTGCCTGATTTATCGGTACACCAGGTGAGATATGGTGCCAGATTTAAAGTTGAGCTGATGGTTGGGCACAAAGCTGTGCTGGGGATTCTTTCGCGTGCATATATCCTTTGCATACAAGCCCATGCACGAGTCACACGATACTTTAGAGCAGTTCACACAGGTGTGTGATGCACCTGGCTTGTTGCAAAACCCGCATCGCGATCCCCCCATGCTTATTCTCTCGCTGCTACCTCCTTTTGGTGTTGTCAAGGCAACAGACTTGCTTGGAAACAGCTTAGTGGACATGAGGGGTTTCTCCACCATCTGGGGGTGGGGGTGAGGGTGGGAGTGTGAGTGGGTCAGTGTGAGGGGGTGGGGATGGAGATGGGAGTGGGAGTGAGTATTAGAGTAGACGGAGAGCTTTTCCTTGACAGGAATGTATCCATCGAGGGGTCGTGGGGATTTGGGGTGGTAGTCCTGGAGGCCACAGCAAGGGGAGGGATCCACATCATGACAGGCAGAACAGAGGATCATGTCACACCTCTGGCAGGAGGCCATAGAGGAGCAGCCAAGTCCACAGCCCTGACACTTCACACCACCATGACCTTTAAGCAGCCACCCATCCCTCACCTCCCGAGGCTCTCTGGATGGAGGTCGAGATGGAGTCTGCCTTCCTCCCGTCCCAGCACCACCCCTCTCTGTGTACAAGTCAATCTCATCCAAAGAGGAAAGGTGGTATGATGTGTATGCATCAGCTGGGGGAGGTGACTGAATTGGGAAGAAGTCCGCAACAGGGCTATAGGAAGGTGGAGCTGCCACAGAGAAGAGAGATGCCGAGGTGCTGGGCCTGATGATCTCATCCTTCATATCCTCCTCTGCATCCACAAACAGAGGCTCTTTCCTCAGACTCAATGAGGCCTTTAAGACAGGCTTGCTTGCTGCTGCGTGCCAGTGACCAGCCCCATCTGTAACATCCACAGACTTAGATGGTCGGCTACCTCGCCTCAGGTGGTGGGCATGAGGCCTCTCTATATCCAACGGCCGCACAGACAGCCGAGCCATATCTGCCCCAAGGCTGTCGCGTCTGCGGAGTGCCTCAGCACAGCCAGCTGCATCATCTCTGCAACCTCTGCGGAGTTCCAGGGCCTCCAGTTCCGAGGCTGAACCACGGGCCAGAGCCACTACCTCTCCGAGAAGACGACACTCTGCCTGGGCCAGGAAGAGCTCAAATGCCAACTGGCGGAGATGATTTGTGCCTCCTGGGTGTTCTTGCAAGTGGAACTGCGAATCATGGTCACAGGCGTAGCCTATGGTTCGCATTACAGATCGGAGTTCTGCATCAGATATGGCAGACTGCAGATGGTACACGTATGGGCCAGTGAAAGTCTAAAAGAGAGATGAGTAAATTGACATTAGGGAAAGTCATTTACAATAACTTGAAAAAATAAAGCTAAAATCAATCATACATGCTATTTACTGCATATAACTTTTAAGTGTAGATTTGTTTTAACACTGTGTTAACTAACATCAGAAATGCAAAACTTTCAACAGTATTAGAAAATAATACTTTACATACAGATGTTGTTTTATGCTAAAGTAATAAGCAGCAGGACAAGCAATTTAGAAAGGATTGGAAATTCCAGGTGCAGCGGCTACATTTAGCCCAGATATAACACTGTACGTTGGGGTTATGAACAGACAATATGTACTCCAACAAATAAAAAACCCAAATTTGACAAAAATTACAAGTATTTGTATGTGAGTATTTGTACTCACATACTGAGTATTTGTATGTGTTATCTGTATGCTGTATGTTTTAGATAACTGGTTTATGCTAGTTATAGATAAGCATGATAACAACAACCCTTAGTAAAATCTTCTTCACCTTTATACATCTGAACTCCTTCTTCCAGGGGAAGAGCAAGAGGTTGGTGCAGATGGTTTCCAGGGTGTGGAAGGCTCTTTCCAGGCTCTTGAGGTTGCCCCCTCTCTGGCAGCGGAGGGAATTCTCCACCACTTCATAGAAACGCACCATCCGGAAACGTTGTCCCGGGTCTGGCTGGTAGGCCCCTAGCAGTGCTGTGGCTGTGGAGAGTAGAGCCTCGCTGTCCTTGTGTCTCCCTCTGTCCCCCTCTGGTGCAGCTCCAGTACATGTGTTATCCTCCTCAAGCCTCCTCTCCAGTGCTGTCACGTATCTCCGAAACAGGTCCTCTTTTAACTTGGCATCCATTATTGACAGCAGACTATCAGTCAGCTGTTAAACTTTTCTGAGAGAGCCTCACCCCTTTTAGCACATCCTGCACCAGGAAGCCACTTTCAAGCACCATTTTTGGTCACCATAATTCTCTGTTCATGCTGGCACACATTCAACGTTTATAACGTTTTAGAGAGGTGGGGGAGGAATGAGACGTTGTGTCCAATCAGTGGCACATCCTTTAAACAAGAGATGCAGTTGTCTGGTGCTTTCACTTGGTGGAGCGAGGCTGCAGCCTGTAGGGATGCCTTCTTACAGGCATCTCTAGTGCTGGCTCAAAGCCTGTCTTGTTTCCATACAGATAGGTCGTCGTGCTCAGTAAGGTCAGGAGGGGCGTTTTTTCTTGCTCTGTTAATGCAGAGAAGTATCTATTCTGTTTCTTGATGTCAGCATGTGCAAAGTTCAAGGTCACTCATCTTGAAGACACATTCTTGATAATGTGTTTCTTCTGAGCCGTGTTCAAGCTGCAATGACACGAGAGAGCTTTACAAAACATTGAAATGTCTAACTCTGACACACACAAATACAGAAGGCAACCTGCAACATTTCTCTCTACTGGCTCAGCTACCATTAAAGAAATCATATTTGTAACAATTATGGTTTAGCACTTTATTACATCAGACAAGAGATAGGGTATAAGCATTACTATTTTGATAAACAGTGTCTATGCTCTGAGTGGGATGATGCGTGGATGCATCGTGTGGGGTGTTTTATATCAGTCCTGGAGCTATTTGGCAGGACTGATTATATTATTATCATGATTTACGCAACAAAGAAAAAAGACCAGGGCGAATTTCTTTGTACATAACCAGTATTGAGGCTCATCAACGTTACAAATATTCCCATTGTCTTGCGCATGTGTTTGCGCTAGTTAATACGTGAGCTGACAGTACTACATACATATAACCCGTGGTATCCTGCACTTAGCTTTAGTTAGCTATAATTAAAAACGCAACACTGGAAATGCAAATAATGGATATGATACTGAGAAGTCTAAGTCTAAAATATTTTATGAGGTTTAAATCACTGCAGATGAAGGTTTCTGCTTTTAGTTCACAGACGTGCTTGTCGACTATTCCTTACACATCAACCTTAGCGAGCATCGTTAGCAAGCTAGCAAGCAACATGCCTTGGCTAAGGCAGCACGGTGTCATACTACTGCGTATCAACTCCAACAGAATCAGTTTATCACGACCAAGGTGTATAATAGGATTTACACGCTGGGGATAGCTTACGTTAATTCTTAATGAATCCCAAACATGACAAAACCCGATGCTGTCACTGGCATGGCCCCCCAACTGAGTACAGGCAGTGAACGCCCATTTCAGCGCAGCTGGCTAGCTTAAAATTGTTTAAGCTAGCAGGGCGGTCCATCGCTAGATGGGAATCTTTGTCAATTTCAAAGTCAATTCTCTAAATTTACATCGCCATTGTGTCACAACCCTATTAGGATCAAATCTTAATCTCATTCGGTTGAGATATCACACCGTTTTCAAACTAGAAACACCACCATCCGTACCTCTTACCTTAAACAAGTACTAGCCGTGGCTAGCTACGCCTCCTCAGCTGTTGGAAATTCCCATCATCACAACGCGCATGCGCTGAACTGTGACAGTTCATCAGCATCAGGGTCCCACGTGCTGCTTTGAAAAAGAGGAGCTGGAGATGAAAGGATAGAGAGCATCGATCCTACCAACTACAACACAATATGTATCCAGTATTGTAAGTTAGCTGAATATAAAGTTGCAGACTTTTTCGTAAAGCAAAATATGAGCTTGTGCGTGCAGTATGACCCTCTTTCAGCAGTAAGCGTGTGCTAACTAATAGCATTTCTCTTTAACCAAAATTGACAGCTTGTTCATTAAATGGTTATTACGTCAAACTTGCAAGTAAATAAGTTACGGCTTCACTCCATTCACCTTTTTAGATTTAAATACATATCTTATGCATCTACGCTTCTATTGTACACTTTATTTTTAACAAGCAAATGTAGAATTCTAAATTATAAATGTAAATTTTATATTATGGCTCATGAAATTATACCCGGCATATTATTTTTTGACATTTACAAGAAATATCGATTAATCGAGAAAACAAGAAAAGAGGTTAGCTGTAGCTCCAAAGCGTTCATCTACTTGTAACGATGGCTGTATTATTACTATTACTTCAAGGTTAAATGGATGTCCACGATTTTTACTCAGTAACTTAAAAACATATATCGTGTGTTATGGTTATACTTTTAGAGATAACCCCGCCCTCGCGCATAACAAAACAACCAGAACCCGGTGACGTCGGTACAGGAACGGTTGGTTGGGGACTGACTCAGTGAAGAAAAGAAATGGCGAAGCTCGGAGGATTTAGCGCAGCACAGCTCAAGAAAAATATCTCTGACGGAGGCAACGACTTGTCGGAATTTGTCTGTCCAGTTTGTCTCGAAATTTTCGACAGTCCAGTAACAACACAATGCGGCCATACGTGAGTATTTTTACCTTTTTTCCAACGTCCTCCCCTCAACCCACGTCTGCTACCAGCAATTCAATTGTACGAGGTAAAAATTATCGGGGAGAAGGCTTGTTTTTAAATATGTCGTGCAACCGTGGTCGCAAAACGTCGACCATGCGGGTGTCTGCCTTTCTTGTGACTCTCAAATTTAATTTTTTTCACTTGAATATTTGGCAAAAGCAATGTCAGCTTGCTAAATCAGTTTCAGTTTTGTTTACATCAAAGAGGAGGCCTCATCTGGGAGTTGTAGTTCTTATCTCTATTGCTTTGCTCGATCAGCTATTCAAAAGGACTACAAGTCCCTGCGCCCTCTTGAGGTGGGACTTTCCATCGGATTTTCAGGAAGCTCTACTTTGGAGCTTTTTAAGGATCCAGCAAAGTGAAAGCATCTGGCTGCTCCAAGTGTATTTTAATGTCAGCCTATAAATAGCAGGTATAACTATAAAAAGCTTGTTCCCTGTGGTCGTCAGAGGCCAAATGAAAAATGATCAGAGTTTTAGTGACTAATTTCCTATACCTTGTTCATTGTCACATTTTTTTCACCCATCTCTCATCAGGTTCTGCCAGAGTTGTTTGCAGGAGTGTTTGCGTCCACAGAAGCCTGTTTGTGCTGTATGTCGGGCCGGGCTGGGCCATTGGACTAAAGCTGTTGAGCTTGATGCTGTTATCCATTCAACTGTGGCATCTTGTAAGGGGTGTGGAGTTCAGGTACGGCTTATGATGCAGAGTAAAAACTAGCATAAGGCACCCCATTTACCTTTTTCAAAGAGTTTTCAAAGAACAGACCACTCATGTTAGATATGAATACTGTAGTTGATCGTATACATTTAACTGATTTATATTCTTTTAATTGTGCAGCGTTAATACAGAGTCTAAACAAACATTTCAGAACAGTTGTATCAATTTGGTTGTGCACTAGCTGTTACTCATCTGTGTCTCTCCACTTTTCAGGTTGGCCTTGCTCAGATGAGAAGCCACACAGCTGCCTGTTCAAAATACCAGGATTACATTGAGGAAGGAGTGAGGACTACTGCCCAGAGCCAGCCAACCATCATCAGGTAATCTAATTTGTTTAATCATTCCACTTTTACTCATGCAATAAAAAAATCAAGAATTGACCCCACAGTGAGCAGTAAAGTAAGATTTTGTGCCATCACTGACAGGTGTAGCATATCTGTAGCACATCTATCAAAGCAAAAGCATTGCAGTTGGGTGTTGTTGCCAGAAAAAAATCCAAATATTATTTTAGCCAAAATCTTAGCTCATGTCTTCTCTCATATCATGACATTGATGTTTTATTATTGTTATCAAAGAAATCAGTTTGCATTACATCAAAAGTGTGTGACATTTTATTGTTTCTGTTTCTTTGCCATAGTCCTGTGCCGAATCGCTACACCTTCACCTGCCCGTACTGCAACTGCCAGAACCTTGACCAGGATGGCCTGGTTGAACATTGCACTTCCCAACATGCTCGAGATGCACGTCAAGTGGTAGGAAATCTACGCTACACTGTGACTATAAGAGGTTAAATTGTTTGCATTTGCTTTACGTCCCTTACTGTGTTCTCTTACTTTCTGTTCAGGTGTGCCCCATCTGTGCCTCAATGCCTTGGGGGGATCCTAACTACAGGAGTGCAGACTTTTTTCAGCACCTGAAGATCAGACACACTTTCTCATATGATACCTTTGTTGTAAGTTGAGGACTTAAACACTATCTGGACTTTCTTTTTTTATGGCGTGAATTATCTGTTAACTTACTGTTTTTTGCAGGACTACTCCACAGATGAGCAAACGATGGTCCAGGAGGCTCTACAGCGCTCCCTTTTGGACAACTGAAGTGAGAAGAACAATCCACCAAGTGCAATGAAGGGGGTCTGGTGATGTGACGTCTTAAGAAGACAGAACAAGCCACTGTATCTTCATTCATCTATCATGAGCATGGTGGTACATGTATTACTATGAGTAATCAGTTTCACAGGGAATGAATCTAAAGGTTTATTATTCAGAAAAAAAAATCACGCAATATGGTGAAAAAAAGCATATTGTACTGTTTGATTTAGGAGTGATAATGTGTTTTTGGTGTGATAATCTCTTACCCCCCCCAGTTGAGTCTGTAGACTTAATAGTTTGTTGAATATCTATTAAACTATGTTTGTTAAAGCAGTTTGTTCTTTGATGACATGGTGTCACATAGCCAAAAACTTCCAAAGTTGTAATTCGATTTCCCCATCGTCAATACTTGATGTTATAAAAGGATCGACCACTAGGTGGCTAACTATTGCCAGCGAACAGCGAAGGGACGTTGTCAAGTAAAGTTACTAATAATATATAATAATCTACTGAAGGGTGGCTGAATGTGTCTTTTTTCTTAAAAGAAAAGAGGGAGTTTTTGATTTTGAATTTATTAGCAGATGAAAGATCTGTCTTTTTTATGCTGTCTCTAGGTGAAGTGTGTGTTTATGTGAGAGAGTGTACGTTCATTCTGTTTTCAGAGATCTACTGGAAAGAATAAATAATATGAGGGTCAAACAAAGCCAGAGAGGGCTGTTTGCTTTATTGTAATGTTTCTCCCTTATGTCTTTGTGCCTGCTGGTAGATCTTGTATCTGACTTCCAAATCTCATAGGGCTAATAGTTTATCCAGTGAACCAAAAGATGCAAGTATGAGAACCATCAGTGTGTCACAATCAGTCAGTTCTGTGATTTTTAAGTTTGGTGAGAACTTACTTGCAAGTTTGTGGCCACACGGGGGCAGTAGAGTTCCACCGTCCTCTGGCCATCCATCAGACTCCTGGCTCTGTTGCAAGACATAATTCAACACAGATTTCATTCTATAAATG
Source organism: Acanthurus lineatus (assembly GCA_029814665.1). Classification (NCBI taxonomy): domain Eukaryota; kingdom Metazoa; phylum Chordata; class Actinopteri; order Acanthuriformes; family Acanthuridae; genus Acanthurus; species Acanthurus lineatus. Next base: position 16,389,639 of record JAPZDV010000002.1, on the reverse strand, counting down.
TGCTTTCCTCAATGTGTTGTACTCCAGCTTAGCTTTTTACTCACATTTGTTAAAAAGCAGCATACAAAAATGTCACTGATCTTCAGAAACTGAGGTTTTGTTGGGATTATTTTTCTAGTTTTAACTGAATAACCACAACTTTGCTTGTGGAAGGCTGATGACATGACATGACTCAAATACGATTTTAAATGTAACTTACTGTAATGTGTTCTTTGATGCCCAGTGTCTTGTATGCCTTGTCACACAAAAAAAATCTGTTTTTTTAATAGCTTTTATATTTTTAAGCATCACTGCCGACAGTTCTGAAAAAAAGGAGAAAAAAACATAATTATTATTTGAATGCTTCCAAAAACAGCATGTTGGGTAAATAGAAAACTATGTTGAACTTTGTTTAATTTTTGCTGGTTGTTTTTACGTTTATTCTTAAAATGTGAATTGTGTCTATCTTTTAATTTACATCTCTGTTGTTTTTCACTGACTTGTTAACTGTCACAAATCAAACATAGTAGTGCAAATCTTCACACACAGTTGCATTGCATTTGTCTTCTACCAACAGGTGAATAAAACTGATTACACCCAGATCTAGTAGCTCTAGAGCAGAACCTTAATGCCTTTTCACATAGTCTATGGTGCCACTTAGTCCTTGATGTTCATTTTTCTCTCTAGTAAAATGTGTATTAAGTTTTATATGTATCTCATGTATAATATCCTTTTTTTTTCCTCTTTCACAATATATCTCTCATTCTCTTTTGTCAGCCCTACTGTTGGTGGGTGCTAAATCCTGATAAATTAAAGCTCTTTAATTATTTAAACCCTGGCCCCAGAAATCAGGCGCAGTGATTTATACCTGTGTGTATGAGACTTGTGGGGGAAGAAACAACACTCGCTGCTTTGATGGATGACCACAGTGTGTGTGAGTATAAAAGAGAGAGAGAGAGCAGTTAAAAGGAGGGTAATGTGCAGGATGCATTTGTAAAAACTCTGGATTTGTTCAGTTATGCTAATCAGACAAGGGTCAGAAAGGTGTATGTAAGTAAAAAGAACTTATTGTAAAATGTATCCAATAAGCCAACCTTTCTACCAATCTTAGTCCATGTGTTGCATATCAGGGCAGTGCTGTATCACTCCAACAATGCCCTTGCAGTGTGCTTTTTGCATGTACTTGTATCTGTGTTGAGTTTATGATGAAACTCAGGCCCTTCGGTGTACATTGTCCACAGGGAGAGGAACCCTCTCATCTCTTCTTTCCTTTGTGTGCTTCTTGTATCTGTAATTACTGTAGCTAAATGATATTACAATTTCTCACCTAGCTCTATAGAGAATCTCACCACCAAACTTCTTGATGTATTCCCAGCGTTTTTCTCTTTTCTTTTTCATTTCGACCCCCCCCCCGATCAGGCTTTTGCTCCTGGCAGATAGAGGAGAGATGTTAGCGGTGAGAGAACTAACGAGATACTCCAGTGCTCCTGGGCAGGAAGGAAGTCGAGCCGAAAAACATGGCAGAGAAAAGTCTTTCTTGTCTGTTTGGTGGCGCAGCTAGAAAGGGAGGTGGGGGGGCAAGGTGGGGAATAGGAAAAGGAAGAAAGAGAGGAAAAAGGGAAGAGAAGTGAACACATTGAATAAAAATTTCATAAAGTTCAGCGTGTGGTTTCTTTGATGCGAGCAATAGATAGTGTGTGCAGTCTGCAGGCTCTGTGGAGGCAGCAATTAATGCTACATGTGCCCACAGGCACACTGTGAGAGGCAAGGGGACGCTGGCTTGTTTTAGAAGTGTGTCGCGTACCATCACTCTACCCTAGACACCCTTTCACCAACCTTTTGTTTTCTTTTAATGTTTTTTTTTGTAAACCTCCTCTTGCATCTACTGTAAGTCTCTTGAAATTCAGCATCATCGAACTTGTCGTTTTAAGCGCCTTAATAGCTCTCTGAGCTGATTATTATCATCAAAACATTTCAGAAGTTCCAGTCACAGGTAAATAAGTCCCAAGTCCAGCTAATATTGTTTTAATATTGTTGAAATTGCACACTTTTGAGTCAGGAGTCTGAACCTGGCCTATCCCACACCCTTAAGAGAGAGAAGACTCCTCTGTGTCTGTTTGCTCGAAATTGCAACAGTCTGAAAATAAGTCTACTTCCTTTTTGACCAGGTCCAAAGAGACGGTTTTCCTCCTTGTTTAGGCTATTTTACACTTATCAGGTAACTTACTCTGCTTAAATGCTTAGTCAGAGAGAAAGAAGTGGATTATGGTGGAATCAGTCAGGTAGGAATCAGGAGGACTAACTTGTATTCATCACCTGGGGCTCGAAGGTGAAGTGTTTTTTTTAACATAGAAAGAATGAGAATGTATCTGCAGAACACTCAATACACAGAAAAAGGTGACAAGAGATAGGAACTCCTCAAATGCCTGGAAAGTTCTCTCTATTAGTCTATCTCTCTAGTTTTGCTGAGGCAGGCGTCTGTGATGAGGTGTGGGGCGTGTGAGGAGAGCACTGGGAGTTTGTTCACCGTAAAATTCCTCAAAGTCAGGAGAAACAGGAAGAGCGGGAATCCTGCCGCCCGGGCTCTGCAGCTTGGGCAGGTCGGTCGTCTCAAATGTTTGAACAGAAAGCGCCAGTGGGCTTCCCCGACATCAATAGTGGTTCTACACCAACTCCTCTTCCGCTTTTAAACTCTTAACAACCGACCCCCTACCTCAGCCAGACACACACACACACAAACACACACTTCTTGTGTTGCCAGCCTAAGAGCAACAAGGCTTAACTTTGATTTAATTATGCCTGCAACCAACTTGGCCCTGTATCAGCTGAAGTAAAACTTGTGCATCTTGTTTGTGTGTGCATCTATTTTTGTGCCCTCAAAACCCGACCACTGCCAATATTAAGCCAGAGGATCTCCCAACTGCAAGGATAAGATCATTTATCTCCTGTCCTGTCTCTAAAAGCATCATGAGTGCTTTGCTACTGTAAATATGGGAGGAGAAGAATCATTTTTTGATCTCTTTTGTGTAAAGCAAGCAAGGAATTCTGAATTCCTGTTCAAGCTACTGTATATGTGACTGCAACAAAAAACTGAAAAAAAAAATAGTCACACAAGTTTTAGTTCCTCCAAAAGCTTCGAAAGTTCCCAGAATTACTGTTTCTGCAGAAATATTCTCCTGGAAGTGAAAATGAATATGAAACTATGAAACACACTGATAAAACTATCAGGAGAATTGCTAATCATGGCTTCCGCATTTATTTATTTATTTGAAATCCGCACAGCCACTGTACTAATATTTGAAAGTTAAGCCCTCTAAGGTGTAAATGAAGGGGGGGCTAATGTCCCTCGTGTGTGTGTGTGTGTGTGTGTGTGTGTGTGTCACAATGGAACAGCAAGCCAAGTGAGGCGAATGGATCTAAATTTTTCTCCCCCTCCGTGTACCCCTGTAGACCAACTAAGATGTGTGTGGATGAGAGCATGGCCCAGGGCTATTATTCTCCCATTAATTTTTCCATTTGAAATCAAACCTCAGCGGGCGTGCATGAGGGAATCAGAGGAGGGGGAGAGGACTAGAGTCGGGATAACCTCATCGAGGTGGAGAGGCCGACAAATGTTGGTTGTAGCAGCGTTAATGTCCAATAGGGGAGGCAATTTCGCTTTCACAGGAATCCTTATTATTTGTCTCCCTTCTCCTTCCTTAGTCTTCCTGGTTTGATTTGTTTTACAGTCATGCGTTTCCTGCATTGACAGATGAGAGAAACCCTAATGTTTTTAACTTCCCATCTACAGATACACACACAGCACACTCTTGTCCACACAGGCCTGCAAATGTCCTCATTTTACCCATCTATTTCGCTTTCCTCTGCAGAAACTTTCAGCACATACAGGACCCCCTTATTTTGTTAAATTCCTCAGCAATCCTACAATCAAGAAGACCTGTTAGACCTTCATTCCTCCACCCTCCCTACCTACGCAAACACACACCTCCTCGAACTCACACTTCCTCCTCTGGTCTCCAATCACCACTCTCCACCCTGTTTTCCCCTCAGTCTTTTGAAAAAGCGCAAGTGCTTGCTAATCTGTCACTCAGATGTTGTCCTGTTGTGGAGATGATGGGGGTCCGTGACGGTGGGCTCATACACCTCCAGCAGCTCGGAGCGGCTCGATGATTAACCAGGCAGGTAGTGAGTCAAACTGCTGACGGCAGGAACACACTGACAGCTGATTTGGAAGACAATGGTCTCACTCCCTCTACTTAACTTGTCACAGCGGTCAAAGCACCTTCTCCATTAACTTCTGACATATCTGAAGAGATGGAGGGAAACACTCATTTACTGCATTGCAAAAAAAAAAAAATGCAGCAAAAAATGCAGCAAAAAATATATAAACAGAACTGATCAGAAACTTGAGAAAGCTTGTTTGTGAAAGTTCTGATTTATGGCATCTGGGTTTCATTGGAAGTCCCTCAGAGCTTGAAAGTGAATAACATGGTATTACTTAAGTACTGCGAGCCCTTATTGTGGTTTTAATATTACTGTGTATGCCTCACAGGAAACAGGAGATCCTTTAGCTGTTTATCCAGACTGCAGGGCGTACAGTTGGATGTCAGAAAACCCAACATCTCCTTGTCTCTCAGATTAATAGTACACCACTTCCCAATTATTAACCGCCCATGCAGTGTTGCATTCATATTCAAAGCTGTTTACCTCCCTCCACTTCCTGTGCATTGTGTCGTGTGTCTTTACAGGAGGGAATGGACGACGCAGGCAGTTCTGTCAATCAAACGGCAGCCCCCAACCACCAGTGGCTGCCCACAGACAGCCGTCCATACACCTCCACCAACTCCGGTCCCTCCTCAGCTCAATGAGTAACTAACCTGCAGGTATTGAATCAAACTGCTGACAAGCACATGGAGGGGAGTGGAGGTGATGGGAGACGGGGAGGTGGGAGAGGGGGGGGATTGTGTAGGTGGATGGATAGAAAAATAGAAAGCGAGGGGAGGATAGGGATGACAATGGCATCATTTTATAGCCCACCTTGGTGATGTAACCTTTAACTTTGCAAAGAAAGATGGGTCTCTTCTCTGTCCGTCCAGCCGTTCAGTTCCCCCCCTCAACCCCCTCATTTCTCCATCTCACTCTCTAAGTGGCATCCTTTGATGGGCTGTCCCTCTCTCATCTTGTCTTCTTAGACAGATGAGTCCTGTCAGCGCTGCCATCACTGCCCAGCTAAACATTAATGACTCTCTTGCCTGACAAGTGTTGGCGGGGCAGAGGAGAGGTGAAAGGGGGACGCCTCTGGACAAAACCAGGGATGAAAAGGAGAAGTGATGGCTTTATCTGCCTGACAGATTCTCTTTTGTCTCTCTGAACTTGCGTATATGTATGTGTGCCATCAGCAGATTCTTGGCTTGACATGACGGTTTTATTGCCCTGTTTTTCCTTCTCTCTGAGGAGCTGGACCTCTTTGTATTCCCATTGCCCCTCATCCTTCCTAATGGCATTTCTGACATTCCTTCAAGCATCTGTGCATCAATGTGAGTATATACGGGCTTCTGTGTTTCTCCATGCGGCTATCTATTTGTAGGTCCACGTGTGTTTCCTTCGTATCCTCATGTGTGTTCCTTAGAGAGAGCATCCTGGACTTTGATGCTGGGGATAGTGAGGGTGGTGACGGCAGGTCATGGGGAAGAGTCATCCCAGAGGGACAGGTAGTGAGAGGAGAAAACGATGGAGTAAAGGAGGAAGCTGAATGGAGGGAAGGGCCTCTGTCAGTGTCTGTGGGTCAGTTTAGGTAAATCACAGCTTTATGTCTATACACTTTTCTCCAGTGTGATAAAGCTTCCCTCTGGAATATTTCTTTCCTCTATCATTTCTCCACGGTCCTTCTTCTTTCGTCCTTCCTGCTGTGGTCTCTCTTTCCATACTCTCACTGGTCTCCGTCTCCGTCTCCATCTCCCTCTCGCTCTCCAGGTTGTCACTCAGGCCTATGGCCTCTTTCCCCATCTCTCTTTTGAATTATTAACTCCCCAGCTCAGGGGAGTGAATGGGTACTGCTGAGTAGACACAGCACAGATCCGGCTTCACATTGCCCACATTTCGGAAGTCTGTCCATTTAAGGGGATTACATTGCTGGTCTCATCAGCCCCACTCCCTGTGCATCCTCAAACACACACATCCAAGCATGTAAACCTGTGCAGTTGGTTATTATGATTAGCTGATAGCATAGGACAGTGAGACAAACACACAAGTGGTCATGTCTTCCTGCCAGCATTCCTTTACTGTAGAGCGCTGCGGGCCTCCTGCGGTGAAGCCGCCCACACCCCTGGCTTACTTCTCCCCAGGCAGCCTCAATCTCCTCTGGGTTCCCGGAGCAATGATTAACCCAAGTTCTGATCAATGCTTCTGCTGACTCTGATACATCACTGGAGCCTTGCAGCTGCCATGTAAAGGAAGCGTCAACTCTGCGCTGCTCAAGACAGAGCATACCCACTCCATCACTTAAATAAGGCCACGCACGCACATGCTCGTACACGAGGGCACATACACACGCACACACACATACAGAGGTGGTCAAAATAAAAGGAGCATCTGACATTATCATGAAAAAACCAGCATGATGCTGTAAAGTTTTTGATTATTATGTGTAGTTGTATTGGATTTTATTATGTATAAGTGTTCTTGCTAATTTGTCCACTTTCTTCTTAAGTGTGTTACATTTTGCATTTCTTGTTGTGAATGCAAAATATTTAATATGGAGCAGTTTCCACCAGATATAAAACACAAATTCTTGTTTAAATAATTATTTTAGGCATTTGAATATGGCTCAATTGCTCTTCTCAATTCCAAACTCTGGACAAGTGTTGGAAATTTTCACTGAAGACTTTTTTTGTGTGTGAGCAGTTTGTGCTGAAGGACATAAAAAAAGAGGTAACAAGAAAGAGGTAAACATAGAAACAGAAGAACAAAATAAAAGAAGGGAAAAAAAGGAAAAGATTGGCATCGCTCATCACCCAGTGGTGCTTTACCTCGACAGCAGGGGGAAGCCCTGATTTCCTGAAGATGACAGGAAGCACAATAGCAGAATGTTCTGTCAGCACATCCTACTCACAGAGCCAGGTTAATGATTCTGTAGCCACAGCTGAGCAGAAGAGAGGGATGAGTGGAGGGAGGAACAGTGAGGGAAAAAGAGGTGGAGGGGGCTGGCATTCAGCTACACTTAGGCCGTCATTACAGCTGCATTAGGAATGATGGTGTGTTTTTGTCATTTTAATTACCTTTAATCTGATCTCTTCATACCCGGGCCGTTCGTTAATGAGGCAGAACAAAAACTACATGTCAGACATGTTTAGTATGCATCTACGCCATCAGTCATACAGCTAACATGGTACATCAGGTACTGAGAGGAAACCTCCCTGAAGAGTGTGAAAGAACTTAAAACTACTTGAAACCATGTTTTACTTTTTCTAGTGTATTTAAATTTAAAGTCTAAGGATGGCATTCTGCAGTATTGCAAAAAATTATATTAAGGCCTTTACATTTATTATTACATGCTAATGTTACAATGATACATAGAGAATCAGTTTCAAATATTTGTGACCACAGTAAACAAACCTTTAAAGAGGAAAAAGCATCCAAATTGTTTCCCAAAAGTTTATCCCTCAATTTTGATTGTGTGGCACGATACCGCATGTGCTAAAAGCATAGATTGTATGATAAATAGTGGATGGAGTGACCATGATGTAGCCCAATGGTTTTTGGACTACCATTCTGAAACCTTGAGTTTGGCTTTATGGTCTTAACATCCTGGTTCTTTGGAGCCAGATGTGACGGTGTTTGGATAAATGGGTGGAGATGAAATGGTTTTGCATTGCAGCTT
>JAPZDV010000002.1:16368236-16381681 GCA_029814665.1 Acanthurus lineatus | reverse complement strand
CTTATGATTGTGTGATGCTTAGCAGACAGGTAGAGGCTGCTGTAAATGGCAACGTCCTTATCACGCACAACTCTAACCCTAACAGAGCTTAAACAAATGGGTTATATAATTGACGCCCCTGTGCAGTTCTCATTAAGGAGGAAATAAGCTAAGACCGAAACCTTTTTTTTGTACCGGGCAAAAAAAAAGTTTTATTTCTGCCATAAAGATGACATTTATTTATGAGGGTCTGTGAGGTTTGACTTGTTTTTAGAGCTTTCGGCACTTTCATGTTGTTTTAATTTTAAATACAACCAGATTAAAATTTTGCAGCACATTTCATTTAATGGCTTTCTTTTGTGGTCAGTTCTACTATTTTCTATTCCATGTAATTTTGTCTACATAATCTCTATGATTTAAATTGTAACTACAGACTATGTAGCTTTCTTTTATTTATCAATCCTGGATGATTTTAACATCATCAAAAAACAGAAGTTTGAAATTCTGGAGGCATCCGTTGAGTATATTTTGCCAGTAGAGAGGAGTTGCTGGGAGTGTCTCCTGCCTTCGTCTCCATCCAAAGACTTGGTTAAAGTATTAACCAACTGCTGCTTAACAATATTGCTGACTGGTGTGTGGAAACAGGAGGGATCAAAGTTATCATGTAGAGGAGAAAGGTGCCTTTCACTGGGCCCATACAGCCTGTCCACTCCATCTTACCAGCCCATTCAGAGGGGCTACCCGGAGCAGCACTCAAGACACTCCCATCCTCCCACTCCTCACCTCCCTCATTCTACTCTCATTTTTTATTCCTCATCCTTTATTTTAACACATCCTCTTCCTGATTTTCCATGCTCATCATTCCTTCATGGTCAAAATATGAAATAATTATTTATTTCCACTAGAAATGCATCTGCTTTTTTTCTTCCCCCACCTTACATTCCATCCCTTCCTTTACTTCTGTCCATCCATCTCTCCATCTGTCACCTGGCAGAGTAATCACATCCACATTTGATAAGGCTGGTTAGGTGGGTCATAAAAAGTTTATGCTTGTGATGCCGTAGTCTCATTTATTATCCCTGCTAATGTAGCAGCTGGGAGACGGAGGAGGGGAGGAGACAGAAAGAGTGCGAGAGGTTGAGAGAGAGAGGCCACCACATTAAGGGATCATTACTCCTCCATAGGCTCTGTCCCTAGCTTTCAGCGCTAGATAAGTCCTCTTTATGCTTTATGGCCTTGATGAAGCCAGTACTCTCTGTATTTAAGTGTTCCATAGCCACTAAGAGTTCAAGATGCTTATGGCACAGGAGGTAGTTACTGTTCTCTAACCACAGGACTATTGGCTTAAGTCCTAATGCGTGTATCTATTTCCCCTACATTTACCTCACCAGTAAATGTGAAAACGTGCCTGCTTTTAATTGACTTTTGTTTTATGCAATAAAAACATGTTGTTCTCTCTAAAATACTTACCAGAACATTAAAAAAAAAAAACAATTTGGCATGAGTTGTTTAACCACTGATTTTACGCAGAAGGCAGCAGTGTTGTATGATGATTAAACTGCACATGTTGATTTCGAAAGAGAAATAAAAAAAAAAAAAGTTTCTGTTTAGAAGCACATTTCCAGGCAGGTTCTCACATGATGCTGCGACATTGCAAGGCAACCAGAGATTACCTGCAGGGCACAGAGTGCATTAAAGTTGGTATTCAGTGTTTTCATTATGGTCAATAAATTCTGCAGAATTGCCAAAAACAAAATCAAATTGATCCTATTAACGAGTGTTGCTAGTGTAGCAAAGCCTGATAGCTTTTTTTTTTTGTTCCTCAGACCTCCACTGCTGTTTAAAAAAATTTTAAAACACGATATGAGCCACACTGTTGAACTGGTTGGAATTTTGCCTTACTTCCATGGGTACTAATAATATTTTTTAGATTAAGGCCACAGGACATCAAAATTTCCCTGAACAGTGATCAAAGCCTTAAGAATTCACACTTATTATATTATCACAACATCTGTAGATATTTAAAATAAATTATACAGCCAGTAAAACTCATCTTTAACTTGTTTGTTGTGTTTTTTGCCTTTTATTTGGTTAATAAATCACACTCACAAAAGGACAGTAGAGGGGTAGAGAGTCTGTTACCATAAATGTAAAATATAAACGGTTATACTTATATTACAGTATTTCTGTCTCATGGCAGGTGGCAACCAGCGTTGTGATGCATTACTGCCACCTACAACAACAGAATAAAATTGCAAAGAAACTGAAATCACATAAAAGGCACTGTATTTAACATTATATGTGTATATCCAACATTAATTTTTATAGAATGAGGTCCTCAGTAAAAACCAGTGAGCTTAGGTTTAAATGCAGAAGAAAAGACAGACATAATTCAGATAGTTTTAAGCAAGTAGTTGTTACTAAAGATTTATTTAGCTTTTTATCAGATTTGTTGACAGTAACAGACGTAAAGCATATCACCAAACCTATTCATAAAAGATACATAAACTCCCTCTAATGTGAAAATACTTTTTTGTTTGTGATGGATTGCTTCTATATGCTCTAACACTGAAACAATAGATAAAGAAATGTGTGGTTTTGTAGGGGGGGCAAAAAATGCATGATGGGAACGTGCAGATGGGACGGCGAGGGAGTACGGGCTTGTATGAGTGTGTTAGTGTTGGTGTGGGGGGGGGCTACCCAAAGGCATAGATAGTGATAGATTGGCCTGGGAGAACTGTGATGCAGATCCACTCATCAAGATTGATGTTCTGCCATTCTGCTTTAAGTGCAATTAAATTGGCCCCTGTGTTAAAAAGCCCAGCCGATAACGTGGCTGAGGCTGAGATTACGCTACATTTCCCTTGCGCTTTCCTCCACCTGCATCTCCGCCACAGCCACTCAGAGATTTACTTTACATTCTCAGCCTCTATTGGACAGGAACTTTCCCGGCATCCTGACCTGTTCGTCATCCCTGATTTACAACTCTATGGGTGCCCTTTGTTTTGTTTTTTTTTTCTTCCTTTTTTCCACATAGCCCGCAAAGTAGTTTTTAAATCAATGCTCCCTAAAAGTTTTTAATCACTTTCTGGTTGTTGTCTAACCACAGAATTGATGACTTGTACATTAGTGCATGTTTAATGTGTAATAATGCACTGTGATTACTGAGAGGAAGGAAGTTTAATGTCTTCATGAACAATTCCAACATAACTCATCTCTGGCGGCCATGTTGACAAGCTTGTCTATTTAGTCCTAAAGCACTACTCTGAAGTCAGGACAAGGTCATGAGGAGGTAAATCGCTGCTTGTTTTTTCACTGCTGCTGCGTGGAAAACTGTTTGTTTGCAAACAGTTTGGATCAAACTGTCTCACGCGTGCGACACTCCGGCAAATCACTCCCACTTGTCCAGCGGCTTGAACACTTCATAATGAACTCAATTTCCTGCTAAATGAAAATATTTGCAATAATTCAAATTGAATGTCGATCACAGTCCAATCCATCTCTCTCTCTGTCTCGGCCTCCATTCTGCCGCGGGCGTCGCCCACCTCTGTCAGTGTCAAGTTGTTAACCCCATGTCAACAGTGGCGCAGGGCGTATTTGGACCCGCTTGATGGATGGGTCTTGGTGGACTTGTCCCACGCAAACATATTCTCAGAGTCAGCTGAGAGAGGTGCAGCGCGTGTGTGTGTCAACCCCTCCACCCACACACACACACACACACATACACACACATGCACATACACACGTCCATCCATGATCAAATAACCACATTCGGGCAGAGGGGTTGAGTCCTCGTCACCTACTGACACCCAGTGTCTCCAGTTTAGACCCAGAAGGGTGGAGCTCTGACCCCACTGTCACAGGATGGAGGAAAACAGATTCAAGTTTTTCTTTTTCAGTGCAAATGCTAAACTTGACCCATGTCCTTCGCTGGGGTCTGTTACATTTCCTTGTGAGGGCCTGACATCATGTTCCTTTAACAAACCGGTGAAATTAACTTTGCCAGCTCACCCCAAGGGAAACCTGCTATAATCATGAGGAGGACCATCACAAATTAGCTTGATTTTGTGTTTTTTGTAATTTTCTTTGACATTTCACACTTCAGATATTAAAGCCATCATATGTTTTCATTTACTTGACCTACCTTTTTTTTTTTTTGCTTTACTACTTTGATGTAAATTTTATTTTTAATATTCCAATGCAGTCTTAGCTTCTTTTGTTGATGTCATTAAATGTTTAAGAGAGAAAGTAAGTAATAAAGTCATAAAAAATTCTTGTACTTTTAAAAATATAAATGGAAAATGGAGAAAGATGAGTTGTCATAATTAGGAGAAATAGTTTAAGTGAATCAATGTAAATGAAGTTCAAAACTAAATTGAATGCATTAATTAAACTTTAAAAGAAAGTACTTTGTCTATTTGTTAAATTGTTTCATTTGCTCTCTGAGCTTTTTAAACTTAGCAAGTTATTTTTTTAGAATTTATTTTTGTATTTTTTGTCCACGACTTTGGGCTGATTTATCTTTTTCTCTTTAATCAAGACAAAAAAAAAGTGGTAACATTACGACACTCTGTGCATGTGAACACATGGTTCAAGGCAGAGATGGCTTCAGTACATGACTGATCACTCGTCAATATCACGGGTTCATCCTGCACCATTAGTCATCTGCGCTGCGTCCTGTCACTCCACACAGCTGCTCGCCGTCTCTCTCCCCCAGCACTCATTTTTCTCTTTCTTACCAACTTTCTCTGTTTCTTTTTATACTCCTCACCATACGCACCCGGCTTCTAAGGCATTCCTGTCATGGTTTATGGGAGCACAGGGTGAAAATGGGCTGAATAAAAAGGAAAAGAGGAGAGTGCCATGGCTCGTATGTAGGCGGGTGACTTTAGTTACATGCAGTGTGTTCTTTTTCTGCTTTTCTGCTTTTTGAAGGGAGATGGAGGGGGGGGTTGTCATAATGTGTTGCGTTGTCCACTCTGGCTTAGAGGGTCAGATTAACAAGGAGTCCGGGTCCTTCTTTGCAGTGGTCCCCTCATAGGGCACAATGACAGGGGCGATCCATCACTTCTGTCCCTAACAGGGTGGGGGTCGGTGGGGGTGGAGGCCGTGGGGCCGGGCCCAGCTCTGGCTGGCTGATAGAAGGCTGCAGAGAACAGGATGGGGCTGGTTAAACTTTAACCAGCTCCCTTCCTACACACTGAGTACCACATTCAGCCATCATTCTCTGCTGTGGGAGACTCTGATGTTTCGTCAAAACCAAGATCCATGACCCGCCGCCCACTGGGACCCCCTCTCGCCCACTCATGGCCCCGCGCCCACCTGCTTCCATATGGAATCACTGCAGCAAAGCGCCAAACTTTTGACCATAGCGTGGGAAGAAAATGACTCCGAGGCCTCTTCTCCATCTGTACGAAGTAGCAAGTGGCTAAATTAACTCAGCCCTCTGCACGCGCCACACAGGCCCCTGATATACTAACCATGACTTCATATCCAAAACCGCCTCGCCTCTGTTTGTCTGTGGCACTGTCATATCCGGCGTCAACAGATTTTCACAGCAAATCAATAACAACAGCCTTCTTTGTGATTGTAGAGGGTAAAACCTGGGGCACGCCATGGTTACCGCATGAAAAATGATGGCTGGCCTTTGGATAGTCATTTTATACACAGTTGCACACTTTGATAGAATTTGGCAAAAACCTCTCCCCAGTGAGTTAACAATGTGTACTGAAAATCATATTTCCATGGCGGCCCATTCAATCTTATCCCCCTGTCCCCGCAAAAACTGCAGTGACAAATGGGACGTGAGCGCACTTTGGGTGGCTGTGGGTCACATCAGGTGCAGAGCAGGTTGGAGGTGTTAACCCAATGCGTTCCTGTTCACTGGTCCAATCATCTTCATTGATTGAGCTGATGATTGAGAGGGTCCTACCTTTCTTTATGATGCCAGAGGGAGGAGGTGAAGGCTGAAAGGGGATAAACCATAGGAAGGAACATGACAAACACAGGAAAAAATACCGTTTAGGTGCTTTTTTTTTGTACATATAACTATAAACTATATCACAGTGCTTAGTAACAGACCGACTGTTTTAGTTGAAATACAAGGGCTCAGAAATAGGATAACTTAAATCTCAGTCATTTTAAATTCTATTTGTGCACCAAGAGAAGGACTCATGTAGCAGCTTGATTTAATTAGATTTGATGAGGCTCAGGCCTCCATGCACACTTAATAATGCAGTAATTTCTGCCCATTTGACATGAGGAGAGTGAGGGAGTGACACTCTTAAGGGGAAAGAGTGAGGGCAATACATTTGGAGAATGGTTGAGAAAGGGGGGGAGTAGATGGTTTTTAAAAAACGAGAGCAGGGACTGAGAGGAATAAGGTGCTTCTGGGTGGCAGAGCGAAGAGGTGAGAGGTTTGGGGGAGAAGGGGGGAGTAGGGGAGCTGTCCATTTGTACAAATCTACGAATCTGTCATGTGTCGGGTTGTGTTTTCTTCGCTGCAGCGTCGAGGTGGTTTTGACAGCCAGGACTTTCTCTCCTTCATCCATGCTGCAAATGACATTACGGAAATTGTGTTTGTCGCGTTGCCTAGGCCAGGGACTCCGGGGAAACTGAGGGGGTCACGGGGGTCAGGTAGAAAGAGAGAGGGAGAAAGAGAGAGAGGGAGAAACCGAGACAGAATAACAAAAGACTTCATTTAAAGCCTCAGAAAACTTAACTTAGTGAACTTGAGCATAACAAGGTGGTCATATAAGGAAAATGCTAAGTATTTAGATAAAACCAACATGAACATTTTTAAGGATTTTTCTGTATGTGCCATAATGCTGGTTGTAATTTGCTCACCTTGGCTGGGATGTGCAGGGATTACCTCCTTCCAGCTTATATACAGGGCTGTCTAAAGATTTGCTCCTTCAAGTCTCTTAGGGCATGCTCAGACTCCTAAATATTTCAGCAGTAGAAATGAACAGCTCTCTCAGGGGGGCAATCTTGTGCCTGATTGCCCTGGCCTGGCGTTTATAGCCTAGGTAGATCCAGGTCGACCTGAGCTAGGTTATGGTCCCCACCATTGCAGGTCTATACATCCCTAACCTTCACTAACAAGGACCAGGGGAGCAGGCGAACCAAAGCTCCTCCATAAAGCACAATTACAAGCTAAAGGCAGGATTTCGTGCTCTTATATCTGTGTGATTTCCCCCTTTACAGCTCACAATCAATCTTTAATGAGACATTGAATATTAACTGGATTTGTAGGAGCTGAGTGTCAACTCTCATGAGTGTAAGCTCGAGGCCTAAGGTTTAGCAGACAGTGGAGACTGGGGAAAGAGGGGTGGAGGCGAGGGGCCTTTGCAAGATGGGGGATGAGTGTTTTACACAGGGTTTATATGCAAAAAGTGGTTATAGTCAATTACAATTACAATCATTCACCATGGGAAGGACAACCGGGGTAATTGTAGTCTCAGTACCCCCCTTGAAGCCACTACAGTAACTTGCATCACAATGGAGAAAACACTGGTGCAAGACGAATGAGTGCAAATGCAACAGGATCACAGATCATAGAGATTTTATGACTGTGATGAATCTATCAAATCACACCTCAGTCACAACTATTTTTGATTAATAGCATCAACCCCAGGAGAGCCCCTTATCTGGTCCCTCATGCAGACCTTCACAGTCTTAAAGCACAGCCTGGGCCCTGCAGCAGGACTGGGTTGCTCCCTGGACTCTAACCCCCTGCCAGGCAATCTCTTTGTCACTGCGCTCCCTGCTACTGATTAATGGACGTAGTCTTGTGATCAGAAGGCTCGGACGCGGCTGAGGTCCTGATCTCTCTGTGTCCAAAGGCTACAGATGAATCTAACCGACTGAGACAGAGTGGGCCTTGATACTGACCCCTGTGGAGAGACCTCTGGGGTGCAGGAGCAGGCCAGGGGGCCTGGGGATAATGGGACCCCTCTCACACCTTTTAAAAGAGAACATGTTTATGGCTACTTAGAGGAAATTGATTTGATTGTGCCAGAAACGCATGTGTGAACACCCCTGGCACTTTTATTGGCTATTTGTCTTTTAAGTCACAGCTGGAGAAATTTATGCCCACGTTGGGGTTTAGGAGAGTGGGTGCATGGCTGCGTGTTTGTGTGCTCAAGAGAGTAAATATTAATGTGTGTGTGTGCATACAGGAATGTGTGTGTGTGTATGCCCGTTCCGAGTACGGGAGCAGGTCATGATAAGCGATGCACTGAAGGTGCACTTTAACTGGGTGTCAATCATTAAGTATCAGCCCTAATGACTAAGAGCGCATAATGGAGGCACTGGCAGAAATAAAACAACAAGATTTGTTGGGGCACATTAATTCTGTGAATTGATGTCAACAGGCAGCTACTTTCCCCCCGCTTGTGTTTTCTTGCTCATGCATCTTGGCTCTATTAAATGACAAATGTTCGAACATGAATTTCAGCTTATGATTTCATTGGGCCATCGAAAGAAAACACAGTATTTCCTTTACCTGCCTTCAGGGATTCCACAGAATTTTTACTTTAGTAGAGAGGGATTATAAATCTATGACTTGCTGATTGATTCCATGATTCAGCTCTATAATACAATACAGTTACGAATAATAACAGACAAAGCACAGGTGAAGTGTGTGGCCGACAGCAAAACCACCCAGGTTGACGCCACATTAACCCCTTCTCTCATCTCTCCCTTTATCTATCATCTGCTCTCTCCTTTGCTGTTTTCTTAAACTTTTAGGGATGTGACCCTTCAAAATAAAGCCACATAATCTTGTTACAGAAAATGTCTGTGAGATATAAGTAATTCAACAAAAGAGCAATGTCCCCATCTAGGATGAAGGTTAGAAGAGGTTAAACTAGCCAACATCCATAATATTAATGTAAATATAATGTAAAAGCAAGATAAAGATATAATTTTTTTTAATATAATTTTGAAAAAAGCTTGTGTATGATTCTTGTTGATTGTCCAATATACAATCAGATTTATCTTACATCCCTTTAAGAGGTCCACTGCTTTACAATCAGGACAATACTGCCAAGGAACTTTTTATTTATTGTAACTTTGATGATCTAGTGATTGGACATATTTAACTTTTGCTACTACTGTAAATAAATAATTCAGTCTGGATAATGGCAAAACATGATTATTTCAAATAATAATATATAATAATAATCTAATATTATATCATTTCAGATATATAATCTATTCAAATAATGACAAACATTCAAAAGATATATGTAACATGACAAACTGTTGCAGATTTCTGTCCACTGAGAACACTGTATTCTTTTGCAAGCAATGTCACATTTAAGTCAGGGAGCTTGTGTGTATGATGGAGGGATGATGGAATGAAAGAGTGAAGATGAAGGTGAAGAACATGCCTGCACTGTCTGCAACAGAACACACACGGAGGGGGAGAGCTTTGCTCAAAACAGTCTGATTTATGCAAATTGAAGAATCTTATCGATCGGTAATTGATTTACTTTGATACATGCATTCACAGCTGTAGCAGTAAAGCACTGATGTAGAGCCCCTCCACCTTCCGCTTCTCCTGCATTAAGACAAATCAAATTCATCTGTCCATCCTTTCTCTTTCTGCTGCCATCCATCAGCCTCATTGCATCACTGCTGACAAAACCAACGTGTATGTGCGTGTGTGTGTGTGGGTGTGTGCATGGGTGTGTGTGTCTGATCATATGTAACCTCTCCCCATGCCTGCACAGGACACAAACATCCAGCATCAGATCAACTCAAACCTGATAATAATGGAGAACATGACCACAGATAACCTCAGTGTAACAAGCAGACGAACCCAAAGCACAAGCAGAGAGGTGACTCGCTAAGTCTTTGTGATAAAATGTCTTTCAGTAACTTTGTTATGGATCTGTTTAGTTGCTATTTATTTACATGCAGTATTGATTCTATTATCCTGTTGGTATAAAAGGTTCATGGAGGCCTGTGTTCATCTTATTGATGGAGGGTGCCTGTGTGTATATCTGTGTACTGGAGCTTAAATTTATTTAAGCCACAGAGTGTATGATAATGTTTCTGTGTGTATGTGTGGATGAGAGAGAGAGGGAGAGGAAGAGAGAGAGAGAGAGAGAGAGAGAGAGAGAGAGAGAGAGTTATTTGGCCTCCCCCAGGGGGACAAGTCTTCTTCTCCTCTCTCTTAGGTAATGGAAGCAATGTGTCCATAATCCCAGTGAATGACTAATAAAAGAGAGTAGCGCCTTGGGCCTGTTCCCTCAGCAATATTATGGCTGGATATTAAACTAAGTGCCTGTGTAATACTGTCAAGTCACTGTTTTCTCAAACACATTCAACACTTTATTTATTTATTTATTTTTCTTGCATATCTCTATCTCTCTGTGCAAATGAAATCAAAAGCACTCTTTATGATGGGGGGGAATTGTTCTCATTGCTGTGAGAGCTGTTTATAAAGTCTCCGATGCGTGAATCATCACATCACCAGCGTTGGAATCCATCGAGACACCTGAGGCGCTCCTGAACGCTGCCTTAATGGAAACCAAACGCTGCTTGAATACTAATAAGCCATGACACCATAACCCGCAGCCCTCCACCCGATACCCCTGTACTCTCTTTAAACGCTCTTTAATGGCCGTGTTAGTGTTATACAAGACGCTCATTAGACACTTTAATTGGTTTGGCCGATGTTGACAGCAACGTTGATTGGCCGAGCCAGACTACGGAGTTAGCGTGGCGGTTTGTGAGGGGTCACTGGTTGGATGCTGTTGGTGACTAATGTAGTCATGGTGGACTGAGAGTCCGGGATGAGCAGCTGGTTTGGATGGGTGATGGGTGGTTGGTGGGAGGGGGATCTCCCAATGGCAACATGAGGTCATACTGTCCTGTTCCTACCTAGTGAGGTCTATGGAAATCAAGACCAGGAGGGGTGAGGCAGACTGTGCTAATTAGAGGACAGAAGTGTTTTGAAATGATCGGCCCCCTGGTTTGTATTGATCATGCCGTCTTGTGGGTATGATGTCAGTTTGGCTGGATCTGTTGTCATGGCTGATAGCGGTGATCGGAGAGGTGCGGTGCTGTTGTTTTCTGACATCACTTCAGTCTGTTTCCCTTGTGACACAGAACAAAGTCAAAGGGGAACTCCACTGATTTTATTTGTCAAATTCTGTTTGCAGGCCTTGGGCAGTAGCTTACTACATATGTGAAAAAAGTTGTATAAAACCTTTTGTGGCCCCAAAGGGAGCTACACGAAAAATAAAAACATCTGGGGATATGGAGTGAAAAACAAGTGGCATTACTGGACCTCTGTTGCTCACTCCTCATTTCTGCTTGATGCCAGCTGCTTGAGGCTACATTAGCCATCATTAGTGTAACACACCCGAATTCTTAACTTAAGTAGTCAGCTGTAATGTGAAAGAAGTGGGCTCCATGTGGGCCTATCTCTGGTTCTGCTGCATGCATTTTGACAAATGTTATAGAAGTGCAACACTAAAATGGAGAAGTTTTTTTGGAAGTAACTATGTGGTATTTCCCATAAAACATAATTAAGTCATGACACAGCATTAAAAAGTACTGCACATATGAATGAGGCTTGTATATAGGAAACTGATCCAATCTCTTTTGTAATTTTCCTTTTTCACAGAAGACATTCAGACATACAGAAAGATAAGCACAGGTGTAATTAACTAAAATCAGTGATAGCTTTCCAATATTTCTTTGACTGCCATGATTTTTCGGTCTTAATATTGTGCATGCCGGCTAACTGTCACACTTTCTTGCTTGAATAAGGCAGAACCATTGTTCATGTTTTGAGTAAAACCTGGGCTTTTCCTGCTGTGGCATGTCAAAACATCTGCAGTCACTATCCTGAGTGCAGAGTAGTCGCTCTTCTGTATTGCCCCTCAGTAGGCGTCTGATATGCAATTCTCTTTTTACTATACATCTTTGATCAAACTATAAAATGAATGAATGGAGTCCACTCATCCCTCTGTCCACTCACTGCACTGTCCCAGCCTGGCCCCTCTTGTAATTATGATTGATTTGGGTCTGGGACATATATTGCTTGGCGGGCCTATTCTGACTGTACTTCATCACCAGGCCCGGCTAAATGCTTTAAAAGCATTGATTTGCCTGAATTACAACATGGCATCAGACCTCCCACCTGTCTGTGGGACACTCTATGTGTGTGTGTGTTAGTTAGTGAATGTGGTAGAGGGAGTGTGAAGACAGATCGCACATCCACATATCATAACACTCGGCTCTCCTCTCCCTTTATCCCCATCATCAGCCCTCCTCATCATCTCTGTTCCATCGATTTGCCCCATAAAAGGTGTTTAATTCAATCAAGAGGAAAGTGAGTGCCTGTTTTTCTGGGTCCCTGTCGATAGCGGTATAATCAATTAGAGTGGGCCTAGACCTCCTTCCCTGTCTCCCTCATACACACACACACACTTGCTCTTACACTGGCTCAGTTTATAAAAATTCTTGAACGCTAGTCTATTTCTGTTCTGCATGTCCTGCAACACTTCCTCACCAGCTCTACACACGCTCCAACACGTGCACAGATTCATGTAGGATGTAAAATAGGATTTGTGGTTCTAATAGCACATTGATGGGTCTGGACTGTAAAAGCCTTTAAGCTTGTGAAACTTAAAAACAAAAAGTTTTGTAGCCCGGCATGCCAGACTACATTGCATTAGCAGGTCAGTCTGGGACCTCTCAGTTCATTTTCGATTTCCAAGGAGTGTGATCAGCGGACACTGATCTAAATGTCTGCAAAAGGATCGACCTCAAACCAATCAGAGCAACAAAATAAATGACGTAGCCCTTGGCAACACATGAAGGTTTGGATGGTACTTTTCAAGCAACACATGACATCTGACTTTTAAAATCTGGACAGATAATACTTCTCTCTCATCAAACACCCTCCGTATCAAATAAACAGTTATGATTGGCCAGAAAAAAACCATCTGCCAGAGTGGATAAACTATTATCTCAGCAGACTGGTCTGATTCCCAGCTCATAGGTTTCTCTGCTATCTTAAAAGTTTCTTGTTATAACAAGAAATTAGAAATTATTTTCATTGTGATGGCAGCAACACACAACTGTATATCCCTTTTAATTCCTGTATGAACTTTTACACACAGTTACAGTCTTCAGCCCAGGACCTTTGAGCAAGGCATCTCTACTTTAGCCTCTGCTAGCTTCCTTTTATCTGATATTTCCACACATTACATTTCTGTCAGTGAGATTGTAACACTCTTTGTTGTAGTTCAATTCACATAGGTACCAACACTCAACACACTCAAGTGCACAATCGAAGACACCTAACCACTAGACAATAAAGGGTATGAAGAAATAAAAGGTCCGATTCATCAAAATCACACAAGACTCTACCACCCAGTAAATTAAACAATATTTCATAATCACTCTGACAATGAGACAAGAGACAGCAATTTGGGCTGAGA
>JAPZDV010000002.1:16281350-16368226 GCA_029814665.1 Acanthurus lineatus | reverse complement strand
AGCGGAGAAGCACACACTAATACACACACACAAACACGGACGCACATAATTATCAGAGCGGACATGCTCTGGAGACCTCAGACACTCCCCTAGTACCTGCCCAATCAACTGTCCAACAACAGACACCCACCCAGCCTTCATTTATCTTGTCTGTGAGTGTGAGTGCGTGTGTGAGTGTGTGTGTGTGTATCAAGCTAATTACCACCATGAACCATCCCACACACAGATCTAGCCCAGACATTGTGGCGCTGTCCAGGGACATGGGAGGTGGGTAATTAGCCTTCCATTATTACAACACACACACACATACACGTATATATAACACACACAGACACATAGACACATAACACACCAGCACATAGACACCAGGAGTCAGTGGAGGGGCAGTAGGAGGGTCAGGAGGTTGTGTTTCGAACTTGTTTTGGGTCTAAGGACGCTGGATGAGGTCAAAGTTAAGAGTCTGTGTTTAATGTTGGTTGCCACGCAACAACAGCATGGGATGTGGTCACTTATCGACAGCACAACCGTCGTTGGGATGGAGGACTTTTTGGGACAAGTGAGAATTTGGATTTTTTTACACTTCAATTCACCTAACACTCCGTCTTCAAAACAGCAACAATGGTTGATTTTCAGCAGCATTCGTTTATTTCACTACAACATATTTAGACTTTAAGACTTTAAATATTTGAACTCAAAGGGACTAAACTTCAGAATGATTCTCACTTAAATCTGTTCTTTGCATCAGGTTTGGTAGAAATAGTCTTTGCAGAATGGATAACTCATTATATCATTAAATTAGTGCACACACTGAATAATTTTCTGCTTGTCACAAACTGTTAGCTCTGGATTGGTCGTGGAAATTATGTTTTATGCCATAATTGCCATAATTGTGTCTATGGTTATTTTTGATCTGTCTGAGCAGATAGAGCAGAACATAGAGAATGAGACATTAGTCATCTGTGTTAAAGCAGCCAACAAAAACAAAACGCAACTCTTCTTCTCCACCAAATCTACACTTTGCTAACGCTAACTCCACCTTGGGGCCGTATGTGGTGAGCAGGGATACGGTGCAGGTGGGTTGAAGGTGTACAAAAATCTCATAACTCCAAGCTGGCCCAAAAAGTACTGCATCCCACCACTGGCCCAGCTGTTGTCTGGGGGTGTGTAATTGTGTCAAAACCTTCTATTCCCCTCCAAGAGCGCCCCCCTAAAGCAGTTACACGGCTCCCCCCACATGGTCCCGGGCATCATCATTTTCCAGCAACCATCCATCTTCGGCCTGCGATTAATTCTCTTCATTTCCGAGCACAGGCCATAAATCCTGGCACACTTAATTAATTTCACGGCCAACGCGGGGCTCCCGTAAAGCGGGGATTGTTCTCGCAAAAGCCCATATTAATTATGCTATTTTACAGCCATCTCATTGAAGGCTGTGTTTCATCTTTCATAATTACATTTTCAACAACAACGGGGGCAACAAAAGGAGTCTAATTATGGATTTGGCGGCACGCTCCCTTGTAATAAGTCAATGTTAGCTTCGAGCCCACGACGTGGTGCTAAGGCGCTAACGGCACACAGTGTGGAGAAGCCCGGAAGAATCAATGTGATACTCTTTGTTTTGTAAGTGTTACTGCTAGTATGACTTTAGCTGAGAGGACAATCATAATGCGGAACATATTGGAGGCATTTTGTGGCCTGATGGCGTAAATTGTGTTGATGAAGTTAGGGGATATTATTGTCACATTGAGGATGTGGTGATCATTACTCTTGCGGTGGAGCTGCAGTGGAGTTCGTCAGCTGTTCTCCTGATGTTCAGGCAGCAGCATCTCCCTCCTGTCAGCGCCTCAACCCACCATACAACATGCATGTCTCTTGTGTGTCCTGAATGTGCTTACGGACCCACAGAGAAGCACCGCACACTGAACAGATGAACCGAGCCACAATGCAGCCGTAGCCCCATTTGTTTATGACATAGTGTGTCATGTTCCCCGCTGTTGCTCTCTCCTGCCGGTCGCTGCCACAGGTCAACACCCAGTCATGATGGGTGATGGGGCTTGTGTTAACAGCCACCTACACACTCCATCCAGCAACCAGCCTTCCACCCACACACTCCTGGAACTGAGCGGTTATAATATACTCACGCATACGCTCATACAATGCAGAGCTGCCATAAGTACGCTGTGATGCATGGGCTGTCATGGCTGCCTGGTTGGTGGTGAAGTTGAGGCAGAAGGCCTTCGCTTGTTGAGTCATGATGACGGGGCGTCACCCTTGACAGGAACTTGTGTTTGATAATTGACACGGTTGAGTGCTGAGATGCTCAGTCACTGAATCAATTAGTCGACTGACAGTTTTCACAGGTAGTTAATTATTTAAGATAAACAGTCACTAGTCAAATATTCTCTAAGATTTGTTTTTCTCAGTTCTATGTCCTTTTGAATTTGGATGCTATTTGGATGTTTGAATGACAGTTGAATGAATGAATGTTCAGAATTTTCCAACTTTGTCTTAAAATAATAGTCAGGTGCCCTCATGAGGTCAAAGCCATTTAACTTACACAAATCAAGTCGATATCTTCTAAGGTTCACACTTCTTGTCTCTATCCAACCAGGAATCATTTATACTACAAGACTTTGAGTGAGATCCATCTCATTTGTCTTGATCCGTTGGCTAAAGCCTCTAAAAAAATTATTTGATTACATTTTTACACCAGGCAATCATTTTTAAATAGTCATCAAGCACTAACAGTTTAAATGTTTATATGAGCACCGACTGTTTAAACAGTGACTTGTGAAACTGTGAACCTGTCCTCCGGAAAACTGTTTTGGACATTTTTTCACATTTTATAAACTTAACAACTGAACAAAAAATAACCTAGAGGTAATGAAACATAACCAACAAACATACCTTGAAAAAAAACTCAAGTGCGGTTGAAACTGTTGGTGTCACACAATCATTCAGTGAAGCTGTGTTCAGTCACCAACTTCCGGAAAAGACAGAAGACACATCAAGCTGTAAGATTATTGGCTAGATATTGAGGACCAAACCATGTGTTGTGCGCATTATCAGAGAGAAGGCAATAACCCTAAAAGTGAATTTGTGATAGGGATGGTGGTAATAATGGCCGCCTGGCTGACCTGAGAGTGCAGCTATGTCACCTCTGATCAGTGGTGTTACAGTTCGTTGCCGGATAGTCCTTTCACTTCCTATTAGGCTCCTCACACTGAGAGTCTGTGTGCAGTGGCAAGGGCCATAAGTCCTTTGACAGCGACCTTGAACATATGTGTGTGTGTGTTCATCCATGTGCAACAACAACCGGCATCTCCGCCAGTGTGTTTGTGTGCTTGTGTGTGTGTGTGTGCGTGTGTGTCTTCCTCTTTTCTCCACTCCTTCCTTGTCAAGGCCATCGGTGATCAGTGGAGGTTAAAAGTTACAAATCACCCCTCCTCCCCCACCCTGCCCTCCAACCCACCCACTCCGCCTCCATCCCCTCCCCTCACCACCTGTCCTTACACACACGCCCGGGCGGGGGCCTCTAGGGGGTCCTGGGTCTCATTCGCATTTGGGGCCACGGCTCCTGTTGAGGGTCTGCAGGGGATCAGAGGCAGTGGAGGGCAATTACTCCTCTGCTTTAATTGGCATTATCATTTTAGCAGGCTGACAGAGATGGATCACCCAGCAGGACCCCGCTATACCATCGCTTCAGGAGCAGAGGAGGGGTTGTAGGCAGGGGGAGAGGGGAGGAGAGGGAGAAGGTGTTGGCCTGGTGGGCATGACAAGAGAGAGAGAGGATAAAGGTAGGAGAAAATGTAGGTGGAGGAGAGGAGCAAAAAATGAAGGGCAGAGGCGAGGAAATAAATCTGACACTAACATCAGCCAAACAACTTGAACAAATAACCCCCATTATACAAGAAAGGTGCGTGGAGGAATTGTGTGGGCCACTAGCACTCTGGGTGAGTAAGGATGTGCTAGCCCTCATAAATGTGTGTGTATGGCTGATTTTATGTCCAACTCTGTGTGTGTATGTGTGTGCAGGAGGAAAGGGCAAGGGAGGGGGAAGGAGGTGTATTAGTGTAACCCAGTGTGAAGCCTGGTGAGGGCCTAACGAGCAGCATGGCTGTGGCTACATAACTCAGGTCCTGTAAAGCTGTCAGTGGAATTAAGAGGCACCCATTATAGGTGCCTATACGAGTGCCTCAATGCAAAATACCAGTCTTCTCCCCGGGGCCGGCAGCGGCAGATAATTTTAGCTACTTAGTGAATCATCTTCAAAGCAGTAGCTGAGCTTTTTCAGCTCTGTGGATAAAGCTCCTACTGTACGTACATATTTTTTTTTATTCTGCTCATTTGAGTTCAACTTGGTTTTCTTTCCTTTGCTTCTTTCGTCACACACTCCCAGGTCTCCCTTACAAGAATATCCCCGAGACCCTGCAGAGGCTGAACCAGACAACATGCCAGAGGAGCACAGTGATGGATCGATGAAAAATTATTATGAAGCTGTCCAACCTGAATTATTGTGCTGTCTGTTGATAATCCCTTATTTGTCTCTTCCTGGCATCCAACAAAACCTGTCAGTCTGACTAAAAAAAGCGAGGGACGCTTGATGGAAGATGATGAAGTGAGTGGAATGGGGGGGATGTGGGGCCCTTGCTTCCCATCTCTTTTAGGGAAAGAACATACTTAAAGGGAATGCTGTGCTCTCTCTTTCTCTCTCTCTCTCTCTCCCTTTCTCCCTCTCTCCCTGATATGAAAAATGAAAACTATAAGGCAGACAATAATAAAAATAGCAGAATGAGTGGACAGGCCGGAGCAGTCCATTACTCACAGCTGCTTTGGGCTGCGTGGTAAAAATGTGCTGCTTGCTGCAAAAGCATGCATCACCGCTGGCACAAAACAAATGGGCTGTCTCCAACGTATTTACCTCCAATTGTTCAAGCATTTGTGGGGAGAGCTACGGCCTGTCCAGACAACTCAGGCCTGTCCATCTGAGGGACAAGAGAGTGGCTTTTCCTGGGAGACGAGATGAGAGAGAGATACCGGATGTACTGAACGCCAACAACACAGGAGGAGGAAGGATTGAGATGAAGGAAATACAGGAAGCAATGAAGATCTGAATCTCTGAGAGTAAGAAACGTTAGGTTTAAACTGAAAGTGAGGTAGGATTTAGCGAGAAAAAAATCGATATACCACTAATAATTGTCATAATGGTTTCATTGTTTGTGTTTTTTTACAAGCAGAAATCTCCAAAATTTGCTAGTTCCAATTTCTCAAATGTGATAATTTGCTTCTCACTATTAAATGTGAACGTAGATTAATGATTTTGCACTACTAGTTGGACAAAACAAGCAGTCTGAATGCACTTTATGACAATAAAAAATGAAGAAATGCTGGGTTTCAGAAGCAACAAAAAGCTTGAGTCTTAAATCCAGTCTTAAAAGTCCCACACAGGCTTTAAAACATTTTATTGTGATAGTTTTATGAAGGTTTAGAAAACTGTAAATTTATTCCTTAATGGGTGAGAATCATGGAAATGAGATTATGGTAGGAAACAAAAAAAATTCTAAATCAAAATTTTACATTTATTTACTAACTGGCAGGTTCATTAACTTGGAAAGACAAGCAAAACCTCCTTTTAGTTATTTATTTGTGTTGAGTTTCCGTATACACATGTGTTAGTCGGGTTACAGAGGAGGATCATTCTCATGATTAGAGATCTATTTGTTTTCCACTGATGAATTTGGAAAAAGGAGAGGAGTAGAAAAGGGAGTGTTGTGTATAAACAGAGCAGAGGAGACAGAAGGAGTGAGGGAGTGGGAGTCACATAAACTACAAATTCAACCCATCTCACCCCCCACCCCCACCCCTTCCTCATGCCATTGACTGAAGTTTGTGATTGTACCTTGGAGGCAGTGACTAGGGACCTTCAATGGTGGATAATAATTTAACTTGGCTGGATGTTTCAGGCACTTATCTTTCTATTCCTGATCATTATGGATTTAAAGGGGCGATCAGAACAACGCTGAACCCCCTGTGGAGCTCCAGGCTGGGGCCCAAGCCGGCTTCGCAGCGCAGCTTTACTGCTCGACATCTCCCATATCCTGGTGTGATACAGCTGTGCCTAATGACAGAGCCCCACTCTTAAACGGCCTTCCTGATTAAGATGGCTCTCCACATCGCCCCTGTTTATCTCCAGTGCGGTCGTTAGCTGGGATGGGCCCGCTAATGATGAGTAGTTTACAATATGGCACTCTGGCATAATCGGCCTCCTGTCATCATCTTGTGACAGAGAGGAACCCGCCCAGCTCCAGCCTGTAGCTCTCAGACCCAGCGTCCATCTGAAAGGCAGCAAATTTAGAGAACATCACAGTGATAAACAGAAACAAGTAAACATATTTTCACTTATGATGATCCCTCCTAAAGTACGTCAAATATGTCCTGATGTGTGTACATTCAAAAAATATGCTGGAAGCAAAATGGTGATGAGTGAAAAAAAAGCACCTTTATTGTCTCCATCACATTACAGAGAAATTTGTGATTGAGATGTATGTTACAAGTGCATTATTCTTACTGCCACAACATCAGTGCTGGCTGCGGTGGGTTTAATGTGTGTGGGAAATAGGGAAACTGATATAAAATGTACAAAATGTAATAAAAACGAATAAAGCTTAAAAGAGTAATGAAAAGGGAATCAGGCAGTGTGGAGAAACAGATGAGAGAAATCGTGAGAAGTAGAGGAGAGAGAGAGAGAGAAAGATGGTTATTTAATTTATGTGGGGAATGGGAGGGAGTGGCAGTGATACATGGGTTTGTTAGTCAATTGATAAAGGAGAGGAAATTTCTGAAAAACATTCAGCACCGAGAGATATGGCCACCATACATCACCTATTTGCAAACAACAAGGGCTAATATTTATCCCTGGGAGGGACAGAATGACCCTCACTCATACACACACACACACACACACACACTCACGCTCTCTCTCTCACACACACACACACAAGACACACAGCTCACCATGACCTAATTAAGCCAAGAGAATAGACCTTAATTGGAAAAACTGAATTCTAAAGAAAACAACAAAATGGCAAACATCTAATCCCTTTATAGTTAAAGTGAGCGCTTTTATGCTGTTGTTGTGTAGCTATTTCTTTTTTTTTTTTTTACAATACAGACACATCATGCCCCACGTGTAAGCTGTGTTATAACAGAAGTGTCTAAAAGAGGAGGCCCAGATAAGGGAACTGAAGAGGCATCTGGTGGGCCTACATGGTTAGTTGAACGTACTTACTGCAGCCTGTATGTCAGGAAAAAGACAGCAGAGAGTGTGTGCATGCATGTGTGTGTGCATGTGTATGCACATAGGCTAAAAACAGTACAACCCTATGTAAACACACACACCCACACATGCTTTCTCCCTATAATTTATTAGATGCTGAATCCTTCTGATACATGGCTGCAGGAGAAATCTTTCATCTTTCCCCCTTTTTCCTCATTCAGTCGACGACATGTGGGGAGACTTTTAAATTGTCAAGGCTGAAATTTAATTATTTAATCCCCCGTAATCGATCATTAGTTAAAACGCCCGATCCACGCACCCTGAACCAACCCCCTACCCTCCTTTACACCACCCATTAATACACAGGCAGCATTTTAAGGAAAGGTGGCGGTGGAAAGGAGGGGGCGGGGATCACGTTTCATTCACAAAAACAAAGCGATTAATAAACTTCTCCCCCACAAGCAGTTTTCATTTAATTCGACAAACAAACAAATAAATAAGTGTGTAAATAAACAGGGCTGCCGTGTGCAGTGGGTGTTGGCTGCATGTGTGGATGTGTGTGTGTGTGTGTTGGGGTGCGTTGGGGATGTATTGGGGGCGTCTTTGTTGCGACTCATAGTCCAGATGGATGACTTGTATGGGGGAGTGTATTTATTTTGCGGCGAGGCGACATCAGGAGATTTGTTATTCCCTGGCGTTGCCGAGTTTTTCACATTGCTCCACATCCCTTGGACCATATTTCATCCCCACACCCCCAATCCCCAAACAGATTTATTTACAGGCTCTCTTCCCGTACATATATACCCCCTTCCAACACATGCATACATACTGCTACAGACATGTATACTTATGCATATACACTATAAACAGCAGAAGACGTGTCGAACGATGAGGACCACAAACACACCTTTTCCAAAATCAAATGTATGAACACACACAACATACATTTTTTATCTCTGTGCTGCAGAGGATAGTCAACAATATATGCTGCGTTACCATTCTGTTTAGGTCCAGTCTCTTCATGATGGGGTTATAATTGCTCTCATATATTTCACAAAGCAAGGGCTCTTTCTCAACCTGAGAAGAGACAAAAATAAGAAACTAAATTAGAGTGCAAGTGGGACAGATTTGCTATTAATCCCAAATGATTATTATAAATCTGCAAAGGAAACTGTGCCAGAGATTTCTCTGGATGTTTCACCTTACCTAAACTCATCCAACTACACGAGGTGAGCATGGAGGCACTGATTTTGATGTTGGAGCCAGGTGAAGCTGCCTGCTATGATTATTATCATTAATTTTGCTAATTAGTGGGCATCTTCACCAGGGGGGTCAGACTGAAGGACGAGTGTCCTCAGGGTTCAATGACTAAAATTTTGGATGATCTCCCATAAAGTCTATCATCAGCGTCAACTCTCTCATGTAGATCAATGTTATGAACTTTAACTACAGCTCTATAAGCCTGTAGCTGCTGATAATCAATGATAAGAGATTTAAAGTGCAGGTAGAAACCCATACTGTGAGCTAGCAAAGGTGTTCTGTAATCCCCACCCTTGTTCTTGTGAAAAAAGTAGCTGTTTGGGGGGGGGCAGACATGTTTCCTTGAAAGAAAGAGAAAAAGATAGAGAGGGAAGAGATGGAAATGGAAGATTAAGAGAAATGACGAGAGAATGGGCAAAGAGGAAGGGTGCAAACAAAGAGTATAAAGCCCAATCGAAAACCATCCCTCACTCCCCCCTTTCCCCTTTCCAAGAGGGAACCCGGAGCTTCAGTCTCTTAATAAAGGGGGTGGTGGATGTGGTGAAATGCCAGGCACTCTGCTTAGAAATGAATAACCTGGGGATATGTGTGTGTGTGTGTGTGTGTGTGTGTGTGTAATGCTGCAGGAAGGAGGAGGATGTTAGGGGTTCCTCGGCCCTGGGTCTCTCCCTATCTTTGTGAGTAATGATTCAGACTGCCAGTGTGGTGGTGTCGCCCCATCTATAACCATTTACACACGGGCGCACATACAAACAAACACACA
Source organism: Acanthurus lineatus (assembly GCA_029814665.1). NCBI lineage: Eukaryota > Metazoa > Chordata > Actinopteri > Acanthuriformes > Acanthuridae > Acanthurus > Acanthurus lineatus. The sequence continues at coordinate 16,358,927 of JAPZDV010000002.1, read as the reverse complement.
CACATGCACGCAGACACACACACACAGAGAAGATTAATCAGACAGGAAACAGGGCAGGTGGATGGACATGGCAGCAGGCTGGGTTCATCCATTCTGTCCTAAAAGAGACACGCTGTAAACACACAGGGAGAGATGAGAGACCAGCGGCCTCACTGACAGCTACGCTAACACAGAGGATAGAAACATATTATATTTTCACATATACACACAAACTGTACAAGAACACATGCGCACACACATTTTTTTCACTGCTTAAGAGAAACCATTTAAAAATGTTACAGTAACATTATTGGAATAAAAGACTGTCGAATGTCCACTGCTCTTGTATAAGTTTTAATACAGATCTCACAGAGGGTTTAGGCTTTTTTAAACTTCTGACCAGTTTCAAATAATCTAGAGTTAAAATAGCATCAAAAATTATCTCTTGTTTACATTTTTCACACATTACATTACTTAGCATGTGAGCAGTGAGGCAGTTGTTTGTCCACAGTGGCTGAGAAGAGACATTTCCAAATGTGCCTCAGATGTAATGGGATGTGGAATTAAACCCACCCCTGTGTTCAAAAATAAATTCATACAGCTGAAGTTAAAATGAGGTGTTAATTAGTCAAACAAAGTGGGTATTTCCCAAATTACAAAAGTCTTCCTTTTTGCTCCCACACAGTGTTCACTGAGATCACTCGATTTCACTCAGACTCCTGGAGCCTCATATTAGTCTCACGTGAACGTTGAACTGCATTTTTGAAAAGAATAAGAACTTAAACTCAAAATGTGTTAGGTTGGAGTCTTTTCATGGCCGGTGTGAACAGGAGAAATAGTTAGAAAGCAACAGCTCTTTCATTGTCCATACAGGCATGTGGATAATGTCTTAAGACAAGAATGAAGAAATGTGCAATAATCCTTCAGGATTCAACAGTCATGAGAAGCTGATTGTGAAAGAAATGACAGAAGATGTTCATTTAAATGGCAGAACCATCAGCCACAAAAAAAACAAAAAAAACTTGCATATTAACAGTTTGGGTGCAGGTTTTTTCAACTTTGACTATGAATCCCCCATTTAAACTTAGAGAAAACAGCAACATTTTAAAATAAAGTATAAACAATATTATATGTGTTCATGGACTTCAAATGATTAAATGTGTAAGTCTGATGCCGTGATTCTGAAAAAAAAAAAAAAATCCAGCCAGTAAATAAAACAACCATTACATTAGGTGATGCAATTGAACATGAGTCCTGCATAAATGGTGCTTGTGCTGTGGGTTTAGAGTAGGCCGGGGTGTGGTCCAGTGGTCAGGGAAATGGCCGGATGACCTGAACTGTGCTGAGTCATGTCCCAGGTGAGGGATAGAGCTGCCTCCACTGGGCTCCGGGACGTGCACTTAACCTGCAGTAATTACTGGAAACAACACTGAGAACATGGCAACATGGAAGTGGCTCAAAGATTTCAAATTACTCTGAGCCTCTGGAGGAGGCACACCACGGGGAAGCCTGCCAGGATTGTAATGTGGATGCTCCAGTTGCTTTCTTAACATCCTCTGGATTTATCAGGCAGGAGCAAACAACTCTGAAACAAACAAGTGAAATAACATAATTAGCAACTGCAATCTGCATTCCTTGAATCATAAAATCTGTAAAACAGAGGCAATTATTATAAAAATATGGGGCAACAATTAGCGACATTCCCACTTGTATAGATAATGACCTGAAAAAGTGAAGAGACAGTACGGTCAGCTGTGACTGGGCTAACAGTGAGAGGAGGGAGGAGTAAATGAAACAGCGAAAAGCAAGAAATCAGGAGGGAAAAAAAGTGGAAGAAATAGGTTGAAGAAAACAAGAGGACGGAATGAGTAGAGAAAGGAGGAAAAAAAGAGGGAGAAAGAGAGAAAGACCCTGCGAATGAGACCCAAATGGCTGCTAAAAATCATTAATCTTGTGGGGATCTGTGTCAGCGAACGGCGGCGACACAAAGAGCTCTCGGAGCAGCACGGAGAGCAGCTCAGTGACCCGAACCCAATTGGCTGAGAAAGGCCCACCAGGCTTTAATAGACTTTTGCTGATCCGACACTTGTTTGCTAGGAGCCACAAAGAGGCGATTGCAGGGGCTGACAGGGGCCTGCAGGCCCGGGGGCTCCCCTCCTGGTCCATGATAAATGACCCAGGGTGGGCAGGGCCAGCTAGGGCCAGGGCCAGAGGAGAGGGGTGAGAGAGCCAAGAGGCAAGGAGGTCACCCAATGAGGGAGGGTGGACAGAGGAGGAGAGAGGAAGAATAAAAAAAGGGGATATGAAAAAGAGGAGAGTAGAGATGTTTGATAAAAAAAACAAAAACGGGCACTTCTGATCCAAATGAAGCGAACGACAGCAGGTCCAGAGATTATAACATGCAGGGGAAGTGCAGGGTAGGAGCATCATGATCGTCTTGTGAGAAGGAAAACACATGGAGGAAAAAATGAGAAAGGTGAGAGAGGAGAGAAAAGGAAAGGAGGGGAGTCTGAGGCAAAGACAATGTCTGAAGAAAAAAAAAAAGCTAGTTCGGCTCTTCTCCCTGAGAGGCGCCCGCCGCAGCAGCCACCCACCTCCTGATCAATCATGCCCACACACTCACACACTGGCATAAAAACTGACAGGGCTCCAGTGAGCTCGTGGTGCCTGCCGGTGAACAGTTCAGGAACATGTCATGAACAAACTCTTATCATAAACATTTATACATTACACACTTGACAGGAAAATAAAAAGTCCTCTAAGATATTACACAGAGCCTTTTGAGGCCTATTAAAAGCCTTTCTTTACTCTCAGCTTAATAACACACCGGTGTTAGTAGCTACTCTACTGTAGTCGACGTGTATTTTCCAGAATATTATATGAGCAGGAAATTTAACATAAGCCAGATATATGGTCTGACAGCTCCATATGCAAATAATTAGAGAAGGCCAAGAACAATAAAGTATGTTCCTCAACACTCACATGATAATGCCAGACAGGTTCACAGAGCCGAGTTATTTTGATAAAAAAAGAAAATGCAATATATGACAGTTTTAAAGTGTAAGAGAAACAGGAGCTCTCAATGAGTCAAAATTTCACGATTATGTATTAAAGAGGTCAAAAGAAGAAGCCACTCGTATGTTTCTGTTTTTAGCATTACAGTAGCTTGTTATTGGCTCAGAAAACACAGATGTAAACTGTGGTTATGACCAGAGAATATGGGCTTTAATTATGTTACGCCTGCACTCTGATATTTGGTTCATGTGGTGCTGCCTACATTCTGTGGTCACACGGCCCCACTTTATGATAAGACCCAATGTTGTGCACGAGCCTCAGCAAAGAGCCAACTGGAAGCAAGCCAGACTATTGTACATAGCATTGCAATTTACATTAATGAAATGACCACAGCAAAAGGCAGATTTATTGTGCCTTTTCTTCTGGGATTAAGCCAGTACAGTTCGTACTGACATTTATTTGTTGTTATATTTACAACATGTCAATCAGGGACATCTAATCTCAGAAAAGGCCTACAATTATACCTTGGCCTCACCATCATATTTTCGTACCCTCTCTGCCTCTGTCATTCTGAAAAAAGAAAGAAAAAAGAGACCAAATAACTCAAATTCTGAAGTTGGAGCTGTCTGCATAAGAAACCCCACTGCATGTCACTGATGATACACATCAAACTATCGGCAATGAGTAAATGCGCCACCAGAGGCGCCCTGTCACAAGAAATACGCTCTAATTTCCCCTGCAAACACAACTACCTCCTCTCCGTGTGTAAACGGCGAGAGTGTAACTGCTGTGATAACACTGAAGAATTATGACTGTTAAAGGTAGGCCTGTGCACGAGGAAAACAGCAAACAGCGGGATATTTCAAAGATAAACAACTGATTTTCACCGTTAAATCGATACGTTTTTATATTAATGAGATTGACAGAATTCGCACTTATCTCACCTCTTGTTGTTTTGTCTAAAAAAAAAACAAAAAAAAACTCCTCAGTCAATTATCCCTGATGGGGATGTTAGTTTTCTCCAGAGGCTGGCCTCTGCCTGTTTACACAGACGACACGTCTTAATAATACATGTTTTCACAGAGATAATCGATCAGTCTGGAGTAAACAAGAATGCCTGAGTAACTTCACGTTGTAAACGGAAGATGCCAGTGGTACACTGTATGCATAATTAAACGGAAATTTTAGAAACAGACGCAGGCTACCTCAACATGCTCTTTTTAGTCAATTTCTCTATGGCATTAACGTTTTTAAGAAAAAAAAAACAAAAAAAAGTTAATGCATGAACACATCTGTTTTTGCCAATACACTGGGTTACCGCGTAAGAAATTGTATATAAGGTCGTAGAGTCGAAAGTATTCTTGACAAGTTGCAGATATAAATTTTCAGTTCATATTGAACATAATTCTGCAGCAAAATTTGACTTTTTGCACTTAATTCCTGCTGTTTTATTCCGTAAAACCACAACATATGACGGCTACCTGTCGCACCGAGAGTACCGACTGAAAGCAAAATATTACATTTGCATTTATCAGTTCTGCAAGAGAGAACATACTTGTAAGACATTTTAACACAGTAGCTTTGCATAGTGAAGGCAGTTAACGGGTAAAAGTTTTGGACGTTGAAGCAGGGGCTGCACAAACTCTGCGCGTCTCTTTTCTCCCTCCTGCGTTTAAGCTCATCAAAGCAGCACTTCCGAAAGCACCGTCTCTCCATCTCCATCCCTCACTCTGCCTGTCAGGGGCCTTCCAACCCGGCTACCTTCCGTTTTGTTCTGTAACATTTCCAGGAACGGTCGGGGGGATCGTTAGAGCTAATCATTACGCAAGCCATACGGCCCAAAGACGGCGAAATAAAAACCAACTGTTTACCTCAGAGTAGGACACAGAGTCTGATCTGACTGTAAAAAGGGGAGAAAAGTATTCCTTATAGCCACTACATCCTCCCATATAGTCGAAGCTTAACTTCATCCAGATGCACCCGGGCTTGGCAATGCAAAGCGGCCTCCGGGCAGCAGGTGCGCATGCATGGATAGGTCCTGCAGCAGAATAAAAAGTCCGTATTTGAGAAGGGAATCATGCCTCTTCCTATGGACGCACCATGGGCCTCCTGTGTGAAACCAGCGGGCCTGTTGCAGGTGTGAGATGTGAGCTGTGGGAAGCTCTGCAGCCACTGCAGCCTCCATGCCTCAACTGTTAAATGTAACATTTTAAAGGTGATTTTATTTCTGTTATTCATTCCTAAAATCCGTAGGATGGGACTCTCATTAGGGGCAAATAAGCAAGCATCAACACTTTTTTTCGCTGTCCATAAGCACACGGATCACTTAATAGATCATTAACCACCGATATGCTGCTGACATGGACGCTTTTTAACATCTCGTCTCTCCATTACAGCCCGTTATTACCGAAAGGGGAGAGCCGCCGGCAGGCCTGCCTGGATCTATTAGACGGTGGACTCGGGCTATATTAGAGAGCATTACAACCTAATGGGGCTGCCGTCGGGTCGGCCTCGCTAGGAAGAGGTTTTAGAGCAGCTCGGCTCGGCACGGCACGACTCGCTCGAGGCGCTTTTGAAGTTGGAGCTGAGAAATGAGAAGCTCGCAGGATAAAAAGAGGACGAATAACTTGAACGCTACCTGCACGTTTTTGATTGTGCACTAAAAAAAGGCGAAAAGAGAATAAGTAGACTACAGAGTTTAAGATGTTAGAAAGATTCAGGATAAATGATCATTCTCTGCAGTTAAAGCAGAAACTTACATTAGGAAAAAATAAAATCCAGGGTCGCTTTGTAATGTCCAATAATTAATCTTAAATCCAAGTAGGCAGTTTTTATTATGTAATTTTGGTCCAAAATAATGATGCAGGCGCCAAAAAAAGAATTATAGACCAATTTAATAATAATAATAATAATAATAATAATAATAATAATAATAATAATAATAATAGCAAAGGTTAACATAAATCTGTCTTTTCTGTAATGCTTCATTAATGCGACTTGAAAAGGTTTTATTCGTCTTTAAAATGTCCAATTTTATCATCTCTTTTGCTCTGTTTTTTTTACCTTAGTAGTTTTGGTTAGAAATTCATATTAGACTTTTATCTTAGATGATTAATCTCCTTTAATTACACAAAATTTTACTTGAATTGTGTTTTCTAAAAAATCAAGCGATAATAATTTATGACATGGTGGATTCAGAGCTCATCACTGCTGTACAACTCAAGCTGATTAAGAATTTAAACCAAACAAATAAGCCCTTCATTATCGGATCTCATCTTTGGCAGCCTCCTCTCACATCCAGCCTGATCAATACGCTCTGTTCGCGGCTGAACTCAACCGTGGATATTAGGTGGAAACGAAATGATAATCCAATCGATCCTTCAAATTGGCTCATTTACAAGCAGCTTCTTTTGCAGGGAAGCGAGACGTTTGCTCACATTAGTTCTTTTTTTTGGCATGCAATTAAAACACAGATAAAATCAACGATACACGCACCCTGCCAGATCTGATCCTATTTTGGATGAAAACTACCTGTTAGACAGTGACAGTGAGATGATTAAACATGTGACACTGAGTGTTTCTGAGGCTCAAATGACGGAGATTAATTGTTGTCAGTCATAATTGCAGGATGTGACCTTTTAAAACGAGCAAATTAGCGCGAGGATAAAAAATCCAATCGCAAAATAAAAGGAAATCCATACGAGCAGAATTCCTCCAGCTCCGTCGGTTCACGCGTTGTCCACGCAGGGGCAGTCTTGAGCCTGTTTTCTGTTCAATCCCCTGTTGTGCCGCTGCCCGGCGTAAAACAAACTGTCCGAGCCAAGAAGAGCCTGATGTGGGAATCTGGGAGTAATAATAAGCTCTGAACAAAGTCAACTTTAGTTTAACCAGGAAAAAACACACTTAACCCAACGTGATTATAACACGAGGTTATACAAATAGCTACATAAGCCTACAAGAGTGCTGCGGTCGTAACATACCAAATTATTTGAAAAGAATCTATAAAGTTCAGTACAACGAGGTCACCATAGTCACCGCTGGGGATCACAGACATACGGTATAAGTTATACCAAGAATTGTATGGAATTGTATTATTTTTCCCCATTGTTGAGTAAATTATAACATGCTTAACAGTCTAAACCTCAAAAATCTGCCTTAAGTGTGTTTGTCACTAACATTTAACAGTGTAACAAAGTTGTATTTTGACCTTCAGTACAAAACCTGGGCACATAACTTAAATGTGTTCCCCCTCTGTTAATAAGTGGTGACCTATCACTTTGACCTTTATGTGCTGGCAAATTCAGCAGATACTCGTGACTGTTAACTTGGTTAATTTTTTCAAGACAGGTTATTAAAGCTTATATACATTGCAGTGTAAAATCTCAAGTCTAATAAGTTATTTAAATCGATTATTGATAGGTTATTAAATGTCGAAATAAAGACAATAATAGGCAATGTCTTCTTTTAGATAATTACATTGTTTTTATGGAAAGGAAGTCAAATTTGGGAACGACTGTTTGGGTTTAAACAAGGACTTTTTGCACATTTTATATAAACTGATAAAACTGATGTTTTACCATTGAATGTTTTTGTGTAATTCTGAAGTTTTCTGTAGGGAGTGTTGTGCCATAAAAGTGGTATTAGAGGGTTTACAATTGGCTCAAAGAAATGCAGCCTACTACTCTCTCACATTACCCTTTATAGAGATCTGAATCAGTCATAAGAGAAGACAAGAAGCGGTGCCGTTACACCGGAGCCGCGGATAGCGTCCATGAAGTGAAGGCACTTCTCTCTCCCTCTCCTCCACTTTCCTCCCACCCTCTGCTTTTAGGGAAGTCGGTCAGCTGACTGTCTTTGCTGTCAAGACTGTATTGTGCGCCCTGCTCTCCGCTGTTCTCCTCCTCCTTCTCTTCCTCTATTTCAGCGTTCCCATTGGAGAGCGGAGCGCTACGGATCCAGCCTTTCAGCTCGACGTCACTGTGCTATAAGGATAAAGCGCTCACTGGCTCCAAGCGCAGTCTGCTGGATACCAGAGAGTGGGAGAGAGTGAGAGAGGCGAGCCTTTAAATCTCTGCGGTGCAGAGCTGGAAAAGCTGCTTCTCAGCGAAAATCAGACGCCGTATTTACTCCGCTTATTTTGCTCCTATTATTTTCCTGGAGAAAAAAAGGGACTTATAACAAAGAAGTTGCAACGAGGACTGGTGCCCGTCTCAGCGTTCAAACGGGGTATTTCTTTTATTACTGTTATTATTTATGCTGATTTTTTTTGTGTGAATACACTTCTACTGAAGGGACTGAGGTTTTAACTTTTGCAGTGAGACGCACTGCTTTCTACCTCCTGCCTGGTCTCTCTGCCAGATTATCCCAGCAGAAGTAGGCTATATGACGCAAACCGTGTGCAGAGCATTAGTCTGAAAGTTTTCCTCCACTACTTTTTTTCATTTTCCTTTTTTTTTCCACCAATCACACGGTGTTTCATGCTACAGCAAGTCAGTGCCCAGCGGTGGAGGAGCCAAAAGAACTATTGCATGAAACAAGAAAGGAGAGAAGAGACGCTGATTAATAAGTCAGTTTTTGCGACGCTCGCAAGTACCTTTGCATATCTGCAAAAGAGTCGCGACAACATGAGCACAGAGCTGAGCATGGGCCCGGAGCTACCCAGCAGCCCTCTGGCTCTGGAATATGTCAATGATTTTGACCTGATGAAGTTTGACGTGAAGAAGGAAGGCCTGGCCGGGCTGGAGCGCAACGGAGTGCGCCAGTGTAACCGTCTTCAACCCCAGGGCTCCGTGTCCTCCACCCCCATCAGCACACCATGCAGCTCGGTGCCCTCCTCGCCCAGCTTCAGCCCCACAGAGCAGAAAAACCACCTAGAGGAGCTGTACTGGATGCCGAACAGCGGGTACCACCAGCAGATAGACCCTCAGACGCTAAGCCTGACCCCAGAGGACGCGGTGGAGGCCCTGATTGGAGCCGCAGCTCACGGCCACCCTCCGCCTCCGCACGTCCAACAGCAGCTGCAGCAGCAAGGCGCTTTTGAGGGCTACAGGGGCCCGCATCACCATCACAGCCACCACGGCCACGGCCAGCAGCACCATCACCCATACGCGGGGGGCATCCCGCACCATGCTGAGGAATTGTCCGGGCACCCCGGCGGACACAACCACCCACACAACCAACACCACCATCACCACAGCCAGGACCCAGACAGCCCATCTCCGGTCTCCCCAGACTCCCACCAGCCGCTCCATCACCACCGCCACCATCATCACCACCATCCGCACGGCCACCTGAGCCAGTCGGCGGGACACCACAGCTCCGGGGGCGGACTCAACGTGGAGGACCGCTTCACCGACGACCAGCTGGTGTCCATGTCGGTGAGGGAGCTCAACAGACACCTACGGGGATTCACCAAGGACGAAGTCATCCGCCTCAAGCAGAAGAGGAGAACCCTGAAGAACAGGGGTTACGCTCAGTCCTGCAGGTTCAAGCGGGTGCAGCAAAAGCACGTGCTGGAGAACGAGAAGACGCAGCTGATTAACCAGGTGGAGCAGCTGAAGGCGGAGATCAGCCGGCTGGCGAGGGAGAGGGACGCCTACAAACTCAAGTGTGAGAAACTGACGGGGTCAGGGGCCAATAACGGGTTCCGCGAGGCTGGCTCAACCAGTGACAACCCTTCATCACCAGAGTTCTTCATGTGAGTTGTCATAGCCTTTTCTTGTGAACCCCCCCTACTCCCCACAACAAACTTGACCCCCTCATCCCCACCTTTCCTTTCTCCACAAATGACTGACGAACAGCTGATGAACAAACGCAAATAATCCACACTTCCCATACTGTTTATGATTATACTAATAACGGTAACAATTATATTCATATTAGAAGAATAATCCATCAAATAGTACCTATTCTCATATAATCATCTCTCCATCCACGTGTCAACTGAGATACAAAGAGCAATGTAGAGTGTCTGATCAGTCGCAGCATCTTTGTAGATTAGTTGCTTGTAGTGAAGAGACTTTTTTTTTCTTCAAAGAAGAGGATCGGCTGATGAACTTTTTCTCTTTTTATTTTTTATTTTTTTTCCTTTGAGGCTACAGCTTTTAAATAATCTGTAAGTAGTGTGGGATGGCAGTCGAGGCAGTTATCTTTGTAATTTTGTTCTCCAAAAAAAAAAACAAAAAACCGATGACATTGTTATGAAACAGCAAGCAGGCCTGGCCTCGCAGCCTGCAACACACCAGACTCACATTCGACAAGTGGGCCCGTAATCTGAGTAAAAAAAAAAAAACAACAAAAAACAAAGAAAAATAAACTCCAAAAGAAAGACTCCACTTTATGCAAATTTAACTTCTGCCTACTAACCCGTCACGCGGGGGGAGGGAGGGGGGAATTTATGCAACATCTCATTGATTTATTGCCTGCTTGGTTATATTCGAATATATATTGAAACAAAAAAAATCTGCATTAAATATTAATCCTGCATGCTGGACATGTACGGTAATAATTTCTATTTTGTACTTTCATCTTCTCGTGTATATTAAGAGCATGTTGTTGATCTGCGCTTCTCCATAGTTTTTTGGGGGGTTAGAGAAATGCAGCGGGGACAGAACAGCAGGACTGCCGGTGCAGTATCATACATATGGTGTGGGTTTCTTTGGGCTTGTAAATATTATGCAACCGCAAAACTGCACAACAAGATTGAGGAGGCTGGTTTGAACTTCTTTCATTCTTTATGTTGTGTTTTTATCTCATTTTAATTTGTATGATTTTTTTTGTATCATTTTGTGAGGGGTATTGATTGAGAGAGGAGTGCATTTTTTCAGTTGCATTTAAATACAACAAACTTTGTGTGTGCACTTTTGGATAATGATTTGAACGTTTTCATTTTGAAATTTGTGCAGACCTCCCTCCAGGAAGACATACTATGATACTATAATACAATGTAATTCAACACAGGGCCTAAGTGCAAAGTTTTTAGACTAATATTTGGACACGTGTTCTGAGAGGTTGAGGAGACAAACATGTGGCCACAATATTATTGGATCCAGATTGCACAAAATTGACTATTGTGCGCCAAGGCGAGGTTACAGGTTTTCCACATACTGTTTAACACACACAGTATGGGTTAATACTCCCTGTTGTTTTTATTCAACATGGCTTTTGGGCCAGTAATTCAGAAAAGTGCCGCTCTGCCTTTCTATTAACTCTTTAACACACCACATCAAACCCAAACAAAAGCTTATCCTCTCATCGGCCACCTGTAGGATATTATCGGTGGGCCTGATATTAATCATTTGTATTTTTTAACAATACTTAGAAAAGAATTGCAACAACGTACTTTTCAGGGGTTTTATGTAGAGTTAATATTTAGATAACGCGAGAATTTTAATACAAATTTTAAGCATTAATTCTCTATGTTTTCCTGATTTTTTTTCTGCCGGTCAGTAAAAAAAGGGACTCAGGTTGTGCAAATTCTCAAAATGAAAACAACGTGTATGTTATGTAATACGTTTTTTGTCTGTTTTATTATTATTTGATGATTCTGGTTCTGCTGGCCAGATGCATAGTTAAAAGTTTTTATTTTAATGATTTAAATTAACAAACTGTCAGATCATATCGAATAAGCATGGTGCTTGCATTTGAAACTATTGTTGAAAAGTCATGCATTTAACAATCTTTGGTTTGTTACTGATTCAACTGTGTTGAAATCTAACTGAAACTGCAGCAGCGGGTTGTTGTTTTGTTTTCACCTCTACCATGTACTTTGCGATGATGGGGATCAATTTTCAATCCTGTTTATATAAATAATAGTTAAAACACGTAAATTTGAACTGTTCCATTCAGGCTGGTTTCTGTTTTGTCTTATTTTTGGTTGTTTTTGGAAGAAATTGTTTCCTATTTTGCTTATTAAAGTCATTGAAATGGCAATTATTACCTCTCAGATGTTTTTTTCTGCCGCCGTAGGAAAAGATCTGTTATGTGAATGAGTCATATTAACAATATATTAACACTAATTAATAATCACACACACACACACACACACACACACACACACACACACACACACACACACACATATTGCAGTGACAGCAGCGCCAGAAAACACTCAAAAAGAAACGCTAATTGTAGCCAAAGCACTCGTCGTTAGAGAGACAGATTTTCATGCAGAACTTTAGGAAAATATTATATCTTTTACGAATTATTTACACAAATCTCAACATTTCTTGCATTCCGTTTCTCTTTGGTCTTTATTTTTTATTTTCAGACTTAAGAATGATGTGGAAACTTTGGATCAAAGCCCACTGGCCCACTGTGATTAGATCACCGAGTCTGGCCGTTTATGTGGCGCTGCAGGGAGATTCCTATACATGCTGCTGGCCTCTCCTGCATGCTGACTTCTGCAGAAACCCCCGCCGGTAGAGCGCGCGGTAAAAGGAGATCTTTGACCTTGCAACATACCGGAGAAGAGATGAAAACCTCAGATTTACATTAAGAATTTGGGGTTTCTCGTGTGCATGTCTCTGAATACACATAAAGGCTTAATCTGTTGTTACACAATCTGAGTTTTAAAAAAGAAAAGTCCCACCCTGTCGCCCGATGCGCTGAGCCAGACCTAGGCTTCAAAATAATCCCTCGTGCGCGCCTGCGGGTGTGATATTTTTATGGTTAACATTAATGGAATTTATGATTGCCATGTGTCAACACACTCGCAATATCTTAGACTACTCCCTCTAATCTTTGCTGCATGCGGATATGCGCAGAGAATATCCAGGTGTGGGGTTTCTTTTTTAGGTTTGCTTTACAAATTAGCGTGCAGCTGTGAGAGTAAAAACACATTTGTGACTTCAGTACTTAAAATAATCAACAAACGCTGTCGTTCCTTAAACTGCATGTCTGGATAACATGACAAAAAGAAGCGGAGAAGTAGAAGAAGAAGAAGAAGGAGAAGGAGAAGAAGAAGAAGGGAGTAAGTGTTGATCTGGTCCCGGTCTAGAGTTTCTGGTGTCAGAACATTATCTGCCCCGTGTCTGCACATTCTCAAGGACAAAACCGCTAGGCACAGAATCAACCAATGAGACCCAAGGAAGGCGAGTCTAGTTTACATTCTCTCTCTCTTTCTCTCTCTCTCTCTCTCCCTCCCTCTCTCTCTCTCTCTCTCTGGACAGCCCTGCAGCCTGGGGTCACGAGTGCAGCTGGGGTGAACCAGGAGAGAGAGGCCTATATTTACAGTAATGATAATTTCACAAAAACAACTCTTTTTAGGTGTCTAAACTGAATCCTTTTCATCTTCTTCTCCTCCCTCAGTTTGTCCTGTATATAGAAGTTGTTGTCGTTGTGTGTGTATGTGTCAGATAAACAGAAGACCAAACTAGGCTTTGTGTGTTTTAAGGTCTATCATGACACCAGAACTCAAAACACATGTCGAAGCTCAGCCGGACTCACAGAAATGAAAGAGCAAGAGCTCGACAGGGATTAGATAAATGAAACAGTTGTTTTTCTCAATCGGATAAAAGCAAACTGATTGTGGAACAATTTACAAGAGAGGCTCAAATTCCATTTACACCTCCTTTATGATAAATCTGTAAAAGCAATCAAGTAATAACAGACCATTTGGGATAAATGTGAATCTTTGGCAATCTGATTTATAAATCAATACTGATCCACTAAGGTGCATTTGTATAATGTTTTGTTGCATCATCGCTCCATTACTGACTTGCATGAATTACATGTGCATGATTAAAACACTGCAGAGACAAAAGCCTGATGACGACCTCTTGCACCGATTCTTACCTGCAGGAAACATTTTTAAATTTTGGGGAGAAGAACAAGTTTTTGTCAAAAGTTTATGATGTGTAGTATGTCACGCACTAACGAATAGTGGAAAATTGTTTTTAAAAAAAAAGGGGGAAGAAAAAAGTAGGGGGAGAAAAAGGCAGAGGGGGAAGTAGAGGAAAGCATCAGGACTCAGCTCAGCGGAAGAGCCAAGGACACAGTGACCAGGCGTACTGTAATGATTTTAGTCTCCGATCACACATTCACGCCCCCCCACAGAGATCCTATCTGCATTCAGCCTGCTCTGCCAGCCTCCACCTCCAGCTCCTTGTATCATCATCATCAGTAGCAGCAGCAGCAGCAGCAGCAGCAGTGAAGAGCCCAGACACAGCAGCCTGCAAGCCCGGCCTGCTTCTGCTTATTGACCTGGACCCCACAACGTTTTTAAGGAGTCAACCACTGCAGGACAACGGCTTTAAGAAACTCTCCCTGTGTTAGTTTGAGCCCAGCTGCAGGTATTTTAAAGTCACTGAAGTGTGTTTCCTCCTTTATGCCAACTTTAAACAATCAGACCTAAAACACCATGAATACATTTGCATCTCGCATGATTTGTAAGATTGTGTGTTTGCTAATTTCACCATATTTACTCCATTCACAGGGCCACATATGGTTATTCTAATTGCCACCAGCCTCTGTGTGGTTTAAACGCCGTCTGTGTTATCATGTTGATTTAATTACATTTAGATAAAATTCCATTTAGATATATTACACATACACATACAATTAAACTGAGTTAAACACATACATGCACACACACATGCACATACACACACAACGTCTAGCCCACTGCCACACCAGCGGCCCATTGACTTTCATTGGAAGTGACTTCCCTGCTACTCTAAATCACAATGATTTCCCAGGGAATTAAAGCAGGCTTTTCCCAAGAGACACTCACACACACACACAGACACACACACTCACACACGAGAACATTAACCAGTTACTGAAAGGGTTTTTTTTTAGAGTGCGTATGTGGCTGTGTGTTAGTATTCACCTACTAATGTAAACACAATGAGAATAGGGGATGAAGGAAATATGTTTTTCTAATTAGTCTTTGTTTGTGTTTCACTTTATACTGTTAAGTGATTTCCGACTCTTATTGTGGTTTAAAAACGACTGCTTATGTTTTCAAACTGTTAACCCTATCCTATGCATGTCATAGGTATGTATGTGTGTGTGTGTGTGTGTGTGTGTGCATGTGTTTCAGGTTGGTTGTTGGAGTCTCACAGTTTTCAGCACCCTGGACCCAAATCAAGGCAATCTATCTTCACCATCTTCTTCTCTTCACCCCTCTCTCTCATCTCACTCTTCATCCATTGCTTCATCTCTTCTCCTTCCGTCATCTGTCTGCAGTTCAGATCAAGAAAGATAGCATCGCTGTGTCTGCTAGTAATCATCAGCCTGTTACACAGCATCAACGCACCAATTTCCACACCAAAAATGTGGAAAAAAATCTTAGTAACTTCACACAAATAATCACATCACTTATACCTGCTAAACACACAGCTGGACACTGATGTATTTATGTAACAAAAAAATGTATTTATATTAAAAAATACACTGATATCTATCTATATTTGACATTTACAAGCTACAATTTGATATGGGAAATCACATCTGGAAGAAAATAAGATTTCCACGTAGTAAATACTTGTGCGTGACCAATTCTTAACAGAAACTTTATAATAAACTCTTTATAACTCTACATTCATATTATACTGTAGTTACATCCACATTAATAATAAAAAAAATTGTGTGTTCCATTTCCAGGTGGTTGCAGATGAGAAGTAGCTTCTTTCCACTAACCTCAACCACCGCAGTCTCACTTTGTGATGAATTTGTACCTTCATGGTCACAACCAGTCAATGGTCTATATGATGGATACCCATGACCATGGCCGCAGCGAGTCGATGAAAGTGACCCATGTGTACATCTCTGCTTCCGGGATGTGAAACCTAATTCCTGGTGGGATTGATCCATGTCTGGCCGCTGCGGGGATAAGGCCAGAGGGAAAAGATAAGAGCAGACACCGAGCGGTCAATGATACATTTGAACCATCAACCTCTAATGCAAACAGGACGCTATAAGCCCCCCCAGCACACACTTTTAAAGGTGCACAGACCATATTTCATCAGGGCATGTGAAAGCTGCTAGCTGCCGTTTAAGCACTGCAAACTTTCACTGAAAAAGTACCAAAGGAAGTGCTCAGATTTTAAATTCAGAGCAGCAATACTGAAATGTAAAAGAACTAATGGACAACAAAAGTCCAGTTTGACAATTTCATTTAAGTAAAAGTGTGAAGACATCAATAAAAAATACAGTACATTACATATGATGTAAAAAATGGCCTATGTGAGCCTTTCATTATAAATTACATCATTAGTGATTATGAAATAATGTATAAGTAGCATTTCACTGTTGTAGTTGCTCAAGTTGGAGCTACTTTTAATTATTTTTTTCTATTGTTGTGTAGTATAAGTATTAAATTTAAATTACGTATTCAAGTATGAGTGCGTTAAATTTACACTTAGAAACAATTTTAACAGTAAATGTAGTTAGTTACACTCTACCACTGCTTAGAGGAATTGCAGAGTGAAATAATGGAGAATTATCTTGGAAGCACAAAGCTTATATGATCAAGTTAGCGCTGAAACACAATTAACAGAAAATTAACTGCTAATAATCATGACAATCTGTGAATCAAGTCCTTTATGAACCAACTTGTCGAGCATTCACTTGCTCCAAAAAAAGGGGATTTTGCTACTTTATTACCTGCTACCTGTTTTTTGTCATCGTAGATGGAATATGTTTGAGTTTCTAACTGCTGATCAGACAAAACAAGCAATTTAAATGCGTTGCCTTGAGCTCAGAGAAACTGTGATTGGCTTTTTAATTATTCCCAACTTCAAAAAGTTACATTTTTATTTTAATTCCTCATCACATTAACTAATTTTAAAGACTATTTTCCTGGTTAAAATGTCTATAAACATAATTTTCTGTTCACTAAGACACTATACATGTTTATCCTACTGGTCAACTAACCGTACAGAGTACCTGGACTGCCTCGCACGAGTGCTGTTGGTGTGCTGTATCATCTCCACCCTGCGTACTGTGCTCTGGCCTGTTGTCGCCCTAAGATGTGAAGTAAATAATTGAATGGATCCATTAATAAATAAAGTGCAGGGGGAGAAAGGAAGAGGAGGGAGGGGAGAGGAGAGACGGGAGAGACAGGTCACTCATCTTTACAATCACTGCACAGGGAGTGGCATGACTGCAAACACGCTGCCACTTCTCTCTCTCTCTCTCTCTCTCTCTCTCTCTGTGCTCTTTTTTTCTCTCCATAGGAGGTGTCTGGACATAATAAGCATTAGCTGGAGTGAACTCTGACTCGGAGCTCGCAGCAGGATGTGGCATTTCAACACATTTCCTCCCTGATCCGCCGGGACATGGCTACTTCCTGTAAAACAGGTGGAGGGAGGTAACATGGAGCTACCACCGCTGAGCCAGGCCAAGTCTACCTTGGACCCAGCCAAACTGTTTTCCAGTAGGCCATGGTAGATTCCTATTGGTGGGTGATATTAGTATATGTTATAGCCTGCTATTTAACATTAAAGCCTGCCAAGGGAGCTGTAACTGAAAAGGCGAATATAAAGTTGTGGTTTTGAAACATACAGAATTTTATGAGGATTCATTATCAGCTATTGAAAAGTTGAAGTAGTTGACTGAAAATGTATGTTTCTTGTTACACTAGGTGCCTTTTTGGCTGATGATAAGCTTATGATAACTGTTTGTTTTTTTCTCCCTTAGGAACACCAACCTTGTACTAAAATAACAGTATTTATGTCGGTCTATATTTGTCTGTTGTTTTGGGAAACAAATCAGAAAATGCGGCTCCGGGTTCAAACAGTTCGAACAGGTTTGAATCCAAGTTCTAAAGACATTACAATAAAAAAAAAAAAAAAAAAAGCTGCCCTCGAGTCACATCGCCGCTCTTACATGCCCAGAAAGTACATAGCACTTTCTCCCTGCTAATTCTATAGTAATGCTCACACACTATTCTCTGCACTCTCTCACCCATTCACCATATTCTCGCATTTGCTCTCTTTGCTTCCCCCTTGTTTTCTCTTTCTTCAGGCCTTCTTTTTTATTTTACAGCCTGATCTCTATTTAGATTTCCTCGTTTGGAGTTGCCACAACGCTCCACGCTGCCAACATCTGTAAGTGGTTTGGAGTCAAGAGACACTATGGAAAAACATCAAAAAATAAAAAGAGCAGAACGGCGCTCTACTACCAGGCTTAGATAGAAACAGAGGCTGTGAAAGGGATATAAACTGCCCTGGGATCAGAGGCACACGCAGGCCGGGCTCCGTCTGACTGTGAGTGTAAGGTTGGCGGTTGAAGATAAGTGTCTGAATCAAGGCAAAGACACTCATACACTCCGCTAAAGACGTAAATACAATACCTGCACACACTGTACCGCAGCTTAGATGGGTGGGGGTGGTGTGTGAAGTTCCTGGGACCCCACAGTTTGGGGTTTTACTGTGGATTGACCTCAATCACGTGTCAGGTTTTAGGCAGATTGGACTTAAGCTGCAGCACTTTTAAAGAGATTATGTTATTGTAACAGATTAGGGGAAGTAGATACATTGAAGGGAGCTAATGAGGGGTTTCTCCCCTCCCCAGCTGCCAGCCTAATTCAGTGCTCACTGTCCTGTTGATAATACACACTACAATAGTATTACTGTGGCATTAGAGGCTTTACAGTGTTGTGGCAGTGAGAGCCACACTGTTGACAGTGTGGTGGAGGTTCAGATGGTTGTGTGTTGCATTTACCCTTCAGTGTGAGCATGTGGCTGCTCTTTATGCACATGTGTGTAAAGGGGGGGAAAAAAGAGAGAGGGAGAGTTTGTGTGTACAGTAGGGTCTCATTAGGTAATGAGGATGATTACGCTGCATTAGGTGGTGGTGGAGGAGAGAGGCAACAGCCACAGGGTGGGAGGGGAGAAGAGAACATGTGTCTGTGATTTGCGGCATAAGCACATACCATTTAATTGACACACGCTCTCCCCTTCTCCTGATTGGTGCAGAGCTGTCCCCTTGCATGTCTGCTTGGCCCTCTCTGTCCTTGACTCGGAGGTCAGAGAGACAGATGTGGTGTGAAAGAGGCGGAGAAGGGGAATACAGAGAGTGTGGAAAGGTACTGGACTAAAAGTCGGCTGCAGTTAGAGGCGGAGAGTGGAATTCTGGATGTGTGTATAAGTGTTTTGTAGGTCAGTTTGTCGTTGCCATGTAAAACAGAGGAAGAGGATGGAAAGGTTTTGTCTTGGAGTCCTCGTGACGGATTGTCAAGTAATGCTGTGTGACTCTTCTAAAGGAGCAGAAGAGAAACTACGAGTATATTGCTGAACACAGAGGAGCAGCTGGCTGTTTGTGTGAAGACAGGCTTCCCTTTGCATAGAGCTGCCCTCTCTATTCCCCCTCTATAAGTAGGCAGGTATTTTTACCCAGGATAAAGTGCTGACCCAGTCTCAGGTAATTACACCCCTGTTGGGCCTTGGCACAGACATGTCAGGGTGGTGCTGAGTGCACCTTACACCCTAGCTACGGGTAAACCACACTTATCTCACTATTTACAAGCAAGTATAGAGGCTCGCTCCACAGGAGACAGGGAGGAGGGCATACCTTGGCAAAGCCAGGAAACCTTTCTCCTGGCAGAGGCCCACTGACATCCCATCTCCCATCACAGAACACAAAGGGACACAAAAGTAATGAAACTATATTCCATATTTATGCAAAGGGGTGAAATCAAAGTAAGGAAAAAAGCAACATAAACACTGCCAAACTGAAGGATTCTAGCAGTGTTGTGCCTGTGTGTGGTACATTTCCTGGCATGAATTTAATCCAATAATCCCTAAGAGGGTTAGGCATGTTCTAATCACTTCTAACATAATAATGTTGAATGATCATGAATGATGCATATCTCTCTTGGAGCCCGTTTTCAAAGAAAACAATGGCTCTTTTAACATGTCAGGATGTGTTGATGCTCCAGAATGATTTGGGGAGCATGAAACTGACTTTATTTTTTGACAGAGCTGTTAATAACATAAGAATATAATACCACCATATGATCCTATCAAAACACACAGAACATGAAGGTGTTTAGAGTCTGCAGCTGTGCCCAAGGCCAACAGAACTTGGGGCTGTTTGGGCTGAGCTCGGTTTTCATTTTCAGCCTCAAACCCAAAATATAAATAACAGAACTGAGCATACAATGTTATTATCACATATAAGAAGGTTTAATCATTAAAACTTCAATGATATACTGAATAGGGCTCACACTGGTTATTTTGTCCTTGTCTTGTCACACACACACACACACACACAAGCACACACACACACTGTGAGTAATGAAAAGTACACAGGTTTCAACTTGCTTGCTTTCCAAGTTTGACAGTATGGGACAGATAGTTATAGAGAACATTAAAAAATCTGATGGTTAAGGCAGAACTTCAGCGCATCAGTTGTCTGTCTTTGAGAACACTTTTGAGCTTTCTTTCTGACATCATTTGTTTCTCACAACAAGGCAAATTGACTCTCCGATTAACTTTAATAGAGAAAAAGACAGCTTTGACATCAAAATATTGGCTTCAAACTTCAGGCTGAGGTTTTTTAGTTGTCAGCCCGGGCCGGGCTCTGGCTTGAATTAAGCCAGGATTTTGGAGCCGATGCAGCGTCTGACATGAACTGTTCTACTGGCTTCAGAGGGATGGAGCGTTCAAATTATGATCACTTTTAATCGTGTTGTTTAACAATGATTTCTCTTTGAGTAAAGGCTAGACCAACCCCACAACAATAAAAACATAACCCAGCACCACAAGGCAAAGTCATTTAATTCCAGTGTGATTTATCATAACCATTCCATGTATTTAATGTTGCTGTCATGATGATATTAGCCCTGTTTCAGCCTCCACTCCATGTATAGTGTTCTACTATATGGCTTTAAGAGGAAATTCTGTACCAAAGCCACCGAACATGTGTTTTTCAGACTTTGTCTGTGAGCAGGGCAGGAAATCTTTAGACCCAGCTTTCTTTACAAGAGACTTTCTTCAGTATCTATATATCTTCTCTCCCATTAAATGCATGTTCTATGGAAACTATGTGCTGTGTGTTGCTAGGCAAAGTGGAGGCTAAGGGAAATGGCTGTGGTCAGACCATAGTTCTTGAAAGAGAGCAGGAGAGGAACATAAGAAGAAGACAGAGGGGGAGCGAGGAAAATGGAAAAGTAACTCACTTTTCGAGTTTGAATGATTTACCTATGTACGCATGCACACGTGTGTGTAAGTGCACACATGAAGACATACACATAAATACACGTAGGTCTGTTCCAGCTGAGGTGCTGTTTGCAATAATACGCTGGTGGGAATGTGCCACTGCACGTTAATTCTCCCTTCACGCTTGCGTTGAGGAACACAGAGCCTCTAATTGATGCTAAACAAACTGCTGACCCACACTCAGGATCAAGGTCTGTCACTGATGCACACACAGAAACACACACTGGTACACAAGCCATAAAATGTGCTATTTGCCCCAAATTCACAGAACACAAACATTCACAACTCCAGCTGAACAAATCCAAGATTTCCCCAAATCTTCCCCAAACTTTTTTTCTGTGTTCTGTAAGAGGCTTTTAGGTGCAGAGCCTGAAAATCAACCACAAACTTCACAAGAATGAGACACCTAGGTGGTAATCTGCAATGTCCTTGGCTTTTTAGAGGTGTATTTGGCGTACATGTGTGTGTGCTCCTGCATTAGGAGAACCTTCAGAAGGTGGGGGGCCTGAGAAGGTAAACTCCTACTCATCCTTGTCACACACAAACACAGACATACATACACACATGCTGGCCTCCAAAGGAAGCTCCAGGGAGGCACAACGACGCCTTTGTGCAGGCCAGATTTCCCATGTCTCCCTGCTCCAGCACACAGATAGATCATCTCAGTATAGCCTGCTGCATGAAGGGCAAGTGCATGCACGCCGCGGAGAGGGAGAGAGAGAGAGAGAAAAGAGGGAGGGATAAAGAGAGTGGAAAAGAAGTTTTAACCCAAACCACTTTTCTCTTTTCTGTTTTCACACGTTCCCCTTGTCTCATATCTCCCTTGTCTTTCCCTCTCTCTCTCTCTCCCTTCATACACTCCCCCTTTTCTCTCTCTCTCTCTCTTTCTCTCCACAGAGGAATCCAGTCTCTCCGTTGGGATTGAAGCTCTTTGAAGGTGATCCAGAACTGTACTGCTCGCTGCCTCTGCTCTCCTCCCTCTCCTCCCTACCTCCCACCCTCCACCCCCCACCCCCCACCATCCCCCTCTACCCTCCATCCCCACCCCTCAGCCCTCAGGGGGCCTGGATCCCGCTCAACCAAGAGCAGCCGTGCTCCAAATCCAGGCTCGGTCTTAGCGCTCCCTGCCGCAGGACTCGCTGGCTGTCCCACTGCACCACGGAGAGACGGAGAGGTGGGAGGCCAGGAAAGAGAAGAGCAAGGGGGGAAATGACAGAGACAGAAAACAGGGGGAGGTGGAGGGGGGGTGAAAGAAGGTTTGGTCACATTCAACATTGGCATTTGAGACAAAGAGAAATTAGGGGGGAAAAGAGATGCTGCTCCACCAAACTTAAGTTCTTCTAAATCCAGCTCTCCCTCTCCTCACAGATCACCTCTCCCCTCACTCACTCCTTCACTTGACTGTTTATTTTCCCTTTTCATTTCATCCTCACACTCCCTCCCTTTTTCCATCCCACTTCCCCTCTTTTCCCTTCCCCTCTTCCCCTCATCCCAAGGGCACGCTCTTCACAGACTCGTCGGACTGGTTTCTTTGGCACACCTCGAACACACAAATGCACACTTGGATGCCAACGTACACTCAGACACACACCTCTTCACTTTAAAAGAGGGTCCTTCACTAAATGCCTTAGTAGCCGAGCAGGAAAAGGCAGAGAATGACAAACAGACAGAGAAGAGGGGGGAAAAAAAAGAAAGAGGCAGATAAACGGAGGGAGTGAACTGGAGAGATGTGCATTCCTTTGGCTTGCCTGGCTCGGGAGTGCAAGAGACGTGTTGCTGGCTGTTCGGTTTATTATCCCCAAGCCATATGGGTTGGCAAGCTTTTGGGGCGTGGTGGGATACATTTGTGTGTGTGTGTGTGAAGTGTGTGCTTGCATGTGTGTGTGTGTTTGTGTGCATGTGTGTATGTGTGTTTGTGTGTCAGGGTAGGGCACAGAGTGTGATTTTACCTACATTATGTCTTTTATCACCTACAGTACACATCTGTGTGTGTGTTCCAGGCCACAACCTGAGCAACCGCACTTCTAGATTACTGCCTTCAATAAAACATAAAGAGCTTCCAGTACCTCTTAGCTTTTCATGGCAGTTTATACCACATATTTGTACACATGCTCACACAAGCAAATTTACACAAGCTGGTAATTTCTGCTTTTTGTGGCATAAAATGCAAACTTAATCGATTGCAGCTTAACCATAACAACACAATCAGGGGCAACAATGGAGCTGTTGTTTTAATACATTTCAATTTGATATTTAATAATACTTCAGGTATATGCTGCTTGAGTCTATACTAATTATAATTTATAATTATATATAATTCTAATTAAAAAAGTTTCTTCTGAGTACTAGGGTCAAAAACATGGATCTGGACTGTCTTTTGAATTTGTTCTCTGCACTGTTTTTAAGTGTATTGAGACCTGAGAAGTCAAATTCCTAATATATGTCAACATTCTTCAATTACAGGCCAGTAAAGGGGATTCTGATTCTGGTACGTACATTTATCTCAGTAAAGTTGGTCTATAAACTGTGATTTATACCTCCAATGGACAGAGATGAAAAATAATTTTACCGTCCACCTTTATTTTCTCTTCCAAGAACACTGGGCAACCTTAGAGATTCACTAAAAACATATGATCATATGACTGTATATGCTTGTTGCCCTATTAAATTTGAAGCACTGTCTTGTTTCTTAAAAAAAAAATTCTGGTCTATTCAAAAAAATGGAACAGATGCATCAAAGGGAAGTAGTGGTGTGTAGTCACAAAAAGGCGAGAGGATCACAGAGACACACGCCTTCCTGTGGTATTCCTACAATATTTAAGAAGATACACAACCAAACCAAGCCATCTCTGTAACAAAATATTTTAGTGCTGACATGACTACAGATAAAGTTTTTATTATAAGGTTAGTTTTAGGGTTAGTATTAAGTTGAGTTGGGGTTTGGACCATTCTTCCTGTTTAAGATGACTTCATCAGCGACTGTTTTCAGGCACTCAGTTAAGGTCGGGGAAAGACTGTGGTCTTACTTTAATGCAAAAATACCACCTTTAGTGCATGTTCATGACTGTGTGTTCATAACATTTAACCGAAGTCATGATCTTTCCCAAACCTTAACCATAGTGCTTTTTTATTACTTGAACTTATCCAGATGGAGTCTAGATGCAAAATTAATTAAAACTTAATTGAAAAAAATGTGGAGACTGGTTTTGTATCTCCAGATCGAAGCCATTCACATGTTGACCCCGCTGTTATTATTCCCAGCAGGAATGATTCCTAAAGCTAAAAAATTGGACTAAAAGACTTATTCTTTCAACTGAAGTCAATCAGCAGCTCCATTTAGCACAGTCTTTATTTTCAGTGTTCCACAGTCATTTCCTCCTGCCATTGAAATTCTTCTGACTCTGTTACTTTCATCTTAATCACCTCTTTCTGGTTTCTCCCTGTTCTGCCCCTCAAACGTCACGAGGGTCAGCAGCGGTGTGTACACTGTGTGCGCTCGAGCTGGTTTGCTGCTGAAGGTGTGCACCTTCTGTGTATGTGTATGTGTGTGTGTGTGTGTGTGTGTGTGCATGTGTGAAAGGAGCAAGCTATCTATAGCCTGTGTATCCCTGGGGATTTGAGTCTTAAACTCCATATTCATGACACATCACTGTGGGGATTAGAAGGGCATCATCAGATAGAGGGGCTTACGTCAGCGGGCACACACAGAAAATAACACTGACACACACTCTCAGCAGCAGTCTCACCCTGGAAAGCGCAGCACTTTCAAGGAAGTTCTCTTATTTCTGAAAGAGGTGCCTTTCTTTCACACACATGCACATTAATAAACTGGTGAAAGGATGGATGGGACACTTCTTACAGCAGAGCAGCCAGGGTGATTGCTTTGTATCAATAACTGGATGAGTTCGGTGTTAATTTGAGCCGTGGTTATTTGCCTACTTGAAGCTGAAAGTCTCCGTTGTTTGTCTAGCACGGCCAGTTCAAACACTCCGAGTTGGACTGGGGAGTGCAAATTGTTGAGACGAGAACAAACCAAAAATGTGTGAGATGGAGATGGAGGTGGAGGTGGGGGTGTGGGGTGGGGACGGTGAAGGGGGTTGATTTAGGCCAAACCACGTGGAAGCTGATCCGTAGGGGAGATGGAGAGGGGAGGGAGTGTTAATGCAGGCAGCATGGATCTCTGTTGTGATTGCTTGTTCATGGCTCAGAGTGTGTGTAGCCATATGTGTGTTTGTGTGTGTGTGTGTGTGTGTGTGCTCTTATCTTCTCTGGTCCACAGCAGCAGGAGCATCAGAGGAAGCACGGCCTTTCCTTCCTGTGCCTTTCACACTGTCACAACACACATGAGCCATAAAACTGCAGCTCCGTCCAACGTATAGAGAGAGAGAAAGAGAGACAGAGAAGGGTGGAGGTTTGATTGTGTTTGCAGAACATGTGTGTGTGATTTGTGGCACACAGCACATACCATTTAATTGACACAATCTCCTTCTTCTGTTTGGTGCAGAGTTGTTTTTCTACTGGGAGAGAAACCAGGGAGCAACTGAGGATGAGATTGAGAAACAACTGAGGTGAGTGAGGAGGAAAAAGAGCCCCGGAGGCAGCAGAGGGTACCGGGACAGTGGAGGTTCAGTACGGGCTAATGCCCTCCATGGGGGAGGTGAGGAAGGACACTTCTCTACCCTACATTCCGCATCTGGCGCTGGGCTCTGGCAGACAGCCATTCCCCTCGCTTCCCTGTTCACCCCGTGTTATCTAACCACGTCTCAGTCGTCCCTCTCTGTCGGTCCCAGCACTGTCACAAAACATCATTCAGAGTCATTCACACAGCCAAGCTTGTGGGGCGGGGGGCTCACGGAAAAATTTAATAATTGAGAGATTAAGAGATGTTCTTCACAAGTAATTGACCATTTGTGGTGTGAGATTCATAAAAATGTGTTTGTGTAAATAATGGCTGTATGGAAATGCTCCTCAGTGTTATCCACTTATATTCTGTTTATGTCTGTCCGTGTGAATAACATAGCGTCATCAAGGACGGCTGGTGGAAGGAGACTGAGGCTGCCTTTCAATTACCAGGTGATGGAACTAGCTAACAAAGAGCAGAAAACCTCTTTGTTTACAGTAAGTACTGTCATATACTGTGAGATTGTCAAGTGATTAAGCATTCATGTAAAGTGTCTCGTCTGAATTGTTGAGAACGTTTCCTGCAGCACAGTATAGCACAGACAGTCCACCTCGCTTAAAGTAAAGTTTGTGCTTACCATTCATTTTTCTAAAGTCAGAAGGAACATTATACTTTTATCAAAAATAAAACATTAACCATAAGAATAAAATACCTGCTTTTACCACTGAATAAGGAATTTACCACTTTTTGAAGTAAAAGCCTTTTACTGGTAAATGATGTTGACGTTAGCTACACAATAAATTGATGTATCACATGACTCACAGATTCTCATGTGAATTTCACCTTCTAGAGTCTGCCAGACTTTAAAAGTGCATGTGTGAACGATTTCAGCTTGATATTAATCAAATATAAGGTGTTAAAACGTTAAAAGGGCATTTTTCATTAACAAACGACTAATGTGTCATTATTCGATGTAATTAATTGCCAGGAAAAGTAACTTCTGTCAAAAGCAAACTTTTTTCTTTTTCTTTTTATAATTTCTCCAGAACCAAGGATATAACTGTACAACTGAGCCATTAGATCCAATAAAAACTAGATGGGCAATTGGAGACCGCAGACTACTGCCAAGGCCAATAGTCCACTCCTCTGTGATATGTAAAGCCTAACTATTCATTTTGCCCAAGACACTGGAGCTAGAGTTGTCCTGCACTGAACACTTTCCTTTTTTCTTCTTAAGATTTCTAACCGATTAAACCAAACAAATGACACTCCTGTTTCCTTCAAACTAAGAGACAGACAATTGCAAACGTGCAGACATACAGATACAAGTATGTATAAAATGTAAGTATTAACATTTTCATGGACACACTTCAGTTTGAGAGCAAAGCATTCTTAAGATTGTGACAGTGTTACAGCTGTACCAGTTCTCCCATGAACCCCCTGTCCCCACGAGCTCAACAACTTGTCTCTTTTCTATAAAGTTTGAGCAACTACATGTGTGTGCTATGCCAGAGGACTACTGGTACTCTGGTACTGGTACTGGATTGTGATACTGAGTCATTGTATTTCTGCAACTGGCTGTGTTTTATCACTATTAACCTTCTACCTTTACAACCATCCACAGGGTTTTAAGTCATATGGCATTTTTACCACTAAAACCACTACTGGCTAACTGAGGGATCTCACAATGTGACAAAATAGAAAAATAATTTGAAAGTAGTAGTACGACTATTAGTAGTAGTAGTAATAGTAGTAGCAGTAGTAGCTCAGGATCCTTTGAGTGGGATAAAAACACTATAAAAAATAAACAATATTCTTGTGTAACAGATACAGGTATTATATAAAACTAGATAAACGTGCACACAGGGGGTGATGTGCTACACACACACACACACACACAAATGAACACACAAACACTCTCTTTCCATAGAGTACTGAGGTTGGCACGGTGCCAAACCAACACTTCATTTCAATTTAAAATCCGAGGCCTGACTTTGACCTTTCAACACAAAACTAGTTATAGACTCCCTCTCAGCTCCTCTCCCTCTCTCTCCACGTCTGTTATCCTGCTTGTCAACACACACTCCTCACAGTCACATGCCCATGGTTTTCAATCCCACTTTTCTTTTTCATTCTCTGCATTTGCGCCTCTCATCACACCACATCTTCTGACGACCTCCTACGTTCTCCTCGCGTAAACCGTAAGTGACTCATGAGGCTCATCCTTGGTCACTTCCTGTTTCCTGTGGCCTTTGTGCGGAGCTTCCCGTCCTTAACTGGTTCTGTGGAATGCCACCTTTCATCATTATGGGACATTGACACATCTGTCGCAGAAAAAAGTGAGAGCATTTCTCTCTACTGTTAAACTGTCAACACTGATTGTGTGAAAAAAGAAGAAAAAAGGAGGAAGAAGGGAAAGTGAGAAAAGTGAGAAAAAAAAGGGTGTGGGTAGAGGAATGAGCTTACAGCCGGCACACGGACACATTTTATTAATACTCACATGCTTATACACTAAAAATTGATATTACTAATAATGTCATAAATGCCTGCAGGTTCGTCTTTAAGGGGCATTTAGTGAAACTTTTATAACAATGTGATAGTGACATAATTAGTGACGCAAGACTATTCGTAGCATCACACAATGAGATTTACAATCATTTCTCACTTCATCCTCCAAATGTTAAGTTTTCTGATCACCAAATGGCAGTTACACAACTCTAGTGATGGGGCGGGAGTGTGTGTTGCTCTAAGCCAGAGGAAGGGTGTGTGAGTGTAAAATAACACCAAAAAATACACCAAAGGAAGAGAAGGAGATGAAAAAAAGAGTGGGAGTTGGAGAAGGGGGTGCCCAGGCGGCCGTTCCAAAAACCTGTCAAGGTATTTCCTTCTGCAAACACAAAATTTTGTGGGACCGTACAGAGAGAGGCGAGACCTTACACACACACATACACAAAATAAAACATATTACGCTAAAAATACACATGTTTGGTCAACAGCACAGCTTTGATTTAACACATTCTATGATCGGGTAGGTCTCAGGTCTCAGCTCCTGTTTTTCTGTACTGTCTGGCATCCACCGCTGTACACACACACACTCAAACACACACACACACACACTCACACTCACACACACTTAATGAGCCATTCAATACCCCCTCCAAGCTCCAGACTTTTTGAGCTTCCTTGCCAGTGTCCAGGTCCCTTGGTATCTCATGCCTGTAACACCCTGACACTCTGTCACGCATGCCCAAACACACAAAAACAATCATACACACACACTATTCCTTCATTTGGTTAATGTCTCCTCACTCCTAATTCTACGCATACGCTCTCACATAAATATGTACACACCTACGCACACACAAACACACACTCTGTCCCACTGCTCTCCTTCTAAGCCAGCTGTAGTCCACCCAATGTGTTTACATAGCCTGCTGAACCAAGACAGAGAGAGAGAGAGAGAGAGAGAGAGAGAGAGAGAGAGAGAGAGAGAGAGAGAGTGTGTGTGTGTGTGTGTGTGAGTGTGCATGTATAGGATGGTCGGACCAGGGCTGTTTGTCTGAAGGGGCTTTCCTGCTCTCACAGGAAATGGTAAAAGAGGGGGAAACCAGAAGCAGGAGAGACGAAAGCGAGATGAAAATGAAAAGAGGACAACAAACCAAAATCACAGAAGAAGAAGACAAAGACAGTAGTGAAGGCTCGAGCAGAGAAAAGTTCATGGATGCTGGTGAAAACATCTGTCCAGCTGTTCAGATAAGCTGTAAGACAGTGAGGACTGAACCAGAAATAACAATCTAGATCACAGATTAGGCTGTTACGCATACCTGCAGGGTTTTATAAGAGCAATGAAGCTTTTTGTATTCTGACTTTTCCACCTGTGGTTGTTGACTCACAGGCTGAAGCTCAGTTTGGTCTGAAACCTTTTCCACCATTATTTTGAAATCAAATCGACACATAGCATGAATGCAAATGAGTTCCATAGAGTGTGTGTGTGTGTTGTGTGTGTGTGTTTTGCTGCTGTCTTGCCACTGTGATGACTTTAGGTGGTTCTGCGGCCTGGAGTATGTGCCCTCTCGTCATGTATGGGGGGGTTAATGCTGTTTCATCCCCGACAGGTTGTCTGGAACTGATGACTCCAACATGTATGTTAGACGATGATGCTGGTGGTGGTGGTGAAGTAAACAACCATGAATCACTAAATATTGATTAAAAGCTGCTAATTACTCCTCAGTATCCTCAGGTAAAGACAGCAAGAGTGAAAAACAAGCTTTCTGACCTTTTCATGCCCTCTTGTTCTGTTTTCCTCTCGGACACATTTTCCTGTGTGCAGCATCTTTTCTGGGCTCTGCACATCTGTGTAGCTCTCAGTCTATGACTAACAATGGTTCAATAATCTAGAAGTGTGCACATGGAAGCCATTTCCCAAAACTGATGTCGTAGACCCATTTTTTTGGGTCTCCAATTGGAAAATTAAATACATACCAGTGCTATAATATGTAAATACATTTTTCCAAATTTAAATAGAAGGGTTAGCCATGAACACTTGTGTGTGGGAATTTGAAAACTCCTGGTATAGACTGTGCATTTAGCTCAGAGTCTCTGTGCTAAAACCTGATGGTTGCAAAAATCTGACTGTTCCAGGAAGTCAGTTGTTTTCACCAAGTTGTTTTTCACATTTCAGTCTTTAGTTACTTTGAGGTAACAGAGTGCTGCAGAGTACTGGAGGTTAAAGTGCAGGTATCTGCTGAAATGATTTGTATATATTCAGTTTATTCAATTAATAGATTCAACTTAAATGTACTTGGATGACATCTTTATCTGCATTTCTTTTGTAAATTAAGTGGTCTAAGATCACTCTGATATGTCTTAAAAGTTTCATTGAGCTGTTTGTTAAAAGGAACATTTCAACACCTTTGGTTGGAGGCTCACTCTCTTTCCTGTTGAGAGTTGGATGGTCATTTCAAGATGTATGATTGGATCAATACTAGCTGTGTGCTAGAACAAATTCTTTTTCATGCCAGTGATTTTCAGGAATCCAGATAACATCATGATGTAGGAAGCCAGGTGAGACAAAAAAAAAGTTCCAGTAAGAACTTTACACTTCTGATTTTGTGCAGATCAAACATATAATATATGTGACCTTAATGCAGCATTTATCATCATGAAGTTGCAAAAAGCAGGTGTGGTTTGTTTTTGAGTTCTGTGGGTTCTGGGAAGTTACGTGTCTCTGAAACTGGACCTGAGCAAAGCTCTTCTGACTCGGTACCTCTGCTCCCTACTTTATGTAGTCATTTCCTTTGTGGTGTTGTAGAGAGGGAGCGGAGGAGAGGAACCCTCCACCTCTTACTGGAAGGCACTCCTCCTCCTCCTCCTCCTCTTCCTTTCTCTCACTGTCACACAGCACATCCTTCCTCCTCCAGCAGCCCCTGCTACATTCTTTCATCTATAACACTCCCATTATATATTTTTTTCTATATAAAATCACCTCTTCTTCCTTCTGCTCCCTCTCTCCCTCCCTCCCACTTCTGCTCTCTGTATGTATAGCCGAGTGAAGGGCCTCTCAGCAGCTTGTTTAACCTGCGATAAGGATTGTGGGGAGACAAATATTGTTGCTCAGTGTGGCCGGGCACGCACTGTTCTGTTCTCTTCTGCTCTGCTCTGGTCCTGCGGAGAGCAAAAAGTGCAAACGCGCACATGCAAAAGACACACATGAATGAAACAGGGAAAGTCAGGGAGAGTGAGAGGTGGCAAGAGAGAGGGATGCGACATATAATTGTGCTCTAATGAAACATAAACAGTGCAGTCTGAGGGAGTGTGTCTGGGCAGGGCACCCGGCTGGCCTAAGGGCCTAAAGGCTCTGCTCTCTAAGACTCTTAATTATGACTGAGGAGGTCAGTCACGCCTCATCTGCCCCGTCACCAAATACTCTAAGTATTGTAAATATTGTGTGTGTTTACGCATCTCTCTGCGAGTCTGTGTGTTTATGTGTGCTGCGTGCGTCAGAGAAAAGTACAGACAGTGTCGGCTTTGCGGGAATGGACTGTTCCGAGCGTTCTCCAGACCATTTTTATTCGCCGCTGGACAATGGAAAAAAACCAACTGCAAAAGCCCACCTGTCTTTTTTTACCCTTGGTGGTGGTCGCATTCAGTTGGAGCACTGTCTCTTTTATAACCTTGTTCTTTCCTTTCTCCTCAGTCCTGGTAGGAAAAGAGCAGCTGTCACATGCCTCTGTTTCGGGGGTCACACTTGTCTCAGGAATATGCCATTGAGGAATGGCTGTCCTTTGTTTTCCAATGTGTTTTTTAGCGTTTCCCACTCCCATTGGACCTCCCACCGTCAGACTAGCTCTTATAACATTTCAAATACTCAAATACCTTGATTATTCTCAAAGAGGTTAACTACTTAGACATGCATGTTTCAGTTTGCTCTGTAACCCTGTTGCGTTGTTGTTTATTTGAGGCAGGTGTGCTTTCATGCACTTACATATGTGGTAATGGGACTTGCGGCCAAGCTAGGTTTAACTAACAGAAGGGTATTCCCTGCCAAACAGTCTGGCCACAAAACCCAGACTAACTAACCTCAGTGTCTGGGTGGCTGGTCTGAAATTCTCCGTCAAAGTCCTAATCAGCTAGCACATTACACACTATTATGGTTACAGCCAGGGAGGGAGGGGGTGAGAGCAAGAAAACGAGGAAGAAACAAAGAGATTCAGTAGCTGTAATTGTTTCACAGTTGATAGTTTTGTGCAATTTTTATACGTCATGAAAATTAAATCCAAACAAAAATTAAAACAAGACAAATTCTGTGATTTAAGACGGCTGTTTGCTCCTATGTCTTCACTTTCTCACACTCCTTTTCTCTCATCTATTTCTGTTGTTTCCTTTCCCTGTGAACAGACAGGTGAGACAAGAAGCACCAACCAGGAGGCCCTGACCTTTGACCCCTCATCTCTAACCTTGGATCATCTGCTGGGCTGCTCCGGGTGGCCACATGAGTTGACCTGACTTCAACTCCAACAGAGAGCCCCGGTAACTGCCAGTTGTTACTTGACAGCCACAGTTCACAATGAGCCTGGGAAAAAAGACGGAGGAGAAGAGACGTGGAAGAAGGACTCAGTTACTTACAAAAGTAAAAGTACCAAAAAGTTGATGTGAAAATACTTCTCTTTGCAAAATCCTGTTTTTTTCCCCCCTCAGAAGTACATAGGGACTGGAGACAAAGCAAGATTGAGTCCAAATAAATGTCTGAATAATAAGTTTGACAAAACAGAAAAAGGTTAACAAGGTGTTTCCATCACCATCAAGTGACCAAAAAAAATCTATTGAGAAAAAAAACAGAATTTAGAATAAAAGAAAGAAATTCAGAATACTATCAACAAAATGTACTTAAAATATGAATAAAATTAAACTCTTTCATGGTGGAGCTAATTCTGACTACTCTGTAGACAGTGCAAAAATATTTTAGTCCACTGGTTTCCAACATGTGGGCAGGGCGTCCATCTAGGCATCACAGGACAAATCTGGGGACACGTGAGATGATTAATGAGGTGGAAAAAAGTAAAGGAAAAAATTCTGCAAAACAACTTCAGCTTTTTCTCTCTAAACTTAGATTTTTAGTCAGAATACTTCATAGTATTACTTCTCTGGGCTTCGAACTGTTTAAAGGGGAAAAGCCTGTTTGCTGCATCCTCTAGTGAGTCACGGTCATCCGAAATGTCACAAAGGACTCAACAAGACACCGTTGTGAGTTAAAGATGACAAATTTAAAAGATGAGAAAATGCTCTTTTAATCTTGAGCACTGTATTTTATGATCTCACTGTATGTGATTCCTATGGAAACCTGTAAAGCAACAAGCTACTACGGCTGTCTAAATAATGTAGCAGAGTAAAAAAGTCCAACATTTTCCTGGACAAAAAGAAGTAGAAGTAAAATAAAAAATACTCTGTTCTTGAGTAAATGTATTTCATTACTTTCCACCACTGAGGAGAGTAGAAATAAACAAGCTTTCATAACACACAGGCTGAAAAAGTGTGCAAAATGCCTCCTCTACATCTGTAATTGCATGTTTTCTCCCCACATACCTGTAATTACACTGTGCCTACCACTCATCTCTCTCTCTGAGGCAACATTTGCGCTAACCATAATGAAGCATGGCTCTAATGATTTACAACTGCTAAGTATTAACACGTACTGTAACAGCTACAGACATCATCAGTGCTGGTGAAATTATATCTTTATCAAGCCAATCCAAATTATATAAGATTAAGGAAAACATATAGTCAAAGAAAGGCAAGTTAGGCAAGACCTTTGTCTTCCACTTAAAGGTGTTCAGAGCTCAACCTTTTTCAATATTTGAGGAGATCAACAGTATTAGGCAACAGTGTTATGCCAGAACAGGTATAACCAGCAAAAGGCCTACTGTAAGTTCTCTTTGAGCTTCAGCTCAGAGCGACAAATATGCAATGGAAAAGTGTTTGTCCTTTGATTTATTTACATTTGTCCTGACTGACTGACTACATGTGCCTCCCAAGGACAGAACTTTCAGGAGAGAAAGTGTGCGTATGTGGACTCATTTGCATAAGTAGGCCATTGGTTCCTAATGGAGGCGTTTTGTTCAGGCGTTAACAAGGTGTCTCGCTGGGGCTCTCGTTCATTCTCTCGTTCATTCGTTCCTTCCTGTCGTCCGCTGACTCTGACGTCCAGGCAATCAGCGCTGCATTTGGGCTCTCTCTTTGTGTGATTTACGACCTCCCAGATTCATTTAAAAGCCATTGTTCTCCTCTGACGGATACCACGGCCCCCTCTGCTTCCACACTCTCGCTTGTGGACCGCACGCACACACACACACACACACACACGCACGCACACACACATGCACACACACTTTTAAACAGCCGCCGCTTACTTTATCTCTCACTCACTCACCCACTTGCTCAATCATTCAACACATACACACGCAGTGCCCATCTATCATGGAGCGATGCAGGAGGAGATTGTTATCCCAGTAACCGTATTAACCCACAGATCCCCAACACTGGCTGCTCCAGGAGTGAATTAAGACTGAAAGAGAGGAAGAAAAGGGGATGATGGAGAGGATAAAGAGAGGGAAAAATTAAGAAACAAAGTAAATGAAAGCCAATATGCGACACAATTGTTCTCACTCATATTGTCATTCATATCTGTCATCCGTACAAAACGTAAAGAAAGATGAAAAGATGGCAGAGTGTCTCCTGCCGTCTTTCCTCTCTGCTTTTTGCTGCAGAAGACAGTCTGTCAGTGAGGCGTCTGTAAATGCATCAGGACACACCTGTGCTTGATTAAGTGTGTTTAGACTGCAGATGGAAGGAGGAGGAGGAGGCAGGGGGAGGGGGGCAATTTAGAGAGCAGAGGTTTTATGAGAGTAATCATCTCCAATAAGGCCTGCTTGGGAATCTAAAGCCCCCGCCCTGCACACACACTGTGCCTTATGTACACCACACACACACACACGCACACACACACACACACGCAAACAAAAACACACACTCATACACGCCACTTGCACCTTCTAACCCTCTCACACTCGCACACAGAGATCCTTTATGCTTCTGTGTTCATTCCGAGGTTTAATAAGAGCCCACTACATTTTAATCTCATTCCTCATAAGTGGACAACTTGTATTAATTCTCCGAGATGAGGACAAGTTGGCCTCCCACAAAGCAGGCTGTATTAAGTTACAGCCTCCGCTCTGCGTTTGTGTGGGAGATTAACTTCTTTCTCTGAGTTCATATTTTCATCTGGGCCTGACTGCAGCCAAAGGGAGGGTGGCGAAGGAGGAAAAATACAGAGAGAGAGAGAGAGGGAGGGGGGCTTCCTTGGAAAAGATATAATGTTGTTACATCATTTAATGATATTAACTCGCAGATGCACAAGAAAATACACACACACACAGAAAGTAAAAAATGAGGTCTTACAACCATAAAGCAACCAAGTTACTTAATATGAAAGTGAAAGATGCTATCAAACAGCTTCGCGTTCCAAGCGCACACCTCCGTCCTCAGCAACAAAGCGGTGCAAAGATGAACAGATGGATGAGGGAGTCCTACTCCTCTCTTTTACCTTTTTTCATTGCTACATCACCGGAGTGGTAACACCTACTCTGGAGCCAAGTTTAGTCTGAAAGTTAAGCACCTGACAGGGCGTTTCTGCAGCAGGAACTTTTTTAGCGGGCCAAGAAGTTTTAAGAACAATGGACCTTTACCGCTGCGTCTGCAGGAGGAACAGGAACTAACTTTACTGGTTTTGAGTTAAAAAAAATAAGGTAAATAATCTTTTGGTAGGAGCTTTTATATCTGTGTGTAGAATTCATTTGTTAATGTATATAAAGGGCTATTTTTTTATTTTTAAAAGAATAAAGACTAATTTTAAGTTGACAATAAATGTGTTTTGACTTTTTGTGTCCCTAGTTTGTGCAGGAGTTGCTTTCTGTTAATATCTGAACAAGGTCGCCATTTGTTAAAGTTTTTCAGTGTTAAAAAAACTGTTATGTTGTTCACTTTTCTCATTCAAAAAAAGGGCAAACTTAAGAGAGAGGGAGCATTTGCAAATGAGCTAAGAGCTAAAGAGAGTTAGGGAGATAGGGAGATAGGAACAAGTAAACCCCTGAAGGAGTGACAACGAGAGTAAATCAGGTGAATGGGCGAAATAAAACTTTATTTGCCAAGTGATTAAGCGCGATTACATTTAGGACTGAAATAGTAAAGAGTTAATGGTAAATAGTTCACAGTAAAACACTGCAGATCGCTCAAATTGTTAGATACAATGGAGACTCAGTGAAGAATGCACCAACTGGACTTTTGGTTCCTACTTTAGTTCCACTAGTTGCACTGTACCTGCTACTGCATAGGCAAAAAAACTTGTTTTTCATTTTCTTGATATCAGACTGTGACTAGGTCAGTATTCTAGTTACTCTGACCTCCATTAGCTCCACTGAATCAGCTCAAAGTTAACATTCGTGTCAACAATGGCTCAATTTTTTATTATTTTACATTCAAATTACAGTAAAACACGGTAGCATGTGACTCCTGCAGCTGTGTGTCAGCTTAAGTTTTTCGGGAAGACTGCCTGCAAAGATCCCGTAAGCAGAGGCCATAGTCGTGCTGGTTTTAGGGTAAGTGGGATGTTGACAGCTTTTTGGACAGCTACCACTCCAGCCCTGACAGGCCAAGAGTTATTATCCAACCTGAGACAGCCCAGTGGCACTGTTCTAACCCTCAAACATGCTCAGTTTCAAGTGTGTGCTTTCGTATGTGTGTGTGTGCGTGTGTGTGTGTTTGAAGGCAGGCAGAGAAAGGCAGAGAGTCATCCAGTAGATTTACTGTGTCAGTAAGCAGCTGTGTTTGTCGGTACTGGCCCGAGGCTTTTCAATGTATCCAGTCTGTGTGATTATACAGCATACGCTCCCCTCTCCTCCTATTTTCTGCTCTCTTCTTCGTCTCCTTCCTCAAAAGCCGGCAGAAACCCACAGTCTTCTAAACTGTGACACACTGTCTGCACAAGAGGAATGTAGTTCCAATTTCAGACACATCACTCCACGGGCTGTGTGTGTGTTTTTTTTTTAACGCAGTCGTCCCATGGATCCCTGACACATAAACAAGACCAGAACTGATGCAGAAATTTTCAATTCCTGAAATGACCAGAACTGGGAAAACTGATAAAAAGTGAGATGACTGATGGGGTTCACATAGTGATAAACCTAAAGATAGATTAATTAGTGTTCCATTTGGAGCATCTGTGCCATAAGAGCTGCGTTGGATGGTTGTTTCAGTCGGAGCACTTGTCATAGTTCTCACTGCAGGTGTTCAGGCTTGGTTTGGTTTGAAAGGATTACAGGGTGGAGGAGCTCTGTTAAGTACAGTTTTCTCTCTGTGTCTGGCTCTCTCTTTCTGTGTGTGCGTGTGTGTGCATGTGTGTGTGTGTGTGTGGGTTGTGGGTCAGAGAGAGTGAGGAAGACAGTTTTACAGCAAATGCATGCCAAAATGTGTGCGTAGATGTGTGTGTTTGTCATATATAAAACAATGACTCTTTTACATTTTCATTGCTTCTGGAACAAAAAAAGAGAAACACTGGTTGTATATCATTTCAACTGTTTTCAAAATAAATTATATGTTTTACTTTTATCTTTTTCTTGTGCAATAATCAGAACTGATTGACATTTATTTGTATAAAATGCTTTAAAAGAAAACTGCACAGAAAATGACCACAATATTTTTTTTTTACTTGTTATTGGCTGAATATAAACATAAACTTTTTATGGCTAACATTTAAGCAGTCAGTGCATGCATGTGTATAATGCTGTCTCACTAAAAGCCATGTGTCCCCCCCCTCTGCTTATCCAGCTCGGCCTCCCCTCCCCCAGGCTGATGGTTAGATAAACAGCCTGGTATCTGCCCTGCTGTGGGAACAGTTCCAGGGATCTGGGAGTGTGGGCGTCACTCTGCACACCTCTGTAGTAACGCTGGTCAGAGTGTCACGGCCTGCTCACTCCATGACTCCTCTGTGGGATGACAGACACAGACAGACACAGACAGACAGACAGGGAGAAACAGACAGTAAAGAAGCAGAGAGGGTGAGACAGATAACTTACTCATAAATTGTGAAAGTCATCGACTGTTTCTCGTCTAGTTTCCCTTCTGCACAGTCCTCCAGATGACAGAGGCATGACTATCAAAGCAACTGACAAAATTTATCATCTCTACTTCCTCCTTCACTTTTGTTGAGACCATTTTGACACAACAGCTGTAGTTTTCTTAGTATATTTCTCAGTTTTTGTAAAGTGGTATCCGGTTGATCTTACAGCACTGTTCTAAATGCTATACTAATGCTAAATGCTATTTTATTCACTATTCAAAATTTTGAAAACTCATCCCCTTAATCCCTAACCTAACTGCCATAACCCCACATTTCAGGTCATATGTGGTGCACGTTCTCCCTCAGAGGCCTCAGAAATTCACAGTAGTACTCAGAGTTGAGAGTTTGATCCTGGGGGACCAATTCATGGTGCTCGACCCCATCAGTGTCCCAGAAAACCACCAGCACACTCTTGGTTTCGTTCCTTAAGTGATGTAACTTGGAATACTCACTCATGATGTTACTGCTCACACGTGCTGCATACATATTTACTGTTGATCTTAGGGGTTTTTGAATACACTCATAATATTGCAGGTCAGCTGGGTTATCTCCTGCTTTGGGGGTTCAGGGTAAAAGTATATGATTAGAGTGCAGCCTTGCTAAAGTGTGCTATACTGGGGAAACAGTCCAGATACCTCCCAGTATTCAAAGCTGATGATAATCTGCACTTACAGCTCTGCAAGAAGGATGTTTGTTGCGAAATACAATATGAAACAGTCTATTACTAAAAATTTGGAGAAAGCATTTAAACAAAAAAATGACTGTGTTGGACACAGATATGGTCATTAGTGAAAGAAACTTCAAATTATATTGATTTAAAGATGGAAAAATCAAGTTATTATAATCAATCATGTCATGGTAGTTCTGCAAAACCAAATGAATGCAGTTTTGGTGACCACATGAATTTGATTATCAGCTCACTCTCTGTTAAAAGACAGAGCCAATCACAATGGACTAGCATTCCTTTTAATGAGGAAATTATAATACTGAGTCAGCAGAAATATTTTTCAATCACAATTATGTAAAAAAATCAAATACATGTTATTAGAAAGAGACACATTTGTGTCATCTTTATATACTGTGCATCGAGTTAATCTATGCCGTTAAGTTTGGATTGATTTAACCTCCTCTGTGTACTTGTATATGCGAGACATGTGTGTTTGTGGCAGAAACAGACAGAGGTAGAGAGAGACAGGCAGACAGAGAGAAAGATAAGTAGGCCATGACTCTGAATGGTGGCAGTGTCATGTCTTTGATGTCAGTTTGTGTCCATATCCCGCACGCCTGATTGGTCAGCTCCAAACAAACCGGCAGGAGCCCAGTTCAACACTTTGAGCACGCAAAGACAGAGGAAAGCTCGCAAGCACAAGTTGGAGCATTTCATAATTCATTGCTCTCCACATCCCACTAATCTGAAGTTCACAGCAGTTCTGTCCTCAAATTATCGGAATCAATCTCTAACATCACAGCGGAAAATTATGATGACGACTTAAACTATTAGAAATAATCAATAAACCTTTGAGGATCAATTTAACATGTATTAATAAACATTCAGATTGCAGGTCTCAGAGGGGTTTTAATGAAGTTTCACATCTGATTCACATCTGCTAATATTTCTCATTTTTTCTGTTTATTTTCTAAACTTTTGGCTTCAGGGCAGAAAAAAATACATTCAGAATATTTATCTGTAAAACACGAACATACATCACTTGCATACGTTGTTATAGCGGTAAAAAGATAATATCTCCTGAGATTTCTTACTCGAACGCGTGCACATAAACACATCTTCAGACACACACACACAAATACATACACCATGCAGGCCTCTCAAGGCATGATGTTTACACACGTAACTCCCAAGCGACCGAGCTTGCTGGGGTAAAAAGACACAAACAAAACAGACTACAGGAATATTCCACAGATAAACCGCACATGCACACACACATAAACACCCATGCATGTAGGGCACAATATGCATGAATTCTGCATAAACACACTGTGCGTATGTTTTAAAAAAAACACACACTCAGCCACACTCCACTCCAAAGGGATATTTTGCCATTTTACAGTTTAAACAAAACTCCATCAGGGTGCACATTTGTAGTCTCTTCAGATCACAAATGAAGTTTTGACAAATTAGCTAAACTGGGAAATGGAGGATGATGGAGAGAAGAAATTGTGAGACAGATGGAGGAGAGTCATAAATGTGAAGATAAGATAAAATGAGGAATAAGAGGATGATAGTTTCCAGGATTTAAGCCTGTTAAAAATTCATTTTTTTCATGTTTACCAGTATTTGATTTTGAAATTGTAACTGGAATTTTTGAAGGGGAAGACAACCAGCATTTGCGTTAGAAGCTTTGGTGTGCCTTTATCTGTCAGAGGAAGTGCTGAAATTCCCGACACCTTTCTAACATCATTTTTGTGACTTTTCAAAACCCACAATTTTACATTCACACCAACTTCTCTTTTCTTGTGTTAAAATTTGTGCAACACTGTTAATGCCATTCAAGAGAAGCTGCCAGTTATTCACCAGCGTGGCTGAGAATGTCATGTTAGACAAATAAAACACACAACAAAAAGCATAAATGGGCAAAATTTCTCCATCTCTGACATACACAGATTCTCCCCAAATCAATATTTAATGCACAATGTGTCTTTTTTTTTGCTGAGGCCACAAGACAAGATGTATAAAAGGCAGAGTTACCCTTGTGGTGCTGATTGAAATCACAACTAGATAGGATGCGTGTGTGTGTGTGCATGTGTGTTCATTACATGCATGTGCTCTGACACACTGCATATGTGTGCACGTATGTAATTGACATGAGCACCCCCACAAGTACACGTGGGAGCAGTGTGCCGACTACATAAATGCTATTTGGGGAG
Source organism: Acanthurus lineatus (assembly GCA_029814665.1). Taxonomy (NCBI): domain Eukaryota; kingdom Metazoa; phylum Chordata; class Actinopteri; order Acanthuriformes; family Acanthuridae; genus Acanthurus; species Acanthurus lineatus. The sequence goes on along the minus strand of JAPZDV010000002.1, from coordinate 16,317,589 downwards.
AGTGCTTAGGCAGCACAGCGCAGCACATTCTCTGTGTCAGTCGTCCTGGTGAAATAAGGTTTATGGAGGGGTGTGGTGCAACAAGGTGAGGCTCAGAACAATGATTGTTTGTTTGTTGTTGTTTTTTTTATTAGCAGAGGTAATTGCTACCCACACCCCACTCCACCCCAATCCCCACTTTATCCCTAAATGGATGCCTCCAGATATGCAGGCAAAGCACCCGGGCACACACATGCACACATGCACACACTTTACATGCCCGCAGGAATGCATCCACACTCTTGCAAGCGTGTTCTCTCTCTCACACACACACACACACACCAATGTAGACACATGTATCCCTGTTTAATGAAAATGTCCACATGTGCATTTCTGGAGACTCTGACAGACGTGAGGGAAGGATATGGAGTTTGTCTTAAAAAGATGATTTTCAGGTTTTCTAAGTTGGAGGATCAGGAGTGATTTTGTATATTTTTCTGTATTTCCATGCCTACATACTCTGTATGCTGCACTGCTGCGTTATATAAATATTCCAACATGTCTTTATTATTATCCTGGAAACTTTCACAGTATAAGAAGACTTTCTTTTAGTTTGCAATGTAATGTATCAAATGACTCAATCAAAATAAACTTTCTAAATTTTCATACAGTCATATAGGAACAAAAAAACTGTACTTTAACAAAACAGCAATCAAGGTTCATTTCCCATGAACTCTCCTGTTCTTAACATCGCATCAGGATTTCTTCATTTCTACCCCTCTCAGCAGACAAACACACACACACACACACACAGAGGCTAGGAGTGTTTTCCTATGAGGCAAAGGTAAAGACAGGCAGGCTCCAGAGCATAATTGAACATGTAGCTACACCACCACAGGGAGTTGGCAGCGCCTGGGGAGAAGACTTGGCTCCCCCAGAGAGGCCTGGAGCCTAACCAGGCCAAGCTGTGCCAGGCACTGAAACAGACACACAGCGCCCCCTCTCCTTTCAACCGCCGCCCCCTTCTTTGCTATCCAACTCCTTCAAAGAACACCCCTCTGCTCTGTTTTTCTCCTCTTTGACACATCATTTTTCAGATCTCCTTTCTAAGACGAGCCCTTCGTCTGTTTTCCTTGAGCTTCTCCTCCGACTTCCTCAGAGTGCGGAGTCAATAGGTGGACACACAAACACAGATACAAAAATTATGTTAAGACGCGCTTTCAGAGTTCCCCAAAGAAATTTCTCCTGGCCCTCTGCCAGATCACAGTGAGTTAGTCAGGTGTGTGTGATTAAGTGTGAGAACCATGTTCTGTCTTGTCTGATCAGCAGTGCTGTCAAACCCCCTTTTTTTCACCGCCACATGACACCTTGTGCTGCTATAAAATGCCTCTGAGCAAAAATTAAATTAAGACTTTCGAAAACATTTTTTTTTTAGCATCCAGATGTATAAATTTACACTTTTATGTGTGTGCATATAAATACACTCATGCATGTTCACATATAAACCACATGTACTCAGCAGCAGACATGCAAACACATACACACAGGAAGCTCCGGCAGGTTTTAAGCCATGGTCAGGGAGAAAAAGTAGGGTGAGTCTAATTTAAGATACAGCGCCTAACCATAACAGCAAGTCAAACAACATCGCATGTGCACTAGAAAATTCTGGTTTTTCTAGTAATTTAGGGTTCATGACGAGGTTTTGAGATGAAGCCGAATGTGACTGTGACTGTCCTTAACCATAAAAACTGCATTTTTTACACCCCAGATGTCTCTGTGCTCTTTGTATGTATGAGAGGGTGTTTGATATATATGTATATTTGTAGGATTTTCTGCAACCCATATGTAATGGATATATGGTGCAAGCATGTGTTATGCCAACATGGGGCTGGTATTTACACTTCCCTTCTCTTGTACAGTGTGCTCTTTTACTGGCTCTCTTTGAAGAGTCTTGCATAAACAAGCGTCTCTGGCGTTGGACCAACCTTACCCAACCCTGACCACACTAGAGGCCATGGGTCGAAAGGGAAAGTGTACTGCATATGTGTGTGCGAGAGAGAGACAGAGAGACAGAGAGAGAGAGAGTGAGAGAGTGTGTGTGTGTGTGTTTGGGATAATGCATGAAACTAAATATTTGAACTTGTGACGTGATGAGCATCAGCCAATGGCATTTCAGCTTTGTATTTGATCCAAGTTGGTTCTGAAATGGAAAGAGCAGAGTGTGAAGAGGTGCCAGAGTTTGAACCCACACCACTGCCAGGACGGGGCAGGACATGGCGTATAACCTGCTCCAGCGTGCCCACCACCACCCCCACCACCACTCACAGACAAGCTATATCAACACCTGCCGTCTAAATGTTGTCCTTCTTTACATCTCAGGTTTCCCTCTTTGTTTTGATTGGTCTTGTGTTTCTCCCTCTGTTCTGCGAGGCTGTGTAATGAGGCCCAGACTGTAATTGGGCCAGTCGTGTTATTTTAAGGTTGGAGCGCAGAGTAATTACCCACCCTCTGCCGTACTGTACCCTTCACAAGACAGAGGGAGAATAAGAAACACAAGAAGACAGATTTATTTAAAAGGATAGAGGGTGCAAAGAATTCAATATGACTGTATAAAGATCAATATTATCAGATAAAGAAGTATATTTTTTTACTTTCTTATTTTGATTCTTCTGCAGCCTTTTTTTTGTAAAAAAAAAAAACATTTTGTTCTCCAGCTGTGTTAAGATGGGAAGTTGCTTTGCAGCTTCAACTATCTGCAGGGTTGTGAAACACCACTCCTTCACTTCTGCATCGGCTGCATCCTGTTGATGAACTTTTCTAAAACAACGTGACCATGACTTGGGCTCAGTCAGGCTCTAAATAATATAAAAAAAGAGGAAAGCTGGAAACGCAACTCTTATCATTGCATCGATTCAGCACGTCGAAAGCATGACACAGTGGAAAAGCTACTGTACACGTGCTCTCACTTGGATCATGAATAAGCTAAAGTCTGGGATGCTTAAGTGTCGAAGTTCATCACAAAGGAAGGGCAAAAGGTTGTCTGCTGATCTCCACATAACACACACTACAAGTCACCTAAGAGATCTTTTTCAGCATCTCAAACATTCCTCTATTTTTGTCTGATCTATGTATAGAACATGCAACGTAGTGCTTAAAATTATAATCCTTAAGATTTCAGTCCTTGTTGTTTTGGCGACACCCATAGTGACAGTCGGTGTGGTTTTTTTATAGAAGACCTAAAGTTTTAGGGTCAAGAAACACTGTCTGAACTGCTACTTCATCAGGAATCCATCAGAAAGAAGAGCAACTTGTGTATTTGTTTTGCAGTGCAACCAAACAAACCAATGTTGTTTTAATAAAGATGAAAGTCAACGACTGGCCTTCTTCCATTGTTAGCAACCGCGGTCTGATTTATTGCTGCACATATTGCGAGTACTTTTCACCCCAACAGCATAACAGGAGTGGTAACTGCAGCTCTTCATATAACATCAACAGATTCCCCTTAGGATAAATAAAGTTTTATCTTATCTTATCTCGCTGTGGCTGCTCCATCTTGTTCTGTTGGGTTCCACTTGAATGCTTTTAATGTGAAGTAGAAGCAGTAGGAAATGTTTGGTTTACATGAGAGACAGAGGTCTCGTAACACCACTTCTTTTCACTCCACACCAACGATGTTTTTCATTTCAAAACTTGTTGTCTTCAGATGCACCTGATGCAACCACTTCAGACAAAAAGAGCACCACTTTTAGTCGTTATAGTAAAGACTTTGTCTTCGAAAAGGATGTAAATAATGTCTTTTTAAATCAGTCTGGAATCTCAGGGCTGTTGAAGACTCTAGAAATGTGCAGTGCGTGCTTCACCTGACTTCCCATCAGCATTAGGGTGAGTGGATAATTGTTGAATACAAATCTGAATGTGAGCTGTGCCTTTAAATGGCTACTGAAGAAAACCGCTGACATTAAATGGTAGAAGAGCAGGATTTTATTTAAAGAAAATCCTACAGATTCTAACTTTAATGTGAGGATTTTGAAATCAAAATTACATCAAATATCTCATTCCCGAAGTCACTTGTAGTTTTGTATTTAATAAACAAACTTAAACTTTTGTTAAAAGAACACTAAACACTCATGTCTGTGGTGTGGACGCTCAGTCAGGCCCTCCTACAATCCAAGTGTGCTTTGTGCAATCTTGGCAGTAAGAGCTGGATGATATGAGAGCCAATGAGGTAATGATTTACCACACCAAGATTTCCTGTCCTTCTGGCGCTGAGAGATGATGTCATCACCTCATGCATACCAACACTTTTACAAGTCTTTTACAAGTAGTTTTTTGTATATGCTGTGCTGTGAGACAGCGCTAAGGAGAAAAGTCCTTTATCTAAAAACAGATTAAGCTGTCCTGAATATACAAACACATTGCACCAACTGGGAACTACCTTAAAAATACACCAGTTTAGAATTTGAAAATGAATTTTGTCAGAGTTTGATCCGATCTTCATGTCCACAAATTGACATTGATTGTGTAAGGGGTCTGTGAAGTTTCCCAGTCTTCCCAGGGTTTGACTGAATGCGAAAGTAACAAGTTAGACTGATAGAGGATTAAAGAAGTGATACTGTTGAAAATCATTAATTTATCTAATTTTAAACAAGGCTGGTGCAGAGGAGCATTTCCGATAATATATTCAATTTTAAATATTATTTTTTGGAGGTATAATTTTGGGGTATTGTCCACACTGAAACCAAGACATTAGAGTTTCACATTTTACAAAAATGTCATCGTTTTTTACACTATAAGTGATTCTATGTGTTCAAATATTTTGACTCTTCACCTACTAACCTTGGAAACAAATAAGATTTTACATAATGCTGAATTTCCATTTCCTTATTATTGTCTTGTGAGTTGGGTTTTTTATTTCATTTCACGGTTAACCTGCAATCCACAGAGTAACACACTAAGTTACTAAGTCACACTACTGCCATTTATCGGAACTGAAAGGAGGGGGGGCTGTGTCTGCTGCCTCTACTCATCTTCTTTTTCATCTTTTTTGCTAACCTCTTCCTCATTCTGACCCTGACTCACTTGGAGACAGAGAGACGGTTAACGACTATTACGACACCGAAACTCGACGCCGGTGGCCCTCACATCATAGTTTCAGTGGAAAAATTTAGAGAAATTCACTCAGCTTTTTTTTTTTTAGTTCCAGCCGGCTCTCACAGGACAGGACAGGGCGAGCAGTCACGTTGTCAGAACCAGAACAGGAAAAAAGCGTGTGAACTAATGGAAAGAATGACCAAGCATTAATAGTACGATGAGTGAAGGAGAGAAGAGGAAAAGAGAGCTGGAGAAGAGGTCAGTAGAGTGACCAGATTATAAATAAACAGCAGGAAGAGGATGGCTTAGTGCAATCTGGCCTTAACCAGTTCTAAAGGACCTTAGAATAACACCAGTGAACAGTTTGTATTGTTTTGGTTTTTTTTACATTAATGCACCCACAGTAGCTTAAAACTCATTTGTTGTTTGTCGACAACTGCAGCGAACAGCCTACGTAAATCATTACACAGAACTTTGCTGATGCAAACCAAGTGGTGTAAAAATAAACAAATGGGGACGCGTGCACATCAGCCGCTTTAGAAAATCTAAAATAGCACCAACAAATGAGCAGAAATCCAACAACTGTGTTATCACTTACTGTCTCATGTCGTCTTTCCTGTGCTATATCACAGCCAAGAGGTAGATCTGTGAGCAAGTGTGTTTGTGTGTGTGTGTGAGTGCGTGCTTGTGTGTGTGCATGTGACGCACAGAGACAAAATTTACTCTTACCTGCATTATTATCTACACAGCTGTGCATATGCATGAAGGTATGACCAAGTTCTCATAATATTTATTATCCTTTTTCAACCAAGAACAAACAATCTTATAAGATTAAATATAATGTTTTTTAAAGGTGTCCTGGCTAAGAGAGAAAACAACCACAAGTTACAACACAAAAACAGCTGACACAGAATATGTCGTAGGGTCAGAATCAAGATAAATTGTAATAATAAAATCATAAAAAGAGCAAAATAAATTTTGAAATTGGTCATTTAAAATGAAAAACTAACAAACAACCTTTGAGAAGTATTAAGCCATAAACAATAGCACTAATGTTAACATACCAAACCATAAATTAAAAAAAACTGAGACCAACTCATGTACTTTCTTAAACTCCTTCACATCAGAGACTATTAAGCTGAATTAAATGCACATGTAAAAAGAAGTTGCTCACCTCTCAGAGGTGGTCTGCTGGGATTTTGCAACAGAGGCTTTAAATTTGAGCTGATGGTGGACCTCATGACAATTTCATGACAGTTCTACCCCGCTAACATGCACACACATTCATATGCTTACGCAGTCGCCTCCAATGGAAGACAGAACAGGAGAGGAGATGAGGAAGGCCTTCTTTCAGTTCCTTTAAATAAACAGGGTCTTAAGTGTGTGCGTGCACATGTATGCGTGTGTGTGCGTGCACAAGTCAGTCTGCGAGGGGCTATTAGGGTGGGGTGGGCAAATCGCAATGACTGTGGTTTTTTAAGGGAATTTCAGACCATGCTTCACCGCAAGTTAATGTGCATATGTGGATGCTTCAGAGAAAGGGAGAGACAGATAAAAGAAGGGAGACAGTTAGTGAGAGAGTGAGACAGTGAGAGAGTGAGACAGTGAGAGAGTGAGACAGAGGGAGATGTACTATGAGTTACGGTTCCTCCTCCTGAACAGAAGCTCCAGCCGCAGTCGATGTCGCAAGCCCTCGTCACCGCCGTGTGAGGATGACATGAGGATGGAAGTGGCAAGCGGCTCCAGATTCAACCAGACAGACCTGGTTCCAGGCTGTGACCTCATGACTGCATGCAAGAGTCATGTTCAGAAATGTAGGCAAGTTGCATAAGAAACTCTGATCCTCTAATTAGGCCATAATGAGGGGGTCAAAATGTTTAGCTAGCAGGGTCCAGACACGGACGCCTCAACGGCTCCGCAACCTTGAGGGCCTCAGCTCACTCTGCTCCTCATTTACTGTCATCCGTTCAACTCCTCCTCTGCTGGCTTTTAAATACATTAATTACATCAGAGCACATGATGATTTGGCCTGCATGACCTTACAGCTGGAAAACGTATAAACTGAGGTGAAGTGCCCCTGAAAAAGAAAAGAAAATGCTTTGAACTAAAGTCCCAGTTCAGAAAAAGAAGAAAATAAAGTTATCCTTTTCTTAAAATTCAGAAAAAAACAGATTCAAACTAAAACCTTTGAAGTGTGTCCGAGTTTCTTTGCAATACTGGGATGCAATACTCGTTTTTGTGCGGTAGGGTGTAAGTAAATATTAACAGAACAGGGCAAGAGACACAAATGTATGAAATATCAATGCTGTTACTGTAAGAGAATCAAGAAGGAAGGTGATGAGAGGAGGAGAAAGTGAGGAATACTGAGGAAGAGAGAGGAAAGATAGCATATGAAGTGGAGTAATATTGTTAAAACAAAAAAGGAAAAACCTCCTCTCATTTTAAGCACAACACTTTCTTGTTTTCAATCAACAGTGCTGCATTTCCTGTGAGCAAATAAAAAAGCACATAAAATGAAGGGAAAGTGACAACAAAGAGCAGAGAAATAGAGAGGCGGACTGTGATGGAGTTAGCAAGAGTGGCCACTTTTACGAACGTACTCTGTAGCCCTGCAGTTTTGTCGCTGTGCGTGTATATTTGTATGGGCATGTATACAGGGGGGAAATGCAGCATCGAGTCTAGCAGTCTCCACTTTAATCCCTGGGAGAGTGAAGTGGAGAGATTCTTGCGCTGAGTTCCCTGATAAAGGGCTAAAGGAGTTTAAGAGCACAGGAAACAGAGATGCTGCAGACAGGAAATGCACACAGACAGTGGCTATGCAAAGTGTGTTTAGAGGAGACAGGCCCCTACGTGACAATAACAAAGTCATGGGTCAGTGCCACAACTAATAAGAGGTCACACAGGATAGAAAAAGGCTGAAATCCAGAAGCTCCAGAATGGCTGATGCATATCTATGCATTTCTTAAGACTTCTTCAGAATCTTAGTGTGGACGGCTAAGTTGATTACAAAGTGGATATAGCTATTCTACAGCAGTGGATTGGCGATGTATTGGAGATGTGGCATAATGAAAGATTCAATAATGCTTTGAGAACTCAACAATCACAAAAAAGCTGAAAGTGAATTGCTTTTGAAACCCATCACAAGGACACTACCAAAACCATTAAATCAAATAAAGTGAGAAAGTTAGATATTTTGAAGTGTATGTGTTTAAAAATGCTCTGCTTTGATTAATAATGTGCTTTCAGTTGCTTTTCCCTCATTAAAAATCCTAAAAAGCAACTGAAAGCACAATAACTTTGCTCCTTTAGTGAGAAATTTCTGATCTACAGTATGAATCACAGAGATTAGGCCCCGCCCACCACTTCTCCATGCAGTTTACAATTAAATTGAGTCAATCGTCCGATTACTCGTTTAAGTGATAGGCTATTTTAGTGCTCACTGAATGTCCCCAGTTTGAACACAGTTGCATCATTCTCTCCTCTGTCATTTCTCTCTGTCTGGTTTGAAATGTGTGGATTTGCTCTTTTCACTGGGAATTGAATATTTTTTTGCTTTGGACAATTAGTCAGATCAAGCAAAGCATGTAAATACACTTACTTGAGCTCTGGGAAATTGTGTTGGGACGCTTTAAACACACATCAACTGATGGACAGATCGATCGGTAATAAAAATCATCAATAGTTGAGGCCCTGATGACAAAACTGGCTGTTTTATTGTTTTTAAAATGCTTTTACAAGATCCTAAACACCTCAGGACATTTCTTAAACATTAGCATTAAATTCCAATGGTCACGCCAGGCCAGTGTGTCGTGAGATTATCACATGCCGGAGGAGGCAGAGAGTATGTGTGTGTGTGTGAGGGAGTGTGTGTGTGTGTGAGGGAGTATGTGTGAGTGTGTGTGTGTGTGTGTGTGTGTGTGTGGGTAAGCCTGTCGTCTCTGCCATTTAGTAGGGCAGAATTAAGCGTGAGGACGTCTGTCCGGTACCAAAGCATGACATCAGCCAGTTGGCAGAGGAGGTGTCGGAGCAGGTGCTATATGGGAACGAGGGAGGGATGGAGACATGCGGGGAGGGGGTGGATTTGGGGAAGGACAGGGAGAGGATGGAGGTGTGGGACAGCAGAGCAGAGGGTGGTGCAGGAGGATGGGGCACGAGCCAAGATGAGTGTCCAAGTGAAGCTATTTATAGCTCTCCATCATGGGCCATTCTACCAGGCCCTGATCACCACCAGTATTATCCCTCTATTTCCCCTCTGCTCATATTCATCTCATCCCCCCAGGAAGAGACAGAAACACATTTACCTCTGAATCCTGTCATATCAGTCTATTCTTGGACTGTGACATCCGATATATTTTTTACCCTTCATGTCAAAAAATATGACAGATAAAACTTTTGTCATGATGCTTTTCTTTCCCAATCACACTTTCTATGTAACTGATCTTATGGTTATGAAAACCATCCAGACTCTCTCAGTTCAGCAGAGGCATTTAATACAGCTGGGACTCAAACAGAGAGGGAACAGCCAAGGGAACCTGCAGAAGCATTTACAGTCTTTTGACCTGTGCCTGACCTGAGACGGACCGATACAAGAGGTCCATTACTGTCCATCGCTCCAGAGAGGTTGCCATGGGAACAGCACAAGAACCGGGTCCAGTGAGTCCAGCCATCTGGTAGACATCAGCTCTGTACAAATAAACTCAAGCTACCGTTTAGCAAAAGGTCCAAAGTGAAGCCTGCCTGGTCCAACACGCCAAATAAATCTCTTGTTTCTCTCCTGAAGACAAAGAAAAGAAGACAAGTAGTTGATGGGATGGATAGAAGAACATCAGAGGGATGTATCTGTAGCAAGCAAGTGGTTTATATGGAGTGAGGAAGGCATTTCTTCTACAGAGCAGCATCTTCTTTTTTATTTTAAATCCGCACTTTCCCCTTTATCAAAGCTGGTGTCTATATTATAACACAACTTGACCAAAGACAGTTTGATCAGAGATTCCAGAGATGTTATGCTAGTAGTCGCTAATGTGGCTAAGATATGAGGAGCAGGCTAGCAAGGTCTGGTAAGCTCACTTCTTTCTAACTCCAGACTCCCTGACTTTTTAATTTACAACAAACCAAGAGCTGCATACAAATTGTGATGTCTAGAATATGTCGAGTATGCCCTTTAAGCACACGAAAGGGACCAAGAATAATGTCATTCATGGCCATAATATCAGATAGTTTATATTCAGTTTTATAGTACCCAAAACTTGGACTCTGATCCAGACACATACATCCACATCTGTAAAAAAACATGCCCATAAATCACACCGTGTCAGTGACAGATAATCTAGCGTTAAACCGAGGTACTGTACATGCAGGGTCCTGCAACAAGACCTCATCCAGGCCCATGGCCACAGCTGCTTGCTACAAAATGGCATTGTGTTGGGTTGTAATGTCTCTGGGCCACGTTTGACAATATAATAGTGTCTTTGTCTTCCACTTATCTGGCTGTAGCTCCGGCTGAGGAGCAGAGTGTTTCAACAGCTACTGTCTAGCTATCAGACCTAAGGACACAATCTAGCCCTCTTTGTGAAAGCTTATTGTCAACCACTCTTCACGGACAAAATAATCATCTGAGCCGAGACAGATAAGTAGATTCTTACACGCCCACACAGACGCCTTTATAGGAAGCTGGAGCTGGCAGAGGTTAGCTTCTTTTCTTCCTCTGTGTGCATATAAAAGTGCAGTGCCATAAGCAGACATTAAACATATTATGCTATAAAGAAAACACATATCTACTAATTAACATACACATGACGATGGGCCATAAATTGTTTGTGCACATGCATACACAGTTTTTTTTTCTCCTAAAACAAAAACACACCATGTACAAATATTTTTGAGTAAATACACAAATACAGCACCGACCAGATGACCAAACCCCGCACTGTATGGTGTGAGCTCCTATTTAAGAAATGTCCTTGGCTTTCTGGTTGTTTTCACGGTGAATCCCAGAGTCCACCCACACAGGCAAGCCCTGCAGAGACCTTCTGTTCCTCAACGCAGGACACACACACACACACAAAAATGAACAAAAAACACTCACACACACACACACAATCAGAGAGAGACAATCACAGAGACAAAAGACAACAATAGAGAATAGAAAGAATTGTGACTGTTCAGATCTCGCTGGTGCAACAAAAAATTTTGTTTATCATTTTATGGTTTGCACAAAGTTCGACATCTATAATGGGCTGGTTTGCTAAATAATGTGCAGATGCTGCCGAGTCTGTATGCACCACTTTTTTTAAACTTTGTGTGTTGGACTCAGATTTACACTCGATACAATGAGGACAAAAAGGGAAGTTAAATTAGATTCAACGGCGCACACACTGATACCAGCAAAAACAGTTGGGCCTGTGTGTTTTATGGAGCCAGCAGAGAGTGGAGTACATATGGACGCCTCACATTATGGCACATAGCACTATAATGTGGTGTGGTAATGGCCGTGAAACCACATGTCACTGTGGATGTGAGAGAGACTCCAGAACAGAGGCGAGGCCCAGAGCCAGACCAGTGCTGCAGTTCACCTTCAGCCGCTCTCTATCTCTGTTTTAACTCTGTCTGTTTAGGTCATTTCTCTTTTCTTTCTCATCTCTTCCACTCTGCATCTCTCACCGCCTTTCAAAAATCTCATGTTTCCTTCTTGCGCTCTCCCTCTCTCTTAGTGTCTTTCTCATTTTTCCAGACTTCTCTATTTTGACCCGAGAGTTACTGCCTCCAAAGGAATGCCCTGCACAGGCCAAAGCAATATTGTGGTTATTCTTTCAAAGAATCTATTTCATGCCACTCTATAACATCAAATCAAGGTTAAACCAATGACAATCCAGGGAGCTAAACTTTTTGCTTATATTTCTGATTTTCCCTCAGTAGAAAAGTCCTTTAAGAGTCCTTAAAATGCTGTTTGATGGACCTCTTCATGTGTTCCTCCCTTATGTGAAGCAGCCTGTGAAAGCACACTTCATTGACAGAACAACTTGGCTCGCGTTCAGTCAACATGTTAGTTTTAATGTGAATGGCTTCAAACCGTAAAAGATGATCAGCTCTCTCCTCGCCCTGTCCTTCTGTCGATCTCGCTCCCTCCACTCCCACATCCACTTCACCCCCCACCCCCCCCTCTGCAGCCAGACTGATAGCACAAATGCCTCACCTTTATCAATGTTCAGCATGATACAGTGTGCTTTGCTACAGGAGGTGAGGGTGACTTCAGAGCGTTTGCAGGCAGGCTATCATGTTTGTCTCTCAGTGTAAGCTGCCTGGCAAAGTCCAGGGAGGCTATTGACAGTGGACTTTGGAGGCAGGGGAGAGATGAATACATGCTGCACACTCATACACACACACACACACACACACAAACCACATAGACTCACACTTGGATCATAGGCTGGTATTGCCTCTGGCTATTGCACAGTAATAAAGTGATGCAGAGAAAATGCAGGGGGGGAAATGACAGGGGTATAACCATGTGTGTCTTACAGCTGGTACTCTAATCAGATGTGCATCCTCACTACATTTAACTTAAGTCTTGTTTGACTGAAATTCCTTTGTCATTTACTTTATCAGTCACTTGGGAGGATTGTAATCTACATGTGTTGTTGACAGTCAACAGAACTGTGGTGTTTAGATGAATTTATCAATAGTTTCTGACAAACAGGGCTGCTGTGGGTTATTGACCCCTGGGTGGGCTGTTGCTGTTTCTCCACCTTCTGCCACTTTGGTTTACCTCTGTGGAAACTCTGGCCGTGCTGCTGGCACAAAAATGCTACCAGATGCAAGCTGCTGGCATAGGTGAAAGTTGGACACACAGAAACCACATATGAAAGTATTTTAAAGCTTTGAAAAAAGCCAGTGATGTATTGTCACTAATGATCAACTACAATACGAACTCCACAGATATCTTTTATTTTCAACATAACTGAGCGGATCAGTGATGAGATTCAGGGGCTAATTTTTAAGAGATACACACACTCACTGAGTTTATTCTTGTAGCTGAAACCACAGTTTCATTAGGGAGTCTAGACGAGACCTCCAGTGTTTCTGCAAGTGACTCCTGCTATAATCTGTGTTCACCCCAGGAAACACCGCCACTTCACATGTCTTTTAATGTGCACAAACATAAAGTACAGTACGAAATGAGTGAGACGTACAGAAGCATACGCACAGACACGTTTTCATAGGATATCATACACACATGCTCTCCCACACACATATTAATTATCTAGAGATTATCTGCAGTGAGAGGGAGATATGTCATTATAGGTCCCTCCCAGACGTGATGTCATTCAGCTCATATGAGGTGTCTTTAAACGTGACACACGCCTGCGTAGAAGTTATTCATCGTAAAGATGAAGATGTCCTCTATAGATTTATGTGCCAGACTTTGTTTGGATTAGATATATAGTCTGTTTATGTTCATGTTGTGAGTGTGAGCCTTATTTGTTTTTGTGTCTTTCAGTAAAATACATATTCTCCAGAAGCAGCTACAGCAAGAGTCTCCTCATGGAGAGGCAGTGAAGCTGGATAATTATGGGGTGTGTGTGTGTGTGTGTGTGTGTGTGTGTGTGTGTGTTTGTGTGCATGTGGTTTAGGGTAAAGGATGGAGAAAAAAAATGTTGTAATTTTTACAGTGAATTCCAGCTTGATAACCAGAACCATCTGGCTTTTGTCTCTTAAACACAAGCACAAACACACAAACACAAACACAAACACGCACACACACACACGCATGCACACACACACACACACACACAGGACTACCAATCCCCAAAGCTAAATAGATGTTTGTAAAGAAACAAAAAAAGATATTGAATGAATTGAAAGAAAACGTACTGATTGGGTGGAAGAGACAGATACATCAGAGTTGCATATTTTCACTCAAGTACACTAAGTCCCACAAAAATAAACACAGCTATTTGCACTAATGTTGCATAATAATCAATACTGGAGAAGAACAAATTAATTCACAACCACACACACTTTCCTGCTCACTTTGTTAATTGATACATGAATACAATCATTAATAATCCCACAGTATCAGCTTGGTGGAAAATGTTACAGAACAAAACATGACTAACCACCAGTCACACTTTTTGGTTGTTTGTTGGCCACTTCAGAACTTGTTCCGTTCCCTTTTGTGCGTTTATCTTAATCATCCCAAAGGAGCAAAGTTACCAGACAACACACACACACACACTTAGGAACAAACAACAGCAGTTATCAGTAGCATTAGATAACAGACACTTGAGAGTGACTCATATGTGCGCTCAATGTAAATGGTGAATAAACTACTGGAGTACTACCCACATTGCTTTATCAGTAGTACAATAGTTTTCAGCAATATGCACTTCAACCTCCAACATGCACAGAGACAGCTTGGCAGCTGACATCTCTACTAAGCTGCCTTCCTGACCCCTGTTGCCCCAGGCAACCCCTTGTTGTTGCAGTGTTTAAAGAGATGTGAGGAGCGTCGTCTCCCACCAGGATAACTCCTGGAGCGCACACAGACCTAAGTCTGCTAGTCTCACAATGGGAGCCCTGTGTGTGTGTGTGTGTGTGTGTGTGTGTGAACGTGAGCGTTGAGGTATGAGCTCCCACTTTGTGTGATTTCTGCTCCTGTACATACGCACGTGTTTGTAAGCTGATGCTGTACTTTTATGAGTGTGTGTGAGCACCTGTGGCTGGGCAATAAATCGATTTTCTATCAATACTATGATATGACACTAGATGCCATCTTAGATTAGTCTTTTCCTGGTCTGAAAGGTTACATTACAGCAAAGTCATTTAATTTTTCTAAACTAACTAGATTTTTCTGGCTTATATAATGTTTGCTTTTCCCACTAGGTCTTTATGTCCACACTAATGATTAATGATTTTGTTAATATTTTCTTTTTTAAAGTGACAACTGTTATTGCTACAATATTGCAACACTGATTTTGAGATTTTTGGTCAAAAACATCGAGAGATTTGGTTTTTCTCATATCGCCCCACCCTTCCTCTACCTTCCATCTTCAACTTGTATGGCCTTTAATTTTGAATGGAGACAAATGCTGTGCAGGCCCATATTGAGGCAATGAAAAGAACCATTTCTCTCTACCTACAGATCAATGGGTTCCCATTCAATTAGAAAGTCTGAAACCATTAGCACCCGGCTAATGACTCCATTCTGAGGAGCTGGGGAGCTTTGGCCTCGGGGTAGTAGGGTGGCGGGTGGGGGAGCCAGAAAAAGCATCTAGGCTGGGTGGGGGATTTCTTTAACTGCATTCATTATGAGTGCATTACACTTCTTTAGTGTCTTCACTGGCAACACTTTCCAGATAGCATATTGCGGCAGGGTGTTGAAGGCTTTGTCCCTCTGGTCTTATTTCAGCAGATGCTAAAGCTGTGCACCTCCTATTACTTTGTAACGGTTTCCCTTTTTTCCACTTGATTATTCACTTTGTTTGTTTTTTTTATTCCTTTAATTGTTTCTTAGAACTCTGGCTTTGCTTAAGTTTGCCAACCCAACTTTGTGCGAGATTAAACTGCAGGCCCTGCTACTAGTTCTGCAATGATGACAGCTATTCATTAGCGGATAATAGAGGCAGTGCTTTTGGGGTGAACTCAGACATCCCTCCACTCCGGTTTTGTTCTCTCGTATTCTTTAAATTTCTGCAGCAATAATTCATTCACCTCATCTCGTTAAATGTACAGTTACAAATACTGAAAACAGTCCCGGCAATGAAAATAGCAGTTGGTCTAAACACACATGCACAAAGAAAAAACAGAGGAGAGGAAATATAAAGAAGCAGACAGTAGTAAGCAGAGAGTGGGCAAGCAGCCAGGCAGACAGAAACTTGGGTGTATATATGAGGGTTTACAGGTAGGAACCATGTGGCTACAAGCAGAGGTAGGACGCCATGGTCAGAGTCCATATCCTGTGTGTTAATAATGCGTGCTGTGGCCTCAGGGGAATGGCAGCTTTAATGGGGAGGCAGTCTGCCACTGGTAAACACATGCTGGAGCTCAGTGAAAACACTGCTGGCAAGGAATTAGGTCATTTTAGATAAGCATAAGTGCAGCATCGCCTTGAAATCATTTTTGGCTGCATGTGTGTGTGTGTGTGCGTGTGAGTGTGTATGTGTGGTGTTTGTGTGTGTTGTATGGAAACTCCTTGCCATTAAACATTTGTTTAGCTTAGTTTACCTCAACAGTCTGCTAGTCTAAATAAAACCGTTTTCTGTTTATTACATGGTAACTGAAATCACTTCAGTTTTGGAACTAGTTTATTTAAAACAGCCTGTTACAGAAAATAAAAAATCCCTCACACACTAAGGCCTCTAGTTACTCACGCTGCAGATCTGAATCCAGCGTAAAGCCATCAGGGATATAATGATATTAGATTTCACAGCGGCATATGTACATAGTCAAAGAGCCTTGACATCAGCCATATGAGGTAAGGAGTTGGCCTGGTTCAGAGGTAGCTGAGGTTAAACGGAAAAGCAGGGGATGTGTCATTACTCTGACAAAACATTTGTCATGATGGCTGGTCACTCTGTAGTGAAGATCAAGTGTTAACGTAATCACTTCTCCAGATTTCAGAGAGACTTGTCATTATTAGAAGTAGAGTGTTTGATGAACGGTACGTAAGTCAAGGTTCAAAAGTGCAGAGGGGAGGGAAGAGGAAAGGAGAGGAGAGGAAAGGGGGAGCGCGGGCCGCCAGTTGTTTCCCATTTGATTGCTCTGGTCTGGTTCATCTCGTGCAGGAAGAGCCGGTAAAAGTAATCGTACCTATCCGGACTCGACTAGCCTGGCCTGCTCTACTTCACTCCCTAGGACTGCAAATGGGGTGGTATGGCGGTATGGCATCAGGATATTGGGAAGAGGCGTTGGAGGGGTTCACAAGGGGCAGTGGAAGGGAGGAGAAACTAGGTGTGGAAGGTTGCAATGGGGGGGGAACGGAGGGGAGGGTGCACGATTCTCTCCCTGCGAAGTGCTAACTTGGACAGTGGGAGGAATTTTCTGTGGTTTATCCAACGAGAGCTGCTCCATCTGTATAAACTGGAGCCTGCCAAAATGTAGGCTCTCTCTCCATACACGCATACACATGCATGCATGCACGTACACACACACACACACACACACACACACACACACACACACCAGAGGCTGCCAGAATGTCGACTCCCTCTGTCCAAAGAGGAGCAGAGAAACTTAACTCCCTCATTACTCGCTCAGATAACTAGTGCTCAGATGCTCAGATAAAAAGTCACAAGAAACACTCATGAACACACATAGCAGAACTCTCTCTCTCTCACACACACACACACGCTTTTATGCACACACGCACACACGCACACACACACACACACACAGACACACACACTTGGGTCATTGAAAAGGTAAGTCCTGAGGCTCTCCTGGCTGAAGAGTACTAAGAGAATTGTTTTCTCTCGTACTGCTGAGCTTCTCTAATGACAGTGGTGTGGAGACAGAGGTTATGTAAGTGTGAGTTGCAATCACACTCCACGCCATTTAGACGTGACTCAGCTGGCCTGATGCCTGTTTGCATGAGCGTGTCTAAAACGGAGAGAGAGAGAGAGTTGGACAGTTTGAAAACAGCTGAGTGAGTGTGTGTAAAAGACAAAAAAACATGAGACTGTGAAAAGAAAAAAGAGGAAAACATTTTGACAAGACAGTTAAAGTTTGCATGTGTTTTTGTTTTCATCCAGAGGGGTGGGGGTAGTGGTGGTTTTTGAGGGGGTTATAACCTATTTATAAGTGGCCCTGCAGAAAATGTCTTTTTATTTCATTTCTCTACTTGAGGAACAAACTGGCATAAGACACACACACACACATCCTATCTTGCTTTTTGAAACACATTTTTGCTCGACTGCTCATGGTTGAGTGAATATTCAAGTGGGTGTATTTGTGTGTGTGTAAATGTGACACACAGTGGCCCCTTAGTTTCCCAGCAGGGCTTGTGGCAGAGGACTGACATCTTTCCACAGGATATGAGAACTGTGTGATCATCCATCTGAGCTTGGAGCTGAGAGGAAAAACATACACTCTACAGCGCCTCCCTTCGTGCCTTAATTTGTATTACTCCATCACAAACACACATACACATACACACAAATACACACAAATACACACAAACACTCCGTCTCTCTTTCTCATCTAAGATTGCTCGTGTCTCTTTAAAACTTTGCTCTTCTTTCGCCAAGGGGGCAGGGTTGTACTCTTTGAGTCACTGGGCTGTCCCTGGCACAGACAGACACACGCACATAAATGCACGCACACAAAAATACACTCTCTCTCTCACACACACACTCACACACACACACTTGAAGCTCTCCATGTCTATGAGTGGAGCTGGCCCTATGCCCAGCCTTAGGGCTGCATGGCCCCAGCTCTGTGCTACTTAACCCTTCAGGAGCTCGTACTTTTCCAATTTAACTCATAAAAGAAGCATCAGCTCACAATGTGAAAAGCGTGACTGTTCAGGTCAAGCCTGTCGAGCCCAACAGTCTGCTTTCCAAAAATCTGCAAGTAATGTCACATACAATCATTTTCCAAAAAAAACCCACAAGTACTTCTGAAGCAAGCTGTTCCTTTAACGATCAGTACAGCTGGCTGTTTAACTCTTTCGGAGGTCTCCCAGAGCAGCGAGAAGTGCTGCTGCAAAACTCAACAATAGAGAAATCCGTAGGTTTCTTTGACATGATTTATGTGACCATGATCACAGTTTGCTCTTTAACAGGTTGTTGCTTCACATGACCTCGTAAGATGAATTCTCTCAGTGTCAGGGAGGACGTGCTCAAATTGTTGCTTTGAAAGTTCATTCTTGGTGCCAACTGACATCATTGACCTTTGAACCTTGAACTTGGCAAATCGTGTTCAAGTCTTCTGCATTGTACTGATATATTAATACATCTTTATCTTTACTGCCTCATGTCTTTTGTCTCTCCTACACACACGCACGCACACATTCACACACACGTCTCAGTGCAGATCGTCTCTTTGTTAGCGTGCAGGACAGGACGCAGTCAATATTTGGGCAATGATGTGCCTGCCATTTGATCATGTGTGCACACAGAAACACGCATGTGCCATCAGCAGGTAATGACCATATAGTAGCCTGGAACATGAAACAGACAGCAGAGACAAAGATGAGATGTAAGGCCATTGAGAGCTGGTGTAAAGTGCGTTAAGTATGATGGGTGTGGTGACAGATGGTTTGACCTTATCTTGCACAGTTGTGGGATCTTGACTGTGAAAGACGTCGAACCTTCTTCTTCTCTCTGCTCTCTGGAAGATCGATCCCCACGGTGCTATAGCTGCTCCAATAACCATGTCAGCTTGGAGGCAGGGCTGTTGCCCTCCCACCTTTACCAGAGGGTAACCTCTGGAGTAATCCCCTGAGGGGCCAGACTAATAATAGTATATGGATATGATCCTATGGAAATGATAGTCCAGAACAGAATTAAATGGCAGTCAAATGCATTTTTAACACTGGATGCTTGCATGTGGTGCCACAAGTATGAGGAGAGTGACAGGGAGAGATTTTGGCTATAAAACACAGTGTTTTAAACTTAAACAGTTGGCAGCACCTGAACATACAGTGGCCGAGTCAAAGAAACATACATATACACACTGGAGGGCATGTACACACACATATTAAGTACGGTTGCCGAGGAGTGTTCTGTAATTCTAGTGTGTGTTAATGACTCTCCCAGGCACACTGGAGAAGACGTTAAAAACTCTGGCTGTGATTTACTGTGCAGCGATGCAAGCTGGGACACGACCCAGAGATTCACACTGTGGCACAGATACGCATATACAGTAGTCACACACACACACACACGGATCTAAACACAGAAGTAGAGTCTAACAATGGATAAAGGAATTCATGCAGAGATAAACAGCTTAAATTAGCAAATGAAACATGTTTTCATGTAAGTTTTTCATTATATAAACTACATGAATAATTATACCAATTAAGTTATTATCAGTTCTTTCATTTATTCATTGCAGCTTTATGGACAACTCTATCACACTGTATTTAAATAAAACAGAATAAATATATTCCAAATCTCTTTATACGGGCCATTGACTGGCATTACAGTTACTCATCACTCATGGGCCAAGTCTCTTAACAGTCATTAAACTGTAACAATGTTTGTGTTTATACAGCTTGGCTCTGCCCAAAAAACAAAACATACGTCCTCATTTACTCACCGCAGTCTTGTTACGGCCATACAAACAAGTCATCTTTAATATGTCAATTACAGACGAGAAAAAGGGAAGAAGAGAACTGCAA
Organism: Acanthurus lineatus; assembly: GCA_029814665.1. Classification (NCBI taxonomy): domain Eukaryota; kingdom Metazoa; phylum Chordata; class Actinopteri; order Acanthuriformes; family Acanthuridae; genus Acanthurus; species Acanthurus lineatus. The sequence continues at coordinate 16,297,179 of JAPZDV010000002.1, read as the reverse complement.
GATAATCTATCACAAGTTTGTGGCTACCAATGACTGTAAAGTGCACGGCCACGATGTCGCATTAGACGATTTGTGGTCTTTCAAATGTCTTTTTTTAATGAACTGAAAGTGAAGCAAAGAGCAACTCTCTAACCACCACAAGACAATAAGAGGTTTGCTTTTGTTTCATAGCAAGCCCTTGAATACTTTTGATTTATCAGAAGTCAGACACCTGCCCTGGGTTGGCTGTCTAAACCCCTGACTCTGTGCACACACAGACACACACACACACATACGCACACACAGGTCCCAAGCTAAGTCACCTGTATTTACCTTGGAGTTACTGAACGCTCAACGGTGTAATTTGTATGATACTGTAGGATATAAAGAAATGTGGATTGCGACACGAGTTGGGTCATATCACCTCTGATCGGGTTAAGAAAAGATTGGTAGAAGACTGATGAGGTTTGTTTTGGAGAAATCTACCCCATCTCCCCCCCTCCCTTTGGAAGGGTTTGTTAAGTCCTGTTCCCACAGAGTACAGCTTCATGCCCTACTTCTGTCCTCCACCAAGAATAACATGTACCTGCACAACGCTGACCATTTAGACAGCTGCAGGGAGGGTGAGAGAGAGAGAGAGAGAGAGAGAGAGAGAGAGAGAGAGAGAGAGAGAGAGAGAGAGAGAGAGAGAGGAGAGCTGGGAGTGAAAGCTGAGGTACAAAAAAGAAAAAATGAACGATTGAAGGTAATAATGTGGCACGCAACGAAATAAAGAAAGGAGAAAGACGAATCAGGGATTGATGGGAAGAAAGAAAACGAGTAGGAGGAATCCATAATGTTACAGTGAATGAAGGAGACAGAGAGATATGCCCCTATCCTTTAAAAAGTTAGTTGAATCTCCGGAGGTTTAATTGAATTTGAAATGAGTCAGGAGGCAGAAAGTTAGCTGAAGCTCTGGAAGGCTTAGTGCTAAAGATGAAGAGCTGACGAATGACAGGAGAGAAGAGAAAGGAGGAGAAGACTCCATAACAGTAGCGTACAGAGGAGTCCTGTGTGAGGAAAAAGATTCGGCCACGCACAGGTAAATTGATCTCACGGGAGGGTGAGTAATAGTGGAGTAAAAGCTGCGAGGGAAGGTATGGATTGAAAAACACTGAGGGGATGAACAGGAAAAAAAATGGAAGAAGAAAGCAAGAAGACACGGTGAAATAAGAGAAAAATAAGAAGTCATACAGGCAGAGAAAGAAGGAAAAAGAGAGAGCAGCAGCGAAGCAGGAGAGAAGTGGACCGAGGCAGACCTTCCGCAAAAAAAAATAGAGGAAGAGGTTAAGGGTGGGCCAAGGCTGAGGGTTGTGAGGTGCAGGGCTCTCTCCAGAGCAAACAGAGGCTAACAGAGGGGCTGTTGTCTCGATCACGGTGGGCCAGGGGAGGGGACAGCAACACCGAGATGTGAAATGTGACAGACCTATTTTAAGGGCTCCAGCGCAGGAGCCCTGCCCTGCTCTGAATCAGGTGTCAGGGTCGGGGGTCAAGGGCAGGACAGCGGAGTCTAAAGCAACATTTGAAGTGGATTAGTTTGACTGGTGGAGGTCTTGTAATTGAATTTTAGTGGTCGTGTCCGTTCCAGAAGATGATATGAGCTAGTAAGGGGGGCTTTGTGATTTCCTGGGACTTGAATGGTGTTGCTTTCATTAAGAAAACCAAGATAAGTTTTCTCTTAGCAGTTACTGACATTGCTCTGTTTATGAAAAGTACATATTGGTGAAATTTTTTAAATGTGCATGCATACTGATGCCTCTTTCTTTTGCCCTTGAGTTTCATTTTCACAATTTCTCTGTAAACACCTCAAAACCAAAGTTTCACTGTTACTAAAGTCATGATCATCGTCACCTTTTCCTTGTTTCTCACCCTTCCAGTATTTTACTATTTTCATTTGCTTTTCTACAGAAAAACAAAATGTACTTCCTCTTCCTCTTATCACACATGTGGTACACTCGAAATGATCTAAATGTTCGGGAAGAAGACATTAAGTTCCAGCGGTGGATTTCGCAATGTCCCTCATAAGTCATAAGCTACGACTCCGAAGCTGCGGTTTGTTCTCACAGATGAACACAACCTGACATCACGCTTCATTCCCACTTCTTGTCCTCCTCATTTTTCCTTCTTAGTTCTTCCTCATTCCCATACACCTCCGATAGCCCCCACCTTCACACCGCCGCCGCCACCACTTTCATTTCTTCCCCTCTTTAATTTCTCATGTGCATCTCTGAACCAAACCCGGTCTCCAATTGTAAAGTCACCCACTACCTATCTCAACCCCCCTCGACCTACTCTCTGGTCTGGGCCTATCAGAATCCATGCAAAGGGTGGGGGGCTGATTATGCAGGCAGCTGTCAGCCCTCTAAGGTGAGGCCCCCCAGGCGACAGTTCAACTGCTTCAGTCTGAGGCTGTGCCACCGAGCCTGACAGTAGCACGAACAACACAGAGAAAAGAATGCTAATGGATCAAATCAGATGAGAGCCGAGATGAGGGAGTGCAGAGGGGAAGGGGGGGGTGCTGGCAGGCACTCCTGATCAGCTGTCATTCAGACGAGGCCTCGGCGTGTGCGATAGCGTGTTATTTGTTGTGCGTGTTTGAGCGAGAGGCACTGGCCGCCCAGGATTACGCCCCCCAGTTACTGACATGTTTTCCCTCCAAAGTGCCTTGAAGTTTGAGAGATGAAGGAAGGGTGTGAACGGGGGGGGGGAGGTGGGAAGGGGCTGGTAAAGGCGAAAGATGGATGGATGTGGGAGGCTATGCACAGTACACTGCTCTGTTCTTTTATTCTTCCATCTAACGTACCTTTCCCATCTTCTCTCTACCAGGCGTAACTCCACCTCTCTCTTTGACTGTCTCTCTGCCTCGGAGCCATACCTTACTTTACGGCATTTCCTTTTTCTGAATAATGCTGAGTTCAATATTATTTTGTTTTGAACTTCACTCCAGCGCTTGCTTCGTCTCTCCTCCGGGGCAACCCCTTCATGAGGAGAGACGAGATGCTTTAGCGCCATCACTTACGGGCAGTCAAACAGCCTCCTGTGTGGTGGGAGCTCCAGATTGAAACATAACAAGCTGAAGGCTTTAGTTCCCCTCTTTCCGATTTTCTAAATGTCTGATTCCATTCGCCTCCGCAGGACTACAGACGGAGAGTTAAAGCCTACATGTGCATGTGCTCATGCCATGAATGAATAATGTATTCTGACAGCAGAGACAGATGGATATATGATCACCAGCTAAAGAGGATTGGTGTGACAGTGAACCAGGAAGTACTTGTCAAGTCATGTTACAACTCCCTGCCATGAACTCACAGTAGATTTCTTTTTGTGGTGCCTGGATCATCACCCATAATCAGGTTACAGGAAAGTTTGAAGTTCCAACCATGCGCAAAACGACCTATAATAGCAAACTGCCCCCTTTTTTTATATAAACATCCACTTAAATGCCTTCAGACACAAACAGCTTGACGTGCCCCTTCCCTACTGCTCTGTCTCCACCTTACCCCCACCCTCACCCCATTCCTGGCAGATGGATTTAATTAATATAGACATGATAACGAGATTCCCTGCGATTAATACACACAGCAGTTATGGATTTAAGTGCTAGGGATTCCAGATAATATGATTAACAGCAGTTGGAATGGGGGCATCTGGCAGATGATTTGAAATGGAGGAGGGCTGGAGCAACTGCAAAATGTGTGTGAGTGTGTGTGCATGTGTGTGCATGGGTGTGTGTGTGTGTGTGTGTTGTGCATGCAATTTTGTGTGTGTTTATTTGTGTGCCTGTCTATCAGAGAGATGGATAGTGTAAAATGCTGGAGGCCTAACGTCATGCAATCTTAATAAGGAGGGGGGTGTTTTTTATCCTCTTCTTATTGTGCAGCCAGCTGTCCGTTGTGCCATAACATAAGACTACATGTTAGGAATAACACATAACAGGAAGAGCTCCATGACATTTCAACATGTGTGCATCTGTGTTTGTATATTGATCACTATGCAAGATTTCTGCACTTAAACGGTTATCAGGGAAGTGAGAACTCAGTGCAAATGAGACTTAATCTGCAAAACCAATTTACTCAATACTTAAGAAAATGACTACTTTGCGTGACTTACTTTAAAATAAACATCTGACCAGGTAATAAACCCGATGACTGTTCATTATTTGCATACTAAATGCAAAACTTGCCTGACAACTGTTTCTGGAGCAATAAGTCTTTTGGCTATAGACAAAACATAAAAAATGTCAGACATATGCAAACAAAATAGAGTTTGGAATAAGGCCTTGGTCCTGTTTCTACAATCATCACAGCAAGTTTGTTTTCATTCGACTCTAAACTGTTAGCCAATTCCTGGAGACACGACTCAAAATACAGAAGGAAACTTAGTTACTGTGGATGAAGGCGATTTAGGGAAGTTGGGGATCTATTTTGATGGTTCCTCTTTGGAGAAAGTCTTCCCTCTTTCTCCTGCATGTATGTCTCATTCTGTCTGTCCACATTCAGCTCTTTAATTCCTTTACTTTAAATGTGGATTTATTTGTTCCACATATGTTGACTGTATGAAGACTGGACAAACTAAAGCCATATGGTGGACGGTGCATGGCGAAATCCTCTGCCCTAACCTCCTGTCCCTTGTTTACGCCGATGGCTACGTGGCCATTATTTGTATTACTTGGCGTTTGGAAATGTGTCATCATGAAGGAGACTTGCTCAAACAAACACACTAGAGTACACAACGGCTCCTCTAGAGGTTAACGGTTAAGGGTTATCATGTCAATCTCTGGCTTGTTCCAACTGTATGGAGTTTGTCTCCACACATCAATCACACTCCAGAGGATCTGTCCAGTCCACACAGACACACACACACACACACACACACACACACACACACACACACACACACACACAGTCTAAAGGCAAAATAACTCGCACACCCTTCACATGAACTCAAACGGGCACTAAACAAAGGATTATAGTTGGATGCTTGTATTCATATTATCTGTGTATTATTTTCTATTTTTTTACTATTTGATCATGAAACATCTAAAAATGATAATGGCTGTCAAAAAAATACTCAGTGACAGTTTCTCTTCAGTTTAAAATTAGGTGACTGATGTTTCTCTTCTTTACAGTAGAAGTGCGAAGCGAAACCAAGATCCCTCCTTCAAGATACTGTATGAGACAGTTTGAGAAATATCCTCAGGCTTTAGTTTTTGATGAATTTCTGTATTTTTTCATTGAAGTTAAAGTTTTTTTTTCCTTTTCTATAACAACTTGCCCTCAACCTGTCTTGCCTTTACCTACTCCTACCTAGTTAGTGATTCTCTAACTTTCCTCGAATAACCTTTGATAAACCTCCAGAGAATGTGCCTGCATTTCAGCTGTGGGTTTGACAGTTGCCGGTGAAGAGAGTAATAGTAACAGGAAAGAGACAGCAAAGCGATAGCAAAAAAAAAGTTAGCAATGCTGGTCAGAAAAAACTTGAGAGTTGTACAGATTACGTAAATGTCACCACCTTGAGTTTAATCATTTTAGAGTTGTAACAAGTAATCGACTTGCTAATCGTTTGAGAATTGATCAGTATCTATTTAAATAATCAGTGAATGTTTTAGTCGCTCAGACCATAAAAATAATTAAATGGAGTCATGTGTTGTACCTGGATTAATTAATAAAAAAATCATATATGATCAAACTCACTGGCAAGCAGATGTTTCAGGATTAACTTACCCAGACTCTGGACTTGATTAATCATTTTTTTCAAGGCCTTGGACTTATAATGATTTAGCAAGCTCCAGCCTCTTGTATGAAATCTAAAATAAATTCTTGGTTAATGTTTCTATCCCAATCTGATAAATGAAAGTAATGGTTTATTTGTTGAGGGAGTTGTTTGAGCTGAAGCCCAGTTTGTAATAATAAATCAATTTAGCTAAATACTCTTGAGGTGAAGTGAGCAAAAACCAAAAAAATATCACTGGAACTTAACTCGGGGCTCAGTAGCACAAATTCCAACCATGTCTGGCAAACATGAGCATCATTGGGGGAAAAACTGAAAACTTTTATTTCATGCTTATTTTTCAGAGACGGTTTGTCCAGCAGGAGAGGAGCAGTGGCTATGAGAACTTGTTGCCATCTAATGTCATGACTCAACAAAAGCACAGAAACTTACACTGGTGAATATTATATTTGCCACTTAGTTGCTGGTCAACATGATGCCCCCTCCTCCTTTTTTTCCCTCCCTCTTTCTTTACTTTCCCCCAGTCTCTCTTTTGCAGTCAAGCAGACACAGTAAAGAGAGTGAAGGAGAGTAATTTGACAAAGAAAGGATAGAAGTTGGCACTGAGAGTGAATCAAGGGAGCAAAAGCAAACAGAGGAAGGAAGGAGTGGGAAGAGGGGGGGGGGAGGAAAGTGGAGGAGGGAAGTTGGCGGGGGAGGGAAAAGGGAATGGGAGATGGGATGAGGGGGTGAAGCTGTAAGAGGAGTGCGGACGAACTCCAATGAAAACAGAGTGTCGGATGCAGCGCGTTCGTGTCGAGCAGGGACGGCTTATAATGACCCACTTCCACTTCTAGACCACGAGTGACTGGACACCGTGGTTCACGACCCCGATCACAGTCACACGAAGGCAGAAGAAGAAGATCAGAACAGAAGAAAAACAGAAGGGGATAAACTGTCATAGAAATATCTCTAACAGTGTCTTCTCAAAGAATCAGATCTGCAGCTGAGGATGCTGACTGTCTGACATGAGAAGAAGTCTGACTTACTGTGTAATGAGGGTCCCTGAACACACCAGCCACATGTACACATGTGGTGTGCATGTTCAGACACAACACACAAGTAAATCAATGCACATTCAGGGTCACAGTAACTGCAGCCACTGGGACAAAAGTGCAAGAAACCCATCTCTGCTTCCTGTTTTTCTGGAAATGAAACTATGTCAAAGGCAGTAAAAAATACTGGCAGTTAGAAACTGATCCATAAAGCTTCTACAAAATCCAAAATCTTTGTGCACAAAGAAATCAACACACCAGCTCACACACCGTTTTTTCTTTTTTTTTTTCAACAGGAGCAGGACACAACAGGAGTTCTTAACAATGTTCCAGCATCCTGAATTCAATCAGTGATTTGATCACTGGCAGTGAATACAAACAGGACATGCAAAGAGAGATTTTATCTTTGAATCCTCCCCTTTCCGAAACTGCTACTGATGATCGCTACTGGAACGTCTGACAACTGCTGCGAAAAACTGCTCCAGCAGTGGGGCTGTAACCGAGAGTTTGCTTGGTTTTAAAACAGACTCAACAGATTTTTTATGAATCAATTTGGGAACACAGCACTCCAGGGCCCAAAAATTAAAAATAAAGCTGGGGGTAAATGTTGTACCTTTGGAGAGAAACAAAGGAGAAGGAACTGAGAAAACAGTGAAAGTGATATGTTCAGGGAAAGGAGCTGGATTTACTCTGCAAAATAAATAAAAAAGAGATGGGGAAAAAAAGGAGGTCAATAGAGGCAACTATTGTGAAAATTCTTTAACCTAATAATATATTTTAAGCCAAAATACAAAGAATTCACAGCTTCTGGCCTTTAAATTGTGACTATTTTCTGGTTTTCACAGTCTCCTGTCACAGTAAACTGTCTCTGGGTTTAGGACTCCTGGTCTGATAAACTATAACATTTTAAGACATCAGCTTGGACTTTGTGAAGTGGTGTGGACATTTTTCAGCTCTTGTTGAGACTTGGAATAATTAAATGATTGATCATCTACTTAAAAAAAAACAATCAGCAGGTTATTCTATTTTGAAAATAATTGTAAGTGGCAGCCCTTATGAATAGACGGATGAAATACCTGCAGTGCTGTTTCATCCTGGACAAAAAGTGGAAAGCCCCTTTTGCATGGTAAGAGGCAATAAGGGAATTTTTGTGGTTGTGGACAGGTGTGTGTGTCTGAGGACAGAGGGGTCTTAAAGTGGTTTTTGACCTCTAACCCAAGATCTTACTCACTATTTAGCAAAAGAGGTGTTGCTATGGACATCTGTTTGTTTTAACACACAGCTCCTCTCTAACACACACATACTCACACACACAAAGTCACTGCCTTTGCCGTGAACACACAGTGACCCATCTACAAAAACTACCACAAACATGCACAATAAACACTGACATGCAGACTCAAAGCTGCTCTTGTAAGAATTTTAGCAAACGCGCAGAGAACATGTAGCTAATTACAACATATTCTGCCTGTTGCTGCTGTTCTGCTCTTTATGTGCTGTTCTACGCACTCTACATGTCTGCTAGAAATGTTGAGTTGGATGTTATTTCTGGTGATGTTTCCCATAAGCCCTCACACGTACATCACCAGCCACCATTCAATTCTAAGACCCCCGTGGGGCTCACTCTGTTTTGGCCCCCAGTAGCCCTTAGCTCATTGACCCCTACACGTATCCCTTGGCCCCTATATGCAGTGAGGGATTGTACAGGAGACAGGGTCTGAGTGGGGAGAGAGGGGGGTGGGGGGGTGGGGGTCAGCAGCAATAGAGTGGAGCACTTCTTCAGGAAAAGCATTAAAGAGGCAGGTATTGATTTGGGATTTTAAATGTTTTTCGCAGTGATATATCCAATTAGCCTCTGAACCCTCTATGGATGTAGAGCGGGCTCCCCCGAGGCTGAGGATGGGGCCACTACAACGCTTTTCCTCAGGGTCCCTCAAATGATGGAAATAGATAATACCTGTAAGAGTCCGGACTAATAACAGAAAGGTGTCGGAATGTGAGTGATTCACATCTGGACTTTAATTCATTTAGAGGAACACAAAACTGCAAAACTGAACCTTTTTTCCGTTCAGGTCTGTGGAAGCTGTTTTTTGACTTGCATCTGCTTTTATCTCGCTCTCTTGCCTCTGTTGCGGGTGACATGGTGACTTGTTGCGGGCAGTGCGGACAGCTCCTGGATATTGGTAAGCTTTAATTCTCTCTGCACATCCATGTCTCCCCTCCTCCTGCTGCTACTCCTCCACCTCCTCCTTCCCCCGCTCAATCGATGGTAAGTTATTTAGCAGATAAAAGAGTTGGATCAATCTAGCAGCACATATAAGAGTGCCAGCAACTTGTGTATATTATCTAGCATGTGTGTGAGTATGAGTGTGTGTGTGTGTGTGTGTGTGTGTGACAGAGAGAGGGGGTTGTTTCAATTGCCTAAGCATATGTGTCTGTGTCTGTATCTGGACATTTGAGCATGTGTGTGTGTGTGTGTGTATCTGTAGCTATACCATAGCCTAAAAACAGTGGTGTCTCTTTCTGTGTGTGTGTGTATGAGTGTGTGTGTTTTCTACAGTGTGCATACCTGCATGTCACAGCCACTGAAACCCATACTGAAAGAGATACTGAGAGGAAAAGGAGAAAGTCTGTCCTTGGCTGTTGAAAGGCAGTCACCCTTTTTCTTTGTGCATGTACAGACGACTTGCTGGGGCGTTCTGCCTATTGTAAACGTCTAATTTGATTTCATTCGTCATTAGGTGTCTGAATTGAAGCAATTGAATTGAATAAGTGAAAATGGCTCAAACCTGCGCAGGAATACGCCTCCCACTTACAGACAAAGTGCTGCTTATAATAAAGTAGGAATGTGAAAGGCAGAGAAAAAGAGAGCAGGAGTTTGTGTTTGAGAGGTGGAGAGCACAAACGCACGCCAGAGTGGGACAGAAAGATGGAATGATCCTGAAGAGGGGAGTGAAGAACAAGATGTTAATTGGAATGTTACCAAAGCAAGTAAGAGAATGATGCTTTTCCGCCAGAGCAGAAATCACTTGGAATACTATGATAACTCGAAGCAAATGTGGCTGCGTCATAGGAGGGGAAGAGGAGCCGTGTTGAATACAGGCAGGAAAATAAGTGTTTTCAGACTTGGTAGTGCAAGACAACGTTAATAAGGTCAAAGGTTAACAACTGTGAAATGTTAAAAGGTCAACACCAGACACATACAGACCAACAAAAACCCCCATCACCACACACACAGACGAGTAGATATACTTGAGCACAAAAAGCCCTGTTATAAAACAGTAATCGTTTATTACTGATGGTTGGTTTGTTTCCGAGCATCACGTGGAATTTTTAAAAGATCAACCTTGTTCAAAAGTTGCTATGTGTTTTCGCATGCGTGCCCTAATTGCCTAAAACAAAGATTAGATCACACGCACATACACCCACACAAAGCAGCAAACTGGAAACACCCAACACACAAGAATACTCGCTGGTCTGCTGCTGAACTCCTTGCGCACTCCTCCGTGCACACTCACAGAGACACTTACACCTCACACATACAAACACACACACTTTAGATTATGAGTGAGTCACTGCTCTGCCCAGCAGGGCCTGGGGAGCTGGGGATTTCCACACGGGGAAAAACAGGTGACATCTGCCCAGCTCCCATAGACATCTACGTACAGTACAGCTATGTAGAGACACAGCTGCTCTGTGTGCAGTAAAAACCTGCAAATATAGGACAGGTAAAAGAACTGCTTTGTGTGTTTGTGTGGGAGCAAGAGGGAAAAAAAAGAGAGAAGAAGACACAGAGAACATGGGATGAAAGTAGTCAGAAGTCATTAGAGGAGTCAGAGGTCACTTGCCACAAACTAAATCACCTCAACAGCTGAGACACACCTGCTAATGTGATTAGACTCACACACACACACACATTATTACACAAGCAGTGCCAAAGTCCCCACCCCTGAACATTCAGCCCTGTGCTTACCCATATACACAGTTAAGATGGCCATGCATGGCCTGTTTTCACCTTAAATAAAGTTCACAGAAACTATACACAAATCAATAAACAGCATCCCAGCTTAGCACCAAACATCGCGTGGCCCTTCTTCCTGTTTCACTGCTTGGGTTTCAAACAAGCCAAGCTTCTTCCTTTCTCTCAAGTGACGTGCAGAGCTTTTAGACCATCCCCGCCATCTCACCTGCCCCTCAATTTGTCTTCTCTCGAGTGAATCAGGAGTGAGATGCACTGGATCATTATCAGGCCATGTAACATCATATTTGGCCTTCTGACAAGTGTAACAGATGCCTTGGATGGAAAATCCCCTATCTACTGCTTGGCTCTAAGACTCAGTATGGGTGGATGAAAAAAAAAAATCGATTCACAGCAAGAAACAACATTCTTATCTCCTGTGACTCAAAATTGATTCATAAAAGTCAAAAATCGATCTCTTAAATGTTAAAAATGTCATGTTAGAGCCCAGATGGGAGGACAGAGCACCACCCAAACAACTTACTTCATGCACATGCTAACTTTAATTTGTAACTTTTATCATTTCTATTAAAAAAAATGCAGCAGTCGCAATCATTTTGGGTTTTAATGACTAAATAATCACCTTAGCCAGATGAACTTTAAGTATATTGTGATCCTTCTTTGCTGTCACTTATAAACTAACGATAAAAGAGCAAAGCGGTAATCAACTGTATCAAACAGAACCAGCTGTCCAATACACACTGCAGTATCACACAACTTAAAATAAATTAGTTGTGAAGAAAATAACTCCATGCTCAGGCTGTTTCACCTTAGAGAACCCCGCTGACCCAGCTTCTTGAACAATGATGGCTTTTCCCATGTGAAACGGTGCAGCAGAGGGCTGAGCTCCTCTACTGGAGACATGACTTTGATAACGCAGCAGAGCATTACGCCCCTTTGTTATTCACATACAGACTACAGGACTGCTTTCAATTAACAAAATCTCGTATAATAAAGCTGTTTGCAATATAAAAATGGAGCATTATGTTTTTTAGCTCTCCTCCCCCAACTGTGCTCAAAATCTTTCTTTCACCTGAGCTTTAATGCATGCTGCATCTTTGTATTTTTTTAATTGATAGTGCATATTGTTAAAATATTGGCTCACTCATATTTTAACAAAAATGAATGGCATGACTGGATAGCTGGAAACATCAAATGTCTCATCAAGTTGCCCTTTTTATGCAGAGTTACAGAATCAAGTTAGTAAGGCATGAAAACACTGAGCCATATGATGAAAAATTCTAAACCCATTAGAAATGTCATTTTACATTCATATTCTGTGTTCATCTTTTCAGGTAATTTTTGATTATTTGCCTGTACACTTGTCTGTTATCTGTTTACATAACTATTTGTATGTCCATCCATCCACCTGTTCAGTTCTTTTTTTGTCCATCAGTTCATCCATCCACCTGTGGGCCAGCGGAGAAACAAAAGCTGGGGATCGATTCATGTGTCTGTGGTGGGCAGAGAGATGTGCAGTGTGGGAATGGCTATTGGGGATTGTTTGACACAGACCAATATTATCTATCCCTGACAATATCCTAAAATGGCTAATTATACGGACCAATTAGCTGGCTAATTAGACCATTATCTAAGCAGACGATCTATTGGCTGGAGAAAATCGATACAGGGAAAAGATAGTGGCAGAGATTAGGATTTACGTTTTATTACCTCACCTGCTTGCCTGCATTGCTCGTGAAGAGAGATCCTGTGAGGGTTACACACATTGTTTTGAGCCTGTCAGTAATGTTTAGCTTATAAGTCCAAAATGAAATTTGAATCTTTAAATTTAAATTAGAAGATTTCCCCTTCCAACAAGTTCCTCTTTATTCGGTTGAAATGTTTAATGGCACTTAGAGAGTCTCCTCTGGGTATGTGTGTTTGTGTGTGTGTGTGTGTGTGTGTGTGTGTGTGTGTGTGTGTGTCCTCTGGGTTCAGAGGAGCTGATATCTGACCTGAGATCAGCTGGTTTCATGTCTTGTTGTTCAGAATAAAGTCCCAGCAAACTGAAGCTCTCTTCTGTTTACGACATGAACTCAGAGTGTTTCTTCGTTTCTGACTCTGGTTTCGTTTCTTTTGTCCTGTTTCATCTCTTTTATTCAGTTTAATCTCATTTTTATCTCCTTCCAGTCTTTTTTTATCCTCCTGTGTTTCTTCAACCTCATGTTTTAATTTCTTCTTGTAAAACCTTCAGATCAGACTCATCGAGGTTAAAAGCGTCTGAACAGCAACGTGACGTTTGTCAGGAAACAAAGAACTTAGAGGAAAAATGAAGCTCAGATCAGAGAGACGACGTGTCACATGACGTGACGTCTCCAGAATCAGCTCGTTTCTTTGCTGTGACTGTTTCTCTCTGATTCTCCGTCGCAGCCTTTGTTTGTCGTCCTTGATGCGTTGCAGCAGCGAGCACGCCGTGTTTCTGCCGCGCTGACACGTTTGTGCAGGTGAAGCACAGAAACACGAGCACTGATGACAGCCGCTCTCACACCACGTTTAAAAGACAAATTGCTTTCTGAACGATCGCACTGGAAAGCGTTTGAAATGGCGGCCTCGCCGTGATCGCAGCTGTCAGACGGCGACGCCTTCCTCTGCGTCTTCACACAAACACTCCTCTGCTCGCAACATGGAGTCACAAATCTAAAGTCTGTGAAGGTTTCCTGTGAAACAACAACTTCCTCCCTGCAGGTCAAACATCCGTGGTGACCGTGGCGTCAGCAGGCCGCGCCGCCGCTGCTCCTGTACAAACATGGCCGCCCTCAGCTGGCGTCCGAGGTGGCGGCTGGAGGCTTTGCTGGTTTCCTGAAAGCAGCTGCAGCTCACAGACAGGAAGTCAGTCGCTCCGCCTCCTCCGTGCCAGAGCCACAACACAACAACACCTGTGTGACGTCAGAGTGACGCTGCCTCGTTTCTGCTGAACACTCGATGGTGACACACCTGTGTGCACCTGTCGCCTTCAGCTCTGATCCCAGATCTGCTCTCAGTCTCAGAAACTCCGTCTGGATTCAGATTCAGCGGCTGCAAAGTTTCCGTCTCTGATGTGTTTGAGAAATGAAATAAAACTGTTTTAAACTTTTTACACGACGGCACAGGTGATTTGACTTTGATGGTGTTTACAGACGGAGCCAGGTGTTCAGGTGTGTACCTGAGCATCACAGACCGAGCTGCTGTGTGTGTGTGTGTGTGTGTGTGTGTATGTGTACATAAGCTTAACACTCTTCTGTTCTCTGTTGTTTCTCAGGGGAAGAGTTCTACGAGACGTCTCCGTACGAGCCGATCCATTTCTCAGAGGAATTCCGACACGCCTCCATCATCTCAGGTGTGTTTTTACACAAACACACACACACACACACTCACACACACACACACACCTTTCAAAGCTGCCGCAGTGAGCGACAGTCTCCGGTGTGTGTCGGGGGAATTAGCAAGAGGAACAAACCTGTTCGTCTCGTCAGCTGGTTGAGATGAACATGTTTGTCACTTCATCGTGAACTTTTTGTTGAGTTTTCAGATGATTTGAGTGAATCATGGAAACATCAGACTCGGCGTCTCTGAACAGGAACAGGAACTTTACCCATCATGCTCCCTGTGACTCAGCAGAGACGCCACAGTGTTTGCTGCTGTGGCCTCCGAGGAGAGTGATGTCACTATGATGTCATCAGGATGTCACGTCCCTCAAAACATGGAGAAAAGCTCTGAGTCTCCGGAAACTGAGACTGACCATGTTCTGCTGTCAGCTGATGACGATGATGAAGATGATGATGAAGATGATGATGATGATGAGGATGGTGATGATGATGGTGGAGAAGCCAGAAGCAGAGAGAGAGAAAAGAAAGACAAGTTTAAATGTTGAATTTGATGCTGAATGCAGAAGCAGGTGTGATGGAGAATTTACTGCAACCGTTTCACACACATCAGCCGGCTCGTCTGTGACCTTCAGTCTGTTACCTTCAGTCTGTGACCTTCAGTCTGTGGTCCTTCAGTCTGTGACCTTCAGTCTGTGACCTTCAGTCTGTGGTCCTTCAGTCTGTGGACCTTCGGTCTGTGGTCCTTCAGTCTGTGGACCTTCGGTCTGTGGTCCTTCCGTCTGTGGTCTTTCAGTCTGTGGACCTTCGGTCTGTGGTCCTTCAGTCTGTGGACCTTTGGTCTGTGGTCCTTCAGTCTGTGGACCTTCGGTCTGTGGTCCTTCACTCTGTGGTCCTTTGGTCTGTGGTCCTTCAGTCTGTGGTCCTTCACTCTGTGGTCCTTCGGTCTGTGGTCCTTCGGTCTGTGGTCCTTCCATCTGTGGTCCTTCGGTCTGTGTTCCTTCTGTGTTCAGTCTGTGGTCCTTCAGTCTGTGACCTTCGGTCTGTGGTCCTTCAGCGTGGCTGAGGACACGTTGGTTCTCACACTGAAAAATGTCCACATGATTCTCTGAAGGTGGTCTGAGGAAACACTGAGTGAATCCCCCCCCGTGCTAAGAGCGCCACCTGTGGTTGGATCACACCAGGTGTGAACGGGCTTCATCAGAGGAGTCAAACGTGGAGAGAAAACAGGAAAAACAAGCAAACATGTTTGACGTGAACGCAAGAAACGAAAACATGCCAACGCCTCGTCCTCGACCTCCATCACTGCAGCACACACTCCGTCTGTGACTGTGTGTCGGCTTCACACACCGTTCTGAGGAGTGTTTAAATGTCAGCCGCCGCGAGCAATACATCGTCATTTACACCCTGTGTGTGTGTGTGTGTGTGTGAGTGAGTGTGTGTGTGTGTGTGTGTGTGTGTGTGTGTGTGTGTGTGTGTGCGCGCGTGTGTGTTCAAACAGCTGTGAAATAGACTCGCAGCTCTGTAAATTGGGTTCTGCTCTCTCAGATTAACACAACACAAGTACAAACATGGTCAAAGCAGGAGAGCTGCAACCAATGCAACTTCAAAAGCACTTTCTGTCCCTCGCTCTCTGCCTCTCTCTCTGTCTCACACACTCACACACACACACACACACGGACACACACGGACACACACACGCAGGCAGAGTGCAGCGGTGCAGGTGC